>JAHWFO010071471.1:320878-342587 GCA_023313115.1 Rhysida immarginata | reverse complement strand
TTCTCATTAATATGCCTTGCCATAACCATGAATATCGATTTTTATCATTAAATAATTTTTTTTCGAAACCATAATTTGAAGGTCAAGTTTGCAAAATTTCATCAAGATCGGAATAAAACTGTAGATTTGTATAAGAAACAAACAAACAAACAAACCTACAAACATCCTTCTATATATATAACGAGCAGAGGTACCCGGCATTGCCCGTGATAATTACACTTTTAGGTAAACAGAACAGTGTCAAAAAGTTGAATTATATCTTTCAATTGGTTAAATATTAACTCAATGAATACAACACAGAGCAAAAAGACTATCCATTCTACGAAAAACGCGAAAAACATGAATTCTAGGTGATATACAGGGACTTTATCTATATTCTTCTTGATTTGCCTCACCACTGCGGAGCATGAACAGTTACTTTAGACTCAAGTTTTTCTTACCCTTGACGTAGAAGCTCTTGTTTTTTTCGAAACTCCCATAGTTCTGATGCCCGTATAGCTTTTTCTGTTTTAGTTCCAGAGTTTCTCTGACTAATATTCATTCTTTCTCTTGCCATTCCAGACACAAATTTTTGCCAGTCTTCTGGACGTTTGATAGGGAGCTCAAGGGAGACACACATGACTCCCTTGTCTCATTAATAGACACTGCCATATGAATGTGCTGTCACTGCAACATCATTCTATGCTCATTATTATTTATTCTTGGAAACGAACGTTCAAACATCGCATCATTGGCATCTCAGTTTTCAAAATATAAACATTCCCACAGAATATAGTCAAAATGTATTTTTAGGAAATGTTTGGATCTGAAGGAGTGCTTACCATTGGCTCAATACAGCACGTTGCTAAAGAAGTGCATCATCTGTCGTCTTACTACTCTTTCTCTATAGTCTGCTAACTCTCCATTATCTCCAGTTACTGATCATTTCTAAAGATTCTCAAGAAATTGTTATGTATAAAGAACTCTTCTTTCTAAGAAAAGCCTGAATAACAGGTATTCTATGAATTGTTACAAATTGAAATTTATCTATATTGCACAAACTTTGCCTTGCGTTATTGGTCATGAGATATATATTGTTGGTCTGTACAGAGTGTTTGTGAATTGTGTGTTGATACCATTGTCGATACCTATTATTGCAGAAACTTTGCCTTGCATTGTTGGTCATGAATTCTTTGCATTGTTACAAATTCAACATTATCTACGAGGGTTGGGGCAAAATTCATGGCAACTATTTTTTTTCTTGAAGATACCAGTCCGATTGGAAAATGTGACATATACAGATGAAAGGACAATGAATAGCACTGAAATATCATAACACAAGTAGATAAGGACTTGATCATATTCGCGTCACGTGCCACCCACCCCCTCCATGCCCCTTCCTACCGTCACAGGCGGCCATTTTTGGGTCACGTGGTGGGTTTTTTCCGTGACGTCACAGCTGATAAGATTATTTTTAAAATTTATTATTTCATTTTAATTTTTTACCTAACATTTTTCTAATTTTTGGGTGTTGTCATTTAAGGTGTGGTCTTTATTTTTGGTGGTGGTGGTCCTTGTTTTGGGTGGCGGCCCTCTGTTTTGGGTGTGGTCCTTTTTTGGGCATTGGTCTTTTTTTGGATGTTGGTCGTTGTTTTGGGCGTTGGCCCTCTGTTCTGGGCGTTGGCCCTCTGTTTTTGGGCTTTGGTTCTTTTTTTTTGGCGTGGTCCTTAATTTTTGGTCGTGGTCCTTGTTTTGGGTGTGGTCACTCAACTGACTGCGGCCGTCTCCTTGTTTAATGACGTGATTGTGACCATGTTCTGATTCCTTAAGGCTGATGATGATAAAATAAATTTCATATTCTTAGTTATGCACAGGGTTTGGGGCTTCACTGCAAAAGGGTTTTTTTGTGATTTTTATCTCACAATTTAAGTTACTCAGGTGTGGTATATGTACCTACTAAAGTGATGTGTGTTATACGTACTGCCACCTCAAATTGTTTTTACCTAATTACTAATTATAATTTTGTTTTCTACCACAACCAAATTTTTCCCGTATTACTTTACACTCTCTTCTAATTAACTACTTCTGTTTCAAGGCGCTCAGTTTGTTTTTTAAGTTTCAATTAATTTTTAAAAATTGCATTCCTTTGTCTCGTTTGAATGGTTGTTTGTTTGCTCCCACAGCCTGTTGCAGTGTTTGACAGGTGTCTGAATTCGCATATACATGCTTATAAATACAACTAGGTCACACAACCTGATGAAATGGTCATATTCACTAACTTTTTAGCTTATTTTAAAGCTGGGCTGTTTGAAATTTGTTTTTTTTTTTCATTTTTGCCTCTCTCACGGATTGCCTTTGCTCGCATGAAGGGTTGTTTTTTCTTCTCAGGGTTGAAATGTTAAATAATGTGAGAGCTTCTTAAAATCTTTTTCCTAAGTTAAAGAACAGAGCAGTCGCGCTTAGTTGTTGCAGAGACGGACTTCTTAGATTTCTTGGGTAAGTAAAATTAAAAACATAAACAAGAGGGTGGAATGAGAGGAGTAATGAAAAAAGATGAGGCACAAAGTACTTAGAGTTGCAAAATTTGGACACAGGAAGGGAATTGAATTTCGGCCACAAAACAACTTGTGAGAGATACAGCATAGGCTGCTGTCAAACATAAGATAAAACGAATACAATGCCCCTACTAACTAATAACGTCAGATAATTAACATACTACTCTAAACTTGACCTCTCTTAAATTTACATTAACAATATCTTTCAGCAGTCAGACATTTCTCCCTCATAATTTTTAGGAACTTTATAATTATTATTATGTGTTGTAATTTTATTTTAGCATAATAAATAATATGTATATTAATTAGTCGTATATTATTGTGTAATTACATATAGGAACAACTTGTATTTTCTCCACTTTAAAATTAATTCTTTTAGGGCGGCCGAGTGCCATATGGCACTTTTACTTGTTTTTATAATATAGTCAGAAATAAAATTTTTTATCTTTTTAATCATTCAGTCTAAGAAAACGAAAATTACTGTATTCTCTACGGGAAACCTTTCTCTATAATAATACAGTATAATTAGCTTAGGGAATGAGATATTCTATTTATTATAATTAATTTAAAATGAACAGGCGTGGATGTTACAAACTAAACGTCGATCTTATATACCCATTACATACTTCTTCATTTTAAAAAATATTTACTCTCTACTTAATAAAAACCTGCTTTTTATGAAATTTCGTAGCTTCCTTAATTGTTCCATACAAGTTTTTCTGCATAAATATATATAAAAAAATTTTTATCTTACCTTTACTTCATCCTTGTAATGTTAGTGCCCTCTTCGTTTTCGATTTCGCTTTGTAGAACTTTCGCGCCAAATTGCGAGATTGTTATTGCAGTTGGGTATAGGGAACTTTTTATTATTTTAATCCTCAGAGTCTATTCTTTATTTTAAGTATAATGATAATTCATAAAATGAATTTAGAAAATAGAAATAAAGTAAAATGTAGGCGGATTCAAAACAATAATGTGTGACTGCCACCTTGATGACGTCATTTCAGAATGCATTCTGAAATCCCCCCTCCCCCTCCTCCTCCGCTTCGATGCTTAGAAGGTTGGAATGTAATTTTGTTTTTATCCGTTTATTGTTTACTTTGTAAAGAATTGTTCACGTCACGTTGAGACTTATAATTTGGATGTGGACTAGTATATATGCATTCGGAATGTTTATATTATAGTTAGAAATTTTTGGTTAACGTTTCATTATTTTGCATGAATAATAAAACATCAATTGAACCAAAAATATTTTTTTCGTTTATGCACCAAATTGTAATAAACTCTTTTAATTTTAAATTAGAATATATTGTAAAATTATATTTTCAATATCCAAAATGATTGTAAATTTATTTAAAATTCGCACATAAATTCATTTTCAATTAGCTTCATTTGAAAATATAAACAGTATTCATTTGTTTCTATATGAATTTTCATGTTTCTAAACACATGTCATTGAATTTTATAAAAAATAAGACAAATTTTATAATAATAAATGAATATTTAATTTTATTTTAGCATATATGCAATTTACAAACGCTATTTTTTGTATAAAATGCACATAAAATCACATTCTCAAGAGCTCTCTGGTGGATAGAGGCGGGGCCTTGATTTTGATTGGTTGTAGTTAGATCTACGCGATTACGTCAACTAGCATTAAATTAAGTCATGGCACCAACTTCAAACCCCTGAAATCTCCACATAGTTATGAAAAAAAATTCATAACATTCATAATAAATAAAATTTCTTAATTATTTTTTAATTCTCAAACAGACAATGAAATGCTTCACATTTTCGGCCTAACTTGCTAATTGGAAATAATTTTCGTTTCTTTTCTAAAAATTCATTAAAGCAAGATTAATTTTTCTTTACTCATATTTGTATTTTTCAGAGTTATTTTTAAAAATAAATTATGCACATAACATAAAATATACTGTTTCACATAGTGGCCTAAACAACAATAAAAACTATGCAAAAACAAATTCGCCATAAATAGATATACTTTGGCTAGAAAAAATTTTTGAATAAATTAGCACAATTTTCCCGTTTTTGATCAAAGTTTTCCCGTCCTAAAAGGGTTAAAGGCCAGGGAAGGAAAAAAAAGTTATATAAATGCTAGAGGTGCCAGAAACTGTGGACAAAGATCAACACTACAAACAAGGAGAAAACGCGAATCCACACTAAGACTTTTATTCCACGTGTGCACATTTCGGCGGCCAGGCCACCTTCTTCAGCGTGATACAACAGTCTGATCAAAACAGAACAACTGTTATGATAAAGAATCAGCTTTTATAGTAGGTATTTTTACAAAGGGTCGAATCAGAAAATTTTTAAATATATGGAGTAACCAATCAAGTAAAATTTACAAGTATACAGGATGAGTCAAAAGTCTGTTACCCCCTTCCTATCTAGGATGCCAATGTAGTTACAAAAATTTCAATGCAGAGAATGAATACGAACTTGAGCGTGCTCTATCTGAGGAAGCACCTTTCATCATCTCAAATATGCCAATTAGGACACATCCAAATGCTATTTCCAAAACCATAAGAGATACACAAAAAATTCCAATTCCACATTTGTTCAACAGAAATTTCCAAACAAACCAAAAAAGTTCTACAAAATCGGGTGCAAATGTCTGTGTTGTCCGTTGAGTCCATGATCGGGTTACGTCCTAGTGGCTGGGTGAATAATGTTATTCACAGTATCTAGGATTGGATTTCTCTTGAAATTTGTTTGGTTGATAATTTCTTAATTATCTTTGTATATCTCCTAAAGAATAGTGTGTCATATGTCAAAATCTTCCTGGTATCATTGTATATGACCAATGATGCGTTAACTTTGTCAGCACCCACTATCATTGCCTAGTTTTTCTCCAATTTCTTGCTAATTTTTGTTGATTCCTTTTGTTCAATTGTTTGGCTTAAATACCTTGTTGTTTCTTTACTGATCTTTTCAATCTCTTGTGCAGCAAGCAAGCGGGCATTTAAGCGGTCTTCTGGTGGTTATTTTACTGATAACGTCGACTGGAATGGATATCGTTCAAACCATCTATATCATCAATCTCAGAAAAGGCATTGTTAATCTTATTTCTACTAATAACCCCTAAATAATGACTTCCTATGATCATGTAACAGTGTATAAATTTTTAGTACACAGGCTTTCTTTCTGGGAGGTCCAATGTAAACCTAATTTTAGTTACATATGAACTGAGGTGACACCGTTTACTGCGTTTATTCCTTGGTTTAATGTCTGCCAGAGACACATCTGATGATCTACAATTTCTCCAAAGTTGATATCCGTTGACTCAATGATATCCGTTGCAGTTCTAATGAAGTCAGTCATTTCCATCCCAGCGAGCCATCCATGAATTTTCTTCAATCCAGTCGAGATCTACGGACCTTCTGCTTTGTAATTGCCTTGCTTCTTTTATTTTTCTTGGTAATTGCCTCATCACCCATGCATTTAAGCAACACCAATGGGTGTACGCCACCAGCCATCATATCACTTTGGGCTGGTGTACTAGCTTCTAATAGATGGGAATTCGCATACTCACGTTCTCTTTGGCTCGTGGCCAGCTCTGCTGAGGCCTGCGCATGCTATTTGATTTTACTTTCTACTTTCCCTTCTATTTGACAATAGCACTTGAACCTCCGCTCGTTTGCTGGTCTAGGCTTTACATTCTCTTGTGTCATATTGTTTGACCCCACTTTATTTTTTCCTCTACCAAAATGATATGACACCATCACCCCCAAAAACCTGCAACAAAAAGAAGCTTTTGTCATTTGTGGGTCTAACTCCATACGAGCCTGGTCTGCATTTAATATGTTGGCCCCAGCTTTAATTAAGCCCTGGATATTTTCCCACCTTTACTTGTCACTGTTACCAAAATTCCTCTCTTGAATTTCTCTCTGGACAAGCCAGAATTCCAAAAGTCGTTGTTATCAAAATTTCTCTCGATAATTTCTCTCTCTCTGGACACGCCGGAATTCCAAAAAATCCTAGGCTTATTTTTCCCGTCTGGAGTTAATTCAGGTTCTCCAAAATCAAGGCTATTCTTCTTAACGCTTTGATTTTTCTTAAAATTTTTGGACCTACAGTTGCTTCTAGAATTTTTAATTTTATTTTCCATGTTAACCTTACCTGACTTTATGCCTTCCTCGGTCCTAACCCGATTTTTACCCTTTATCCTCTTATGGAGGTTGCAAACCCTAACCTGTGCACCTTTTCTAATACTTTCACAATTATTAGGATATTATAGATTATCTTTCTCCTTGAAGCTATCTACCAGAAAATTTATTTTACTATCTAATTCCCCTATAGCTTGCTGTATCCTAATAACCGTTTTCTCTAAAGTATTAATTCTATTCTTAAAATTAAACTCTAAAGTTTGGCTAAGCCATCCTCCTGATCTAAGGAATGATTTTGCAAGATGTCCCCAATATTCACTTCTTTCTCTATTCTGTTTCTTTACATCTAAGGGCATTAACGATTTCTCTTTATCGCCTACAAAGGATGCTTGCTGATTAAATATTCCCATTTTTTAACCTGATGCTATCTGATAAATTTCCATTAATTCTTAAGACATCATTTATATAAAACTTCAATGTCTCAAATTGACATTGTTTTAATAAACTGCCATTAAAACTTATTAACTCCTCTAAACTACTTGCTTTTTAGTTACCCTTTTTTTAACCAATCACTAATTAAATGAGGATTAAAGCTACCTTTATTGACCTCCCTCGGGTAACCTTGATGGTTTTTTTTCAGACTTTGGAACAGTTTATTGTTTCAATTAACTAAGGTCCCAATAACAAATTGCCCATTATAATTGCTGGCGATTTTAATATTGATCTTTGTTCACCTTCAGCTGTTTCCTGAACTATTTTTACATCCATTCTATGGTCATATGGCTTTACCTCTTTTCTCCCATTATCTATTCCTACCCGTATTGATCCAGTCTCAGGTAGTGGGAGCTGTTTGGATCAGGTTTGGGTGAGAGATTTAACCTTTTGTACACATTTACTGGAAGCTACTATCTCAGATCATTCTCCTATTTTATCTCTATTTTCAGTCAATTCCTTGTCCCCTCCTTCTTCTCCTTGCTCTTTTCGACTCTTGTCTAGTAACCATATGTAAATGTTTCATTCTTCTTTTTACTTTTAACAGACTGGGAGTTTCTTTTTCAGTCTTTTTCTTCTGGTTTCTCCGCATGGGAGAATTTTATTTCTCATTTTCGTCTGGGAATGTCACGTTATCTTCCATTTAACCTTCCTCACGATAAGCATTATAAAAAATTTCGTCTTCCGTGCATGAATAATGATTTTCGTCTTTTACTGAAAAAGAAGGATAAATTGTTTCATGATTTCAAGAAAACTAAATCGAATAGAGATTATAGGAAATATAGCAAAATGAGACAATTAGCTAAAGTGCTTATTTTACAAGCCAAACAACCATATTATTCAAATCTTTTTGACTCATATAATAAGGACTTTAAGAAATCATGGCAATTAATTAATAAACATTCGTCTTTACATAAGAATAAGAAAACTAATGATTTTCAGCCTCTTCTTAAGAACTCTATTCAAACTGAACCTGAACTGGATCGGTTTTTATCTTCTCTTATAATTGGCAAATACCTCTTCATTTGCTACTTCTCTTGATTATTCATCGTCTACTAGCATCTCTTGTTTCTTCGCGCCTAGGTAATTTCGAAGTTTTCAAAACCACTTGCAATTTTAATGCGACTGGCAAAGGGTTGGATATTTTAGGTATCCCCCTATTCTAGTTTCTGAAAATGCTGATGTGCTTAGCTATCCCTTTGCTTATTTAGTTAATGCGTTTGTTACCACAGGGTTTTATCCAAATGAATTAAAAATAACCAGAATAACTCTGTTGTGTAAAAATAAAGGAAGAAAAGATGATTTCGCAAATTTTAGGCCGGTGGCGAATTTATCGATTTTTGCTAAAATTTTGGACAAGCTGATTGCTATTCCACTTTCTAATTATGGTATCTTGAAAAATTTAATCTAGTCTCCCCTTATCAACATTGTTTTACGTAATCTTTGTAATACCGATAGAGCTATTTGCTCATTTCTGTCAAATATTTATTGAGCTCAATCCTCTCAAAACTACACTTTCTCAGGTGTTTTTTGTCATAAGGAAAGCGTTTGCTAGCGTTCTTCATTCTCGACTTTGCAATAAATTGAAATGCAATTTTGGGATCATGGTTCCTCCCTTGTTGTTATTGAATAGTTCTTTAGCCAATCGTAAATATGTTATTTCTTTCGAAAATCTCACTTCTCCTTTGACGGTCTCTAGCTTTGGACTGCCTCTAGTTACTTCATTAAGTCCAATATTATTTCTAATTTATATAAATGATTTATCGTCTACTTTGGGTTACTCCCATATTTTGTTTGTGGATGATTTGGCCGTTTCTCTTTAACATCCTAATCTCTCTTTTCTTCAAATTTTAGCAAAAAATATGTTTTCTACATTTGATATCTGGATGTTGACTAACGGTTTATCTTTAAATGTTAAAAGGACCATATGGATTTGGTTTATTCAGCCCCGGAAATTTATTCCTGCTATAGAAGTTTCATTCTATTTAAATCATCAATTAATCAATCGCGTTACAGAAATTAAATATCTTGGTCTCATTATTTCTTCTTCTCTTTCATGTACTAGTCATATTTGTGCTACATCATCAAAAATTTCCCAATGGGCAGGGATGATTCGGAGTGTTAATTTTTTCCCTATTCCAATTCTAAAATTATTATATTTTTTTTATTCATTCCCTTCTGTGTCTTGGGGTTATTTTTTGGCGGTTTTGGAAATTCCACTCCATTAAAGAAATTGGCAGATACTCAAATTCGAGCAATTAAGAGTATTTTTAATCTAAAATCTGCAGAAGGTTGCCTCTCTTTCCTTCATAATCATCGAATTTCCAATATCTGGGAGAATACATTTTTCCAAACGGTAGTTGTTTCTTTGAAATCTGAAAAAACCTATTCACTGTGGATGTTATCACAGAAAAGTTTATACCGTTTTCTCATTTGTATAATACTAGACACCCCTCTTCTTACCATTATCTTCCAATTCCCGTTAATTATGTTAGACGTTTTATTAATAAGACAGCTATTCTTTCGTGGGAGTATCTCCCGCTTTCAATTTGCCAACAAGATTCTTTATTGGATTTTAAAGGTGCAATGTGAATCTGGCTGCGTACTCTTCTCCCTGGTGATGTATTTCATTTTATTACTAACCTGTTAATGTTATTTTTAAGTGTCTTTTGTATTGTACAGATGGGGGATTGGCTTCCAGACGGGCTTCAGCTTTTTTGCTCCACCCGCCCATATTTTTTAATGCAATCCATTTTACTAACTCTAATAAATAAATAATTGGCTAGGCTAATGATAACATTCTGCTCCTTTGGAAAAAATCCGAACATACATTCTATCATACAGTTGAGAACTGTGTGCTCATCTATTTCCTCTGTCGCATTTAATACTGATAACGCTATCATTTGCTCAATCTTCTTTTTCTCTAACGTATCTCTAATTATAAGTTTATAATCATCTATGAGCTTAGCTTTACTGGTTTTTACTTGTAATAAACCAGAGTAGGCTATTTAATTCTCTCTCAGAATTGCTCAAAACCACTTGTTTCCAAATTGCATTATTATCATTGGAGTCCCTCCCCAATTTATTTTTAGTATCTTACTAAATCTTAAATTGCTTGATTCGATAGGAGCCTTATCTAAATTAATAACCTCAGGAATTTCTATGTTATTAGTTTCTAAACTAATCTCTCTCTTAATATCGGCTTTTCTATTCTTTGAGCCCTCTGATGGGGTTTCTCTTTTTACTTCAAATACCATTTCTTATAATATACCGTCAAAGCAGCTCTCTTCCATCCAATTGTAGTCTACTGCCTTCTGCAATGCTCAAAGGTTTTTAGTAAAACCTTGTCTCTCCACGATAATATTAGATTTATATTTTTATGTTTCCTACTAGAAACCTCATCTTTTAATCAATTAATTTTAGAATTAGCGACTATCTTCTCTTTATGGCCCTTCCTATTAGTCCGACATTGTTCACTGTTTTGACATGATCAATTATCTTTAATCTTTAGCTCAGAACTGGGCAGTCCACTCTTCTGATTTGGAAGCCCATTCATCCACCTGACTGTTTCCTCATACAATTCGTTGACTGCTGCTCCTTCAAAATTTGCTAAATGTATATGGCAACGTGTATAGGAAATATTCAAAAATTAATTTTGAATCTGTCATTCCACAAGTTTTCATTAAACCATCCAAAGTCTCACTATGTTTCCCTACAAGCCCTTAATTATAAGCCAAGTTGAGAGCCTTGTGAATTATCTTAGAGCTAATATTTCTATTTCTAGCGGGCGCATTTCTCTTCACGTTCGCTATAGAAATTGACATTTTTAAAGTTTACTCAGATTATGACTGACAATCTTTTGCACGTAATTTAACTCAGTTCTCTACCAAAACACCACGTATTTCCCAGAGAAATCGTTCAACCCTGTTATTAGCAGCAAGGTAACATAGGGAGACTGTATCAACAGCCCTAGGCCTTTCAACAAACCTCACCCTCCGACTGACCAAAACCGAAACTAAATCTAAGACTTTAATAACCCAATTAAATAATCATTAAAGATCCCTATCACTTACTAAAGGCCTACTTTAACTTCCCCTATTTAATTATGCGTTTTTTCATTTTCTTTTTCCTTCTATCTAGCTACGCTGTCCCCTTTTACCCTAATTTAGAACTATGACCTCACCATCAGTGCTGAACTTCTTTGCCTACAAGGATCTGGAAACGCCAAGCCTCTTAATTCTCGTGTCGTTTTCCCCTCTAAGGACACAGTCCAAGCACTCTTGAAGTAATGTCCTGAGCACTAGCAAACAAGAGAGTCTTTTTTATAGCACCGTATCCTCTTGCTAATTATATAACATTCAAGCAGGTAGGCTAATTATGTAAGAGATAAACCTGCTGTTATATTCCTTTAAGATCTCTAAGAATCTTACAATGGGGTAAAGTTTGAGAGAATTTTACACTTGAATAGAGTGCGCAGTTGTTATGTGAGTCCCTTCGACGTTGTTTCTCAGTCAACCATGCAAAACAATTAGTCAACATCTACGATTTCCTCCCAGCCAAAGTTTGAGGCAGATCTGTCCAAAATTGCTGCAGATACCACTATTCCAGAAAGAGGCAACCTAGGCAGGTAAGTCGATGGAAATCCCAACCTATCTCTAACAAAATTAAGAAGAGCTGGTAGCCACAATCGGCATAGCTGCAGAAAAGATTCGCAAAGAATCGGGAACTTTTGAATGTGTAAGTCAGTCCATGTGGCGACGTTGTGAAGCATGCATTCATGCCAGAGGGAGTCAACTTGAACAGTTATTGTAAAACATTTGCATGTCTCATAAAAATCAAGTCACATTATTGTACAGTATGCAATGTGTTTTGTTCTTTTTATTACATGATTGACCATGATTTTGACATGTTCCAGAAACACGGGTTAAGTGGCATATTACGCCCACGTGACATCCAATATTTTTTATCTCAAAAACAATGCCCCAGAGATAAAAATGTTGCTTGGATTTGATCACCCTATCATCCCCCCCCCAAGTTTGTACACCCTGTATGTTTTATTTACTTTGTAATCCCTCTTGACTGTGCCTGTGTGGAGATACTAAAGCCACATTGTGGCTTAACTGGTGTTAAATATATATAAATAAATAAATGAATAAATAAATACGTAAATAAATTATTAATATTATTATTATTATTACTCTTTACAAGTACTCTGAAGAAATGGGAGTACAGGTGGCATTAAATTTTTATAAATATTTTTTTTTCTTTTAATTGTATCCAATACGTCCATCCAGGGACTGTATGGCCAGAGGTCGACGAGTTGGGCCCCTGAATGGACCTGGATTAACGACTGCTGTAAGATGGTCGCAGCAGCCGGGGGGGGGGGGTGAAGATCGTTTCTCACTGATGGTCGCCCATCCAGTGACTAGCCGTGCCTGATGTTGCTTAACTTCCCTGAAGTTGTGTGTTCAGTGGAAACCCACCAGGCCACGGCCTCCCCCATGATTAAGCAAAATTCGCTTCTGTCACTGATTGATAAAACTTAAAATAAAACCGGACTTCAATTGGCCCACAAAATACCTATATGCTAAAAAGAATGTATCTGTAATTCTTAAGATGCAGAAGTCCAAAAAGTTCAATACCCCATTTTCCATAATGTTAAATTGAAAAAAAAACTGAATTAGATTAATAAAATTGGTAGAGACTTTACAACACAACAAAACGAACAGAGTTTCCAACTAGTTTCGCCATTTATTAAGGTTACACACAAGAGGACATAAGCCTTTATATACAGAAAATATGGTACAGAATGAGAACATGATTAGATGAAGAAATAACAAATAATAATAAATTATACAGTGGCGACATTTGGATAGGAGTATGGGTAGATAAGGAACCAATAACGATGAAATTATAAGGAAACCTTGAGAGGAAAATTGATTGAAATGTAAGGAAAAAGTGACTTCATAACGCCAACAAAATCAAAAACGCGCACCTAGTAGAAGACTCATCCAGAGTTGACATAAACTAAGGTAACAATATGAAATAGAAAAGAAAGTACATATACAAAATTTGAAAAATTACAAGGTATCGGATAAAGAATTTAAAATAGAATAAAGATCAAAAATGGTTTGGCAATTGAGGAGATGATCTGGAGAGGAGACCTTAGCTTTAAAGATCTCAATAGCTTCGAGAGTGGCAGTCTTGAATGGGTCGTTGCATAGATGGAGAATGGTCATAATTTCACTTTGCTCTTTTCGGGCATTGTTGGTCATGTCCCATGCAGGCAAAGTGGTTCGCGTAGTGTGACTTATTATCTTGTGTCTTGTAGGAGTCCATGTGTTCCTTGAATCGTTTATTGAAATTGCGGGTCGACAGGCCTATATAGTATGAATCGCAAAATCCACAGTTTAATCCTTAAACTCTGGAACGGGAGAAATTGTCAATGTCTGTTTGGATGGGGGGATTAAGAGAGCGAAATCAAGGGGTCTATGAGCGGTAGGAAACTTGGAACCCAAGTGAGGAGAGGGACGGAAAGGCAGTAAAAATGAGGAATAATGAATAATAATAATTATTAACTGGAGATTTTTCAATTGATTCCAAGCATAGGTAATGATCTTTCAATTGAAAAATGGAAGCAAAAATTCTGCGACCCGGATTCGAACCAGGAACCTCCAGTATCTCCAGTTAAAAATTATTATTATTCACTTGTGAGTTCATCAACTTTCTGGTGGTTTGGAGTGGAGAAATTCTCGATCTCCAAGCCAGGTTCCTGTCTCCCGTTGGGCTTTCAACCGTGACTACTTGGTTGTCTTTAAGAACACCCTGAGACAGCTAGGCTGTCCGTGGTGTCTGCGATAGCCCAATTGGTAGAGGCATTGGCCATGATAGTCGAGGTTCCTGATTCGAATCCAGGTCGCAGAATTTTTCCTTCCATTTTTCAATTGAACAAGGACTAATGAATCGCAAGGATACCCATTTCTTGGATGGAGATGGGTGAGAAGGTTTAGGGTAGGAGAGGGCAAGTTTCCTTCTTTGGAGAATACGGGAGAAGGTGGAAGTAGTGTAGCCATTCTTTAAGGCGAGGGCGAAGGATTAAGGCGAGGGCGAAGGATTAAGGCGAGTTCTGGACTAGGTGGCACGGGATGAAGGATTAAGCGGTAACTTGAGGGCACGGTCGATGAAGAAATGGAGAGAGGCTTGTTTTTGCATAGGAGGGCGTGAAGAAAAACAGTGGATTAAATTAGATGATGTGGTGGGTTTACAGTAGATGGAGAATGAAAAGTGGTGGTTGGAGGGGTCATTAGTGATGAGGATATCGAGGTACGGAAGAGAGCGGTTAGATTCAGTTTCAAAGGTGAAATGGATGTGGGGTGAGAAAGTGTTGATAAGGTTAGCAATATCAACGGGTGAGGTAAATCGGGAACCAAAATTTTTAGGATATCATCAAACTTATCGAAAGTATGAAATAATGGTGGAGTTAGAGAAGAGGGGAGAAACAAAGGTGAGTTCAAGGTTCTGGAGGAAGGCTTCGGAAAGGAATCTACTTAATGGGAACCCCATTCTTAAACCGGACGGTTGGGAATAGAAAGTTTTATTAAAGGAAAGGTAATTCCGGGTAGAAATGACAGAGAGGATAGAGGTTAGGTCGACGAGGTCATGAGTGGGAAAGGAGGATGAGAGCAGGAGGTGTTCAAGAATAGAGAGGGTGTCTGGGACAGGTATATTAGTATAAAGGTTAGTAATGTCAAGTGACATGAGGGAAAGGTATTCACTTGTGTAGAAGGAGGAGAGAGATTCAATAAGAGTAATGGAATTCAAACATTATAGGTGTTCAGCAATAGTTTAAGGTTGAAAAGGAATGAGGAGAGGGACTTAGCAACGCGATGGGCAGGAGCAAGAGTGTAATTGAAAACTGGTCTTGTAGGCATATTCGGCTTGTGGATTTTGACGAGGGCATTAAGGGTAGGAGGACGAGGGTTGGGTGGGATAAGGTGTCGGAGGAATTTAAATCGGGGGAATTGTTTATGGCAGAAAAGACAGACATACGAAAATTAAGGTTAGGATCGAAGGGTAAGATAATAAAGTTATTGGATGAAAGGAAGTCACAGACCTTATATATGTATATGGATCAGTAGAGGATAACAGAAGCGTTTCCTTTGCCGGCTTTGATGATACAGGCATCAGCTTTGGCTAATTTCTTCTTTATGGTGGAGACGGTGGCTGCATCAGTGCATTGTTCGCAGGATATCTTGGCAGACGTCACATCGTTGTATGCTTTGCGGATGAGGTGTCCCACAATGGCACGGGCTGGTGGGCGATCTTGTTGGGGTAGAAAGGTTATAGCTCATTCGGTCACTGCGATGAAATAGTGGAGATCATCTTGGATGGGCCGTCTGTGGAAGGCATACTTAGGGCCCTTGGTTAGAAGGCATAGCTCATCGACTGGGAATTGGATCGGTGTCAAATTGATAACTTCGTCGTGAAACTTGAAGTCACATTGAATATTGGAGGATTGTGTGGGAAGTAAAGGATGTCGAAGGTCTTCTATTTTTCTGGCTTAGCGTCATGAACTTGTATTCTTTGAACATCTGAAGCCTGAGTTTGAACGTTCTTTGAACATCTGAAGCCTGAGTTTGAATGTTCTTCGAACGTCTAAAGCCATAAAGAGCAAAGTGAAATTATGAACATTCTCCATCTATGCAACGACCCATTCAAGACCGCCACTCTTGAAGCTATTGAGATCTTTAAAGCTAAGATCTCCTCTCCCAATTACCCCCTCAATTGCCAAACTGTTTTTGATATTTATTCTATTTTAAATTCTTTATCCGATTTTGTAGTTTTACTTTTTTTTTCCATTTCTTACTGGTACCTTAGTTTATGTTAACTCTGGATGAGTTTTCTATTAGACACGCGTTTTCGATTTTGTTTGTGTTATGACATCACTTTTTTCTTTATATTTCAATCAATCCGCCTCTCCAGGTTTCCTTATAATTTCATTTTTATTGGTTCCTTATCAGCCATTCTCCTATTCAAATGTCACCACTGTATGCTTTATTTACTATTTGTTATGTTTTCATCCAAACATGTTCTCATTCTGTACCATATTTTCTGTATATAAAGGCTTATGTCCTCTTTTGTGTATCCTTGATGAAGCTGGGAATAAATGGCGAAACTAGTCGGAAACTCTGTTCTCTATTTGTTGTGTTGTAAAGTTTCTACCAATTTTATCGATAGAAACAGCACTATGGACCCCTTACTCAATGAATTTGATTAAGCATAAGTAAAGAGAGCAGCCAATTTTTTAAATTCAGTATTAATAAAAATACGTCCATATATCCAGTCCAACATTTACATATACCCCTAATGAAAATTGGTCAGCAAAATAAATGATAAAAAATTAGAATTAAAGCACAAACAAGAGTTTATTGCCCTAAAGAGGACTGGGGGTAGAAATGACGTCATATGATGGGCATGTGATAGCAAGAGGGGGTAGAAAACGATTTGGGAATCAGTCAATCAGTGATCAGTCAATCAGTCTTTTAGTGAGCGACCACACAAGAGAAAGTAAGCACAGGCAACATCGAGCAAAGGATTTGATTCGCGACATGCCTTCAACAAATAACGAGAAAAGCAGGTAGAAATTACTTGAATAATTTAAAAATTTTAATAGTATATGAAAGCAATTCGTATAGTGTAGACCACTAATAGTAATTTAAGGTAAAAAAATTTAAAGTATTAGGAGTCATTTTGGACTTGAATGTAAATTATGTGTGCAATGGAGAAATTCTTGTAAAAGAAATTTCAGCTGTATGCATATATAATCTCAATGAATGGAAAAAGATGCTAGAGAGGCACTGGAGAATAGAGGAAAAACGGAATGATGGTAACTACAAATTCAGATAACCAGCAAATAAAAAGTAATAAAACTGTCGAAAAATAATTAAGAGTAAATGTTAACTGAATGTATATTTTAAGAATAAGTGCTCTGAATAAGTGCTCTGAAAATTAATTAATTTGAAATTAAAGATATAAATATTTAAAATAGATCTGAAGCTAATTAATGAATCATTGTAATAATAAAACATTTTATTTTCGTAATTCATTACAGTCCTTTTTTTGTAATGGCAGCCTACTCGGACGTGTTGTAATGAGCTCCTTGTGAACTGTACTTTAGGAGAGTATATGAAGGACTATTAGCAATGCTATTCCCTACAAGTAGGCCTATACTATTATTCTTTTTATGACTTTGTGCTATTCAATCATATATAATTTAGGTTTATATACTGTTCTCTCGACTCTGTGAACTTTAAAGATATATTTTAAGTGGAATTAGTAAGTATAATATTTCCGTTTGTGATTAATATTTGGATGATACCATTTTCTTGTAGGAGGTTCAGATCCCATCTGCTCTAGTTGCTCTACTTATATTTTTTTAATAATCGCCCTTTTGGATTAATGCATTATTGACAAGATGGCTAAAGATGGAACAAAAAATGTCGTTTCTTCAAAACCAACTAGAAATAGACCATTCCTGAACTTATCCTCTAAATCTCTAAGCGACGATCCTATGATGGCAGCGATTGAGAATTCTATCGATAATTTCTTAGTGCCCCAACTACATATGAACCAGTAATTTAATTTGATTCCATATACTAAGTTTCTAAAGAAGCACCAGATATTCCTGGCTATCAAGTAGTTTCATTGGTAGAAGTAATAAGAGAGGTGGGGTATTAGTGTATATCTTCAGCAGCCAATTTCATTTATCATTTCTCATAATCATAATCATTACAAGGTACTGACACTTATTATTAACAAGAATTTGGTTCTTCTCTCCATTTATCATCCTCCATTAGGACAGTTAGTCAATTTTTGTTCTTTCTTTCTTCTGTTCACCTTGACTTTCATCCATCTGGGAAAACCATAATTTTACTTGGTGATTTTAAAATCGCTTTAAATAAACCCTCTTCCTCATTCAATCTTCTCCTAGAACCTATTCTTATTTGGCAATTGACTCATGCTTTTCAAATTCTAACTCTATTTTATTTAGTAAATCTCTTGACATAGCTGTTACTGATCATTTTCCTTTACTTACTATTCTCTCTTCTACCCCATTAAAGTAGCCCTAAAATTTCAAGGCCAATTTCTCATAACTGAGTTTTAATTACCCATTCCTACCCAGCGCAGGTCTTTCCGCTCGAGATCAGCGAGTCGCGGGTTCGAATCCCGCCGAGGGCATGGATGTTTGTGTTTGTCTCCTTCATTATCATCCTTTCATCATGCGGAAGGCAACGGGAAACCACCGCGTTATCACTCTTCCCTAGAAAACTGTGAATGGATACCAAATGTCCACACAGTCACCAGAAGTCGATTTCAACTTCATGGAACTCAACAACAATAACAACAATCTAGCTCTTTTCGCAGTTTTTTTTTATCTCATTTTCAATTCTGTTATGATAGATATTTCCCTTTTAACTTTTCTTCTCCTCGTTCTCCTACTCCTAATGCTAGAAAGCCTTGGATAACTCCAGACTTATTGAGCTTAATCAAATAAAATGCTCTGTTTAGTAAATTTAGGACGAATCACACTCCCCTCTCATCTAAAAATTTTAAGTTTTTCTAAATCTGTAAAAAATGCTATTAATAGGACGAAGCTAGATTATTATAGGAATTTTTTGTCGGCTTTACTCAAGTAAAGACGAATGGCATGTACTACATAATTTAGTAAGTGGTTCCAATCACTCCCTTTCTCCTTTAACTCGGCCAGACTATGCCTCTTGTCATGCCCTCACTGATTTTCTTCAAGTTCTTCTTCCATCTTCAACTCCTTCTTTGTCCGAAATTGATTATCCTTTCTAAGTGCAAAGTCCTCCCTCAAGCTTTTACATCGCTCCCTTTACTAAGGAGGAGGTTTCCTAAATTATTATCCATTTGAAACCATCCCCTATGCAAGGTCCTCTCGGTTTTAGGTCTGATATTATTATTCGCCTGAAGCACAATATTGATCTTCCTCTATCCATTATTTTCAATAATTCAATTACTACAAGCACTTTCCCCCAGATTTAAAAGCTCTCCCAATAAAAATCTCTCCCAATAAAAAGGCTCTACCAATTTCGCAAATCATCGCCCTATTACAGTTTTATCTCTATTCACAAAGATTTTTGAGAATTTTTTTTATTCGTTTCTCAAAATTCATTTATGACCATAAACTCTTGAGCCTTAATCAACATGTGTTTCCCCCAATCGTAATACAGAAACCACTTGCTATAACCTACTCGGATTTCTTTTGTCCAAGATGATCAGTAATAAAAATGTCGCTTCTATCTTTGTAGATTGCACGAAAGCTTTCGACTCAGTTCCAGTCCTTTTATTACTTTACAAACTTCAGATTTTTTTTGATGTTCGTGGACCACCCCTATTGTTGCTCTCTAGTTTTCCGTTCATTTGTAGATATTATATCTCGCACCAGGGGAAATCATCCTCTATGTTGGTCGGGAATCTGGGAGTCACACTGGGCTCCATTCTTTCACCCGTGCTCTTCAACTTATTTATAAACGATTTCCCTTTCGTACATATGATGCCAAAAGTAATCCTATATACAGATGATATTTCTATTCTTTTATCTTATATGACTATTTTTCTCTCTACTTTCTGATATTAATCTAGCTCTCGAAAAACTGCGAGTCTAGAATAGTATCAATCTTCTCGATGTTAACGTTGATAATATCAATGTTATGCTTTTCTTTCAGTGGAAAAAAGGAAATATTCCTTCATCCCCAATCTTTCTAATCTTGGTAATTAGATTTCAATATCTACGACCTTGACTTACCTTGGCTTGACATTAACACCCAATTTATCCTGAGATGCTCATGTAGACTCTTTATTGATTAAACTAAGAAGGGAAGCAGGGTATCATTTCCAGATTCCACTACCTCCCTCATGATATTTTATTGTTATTGTATTACTCCTGGCAACACACCACGTTATGTTATGATGTGGTGTTTTGGGGCTCTGCTGCTGGCCATCTTACCAGAATATTAAGATTGCAAAAGTGGTTCTTAGAGCCCCACTATTTCTTTTCATTAGGTCTTTTAACAATCCAGCAAATTTATTTCTTTTCTCTATGTTCCTTTATTTATAAAACCCTAAATTCTCACTTACTTTTAACAATTCCTGCAGCAATCTCCTGTAATCTCGACAATCATTCTTATAACACACGGATTTCTAATACGATATGTCTTCCGATATCTACATCAAATTATCACAACCAAAGTGTTTCTCACTGAGGCGTCCAAAATTTGGCTATTTTACCTGAAGAGATTAAATCACTTAAATCATATACTTTATTTCAGATGGCTTTGCGTAGTTTTTGTCTTTCTCAGCCCTTATAACAACTGAATACTCCATAATTGGATTCTCATACTTTTCTTACTATCTGTCTTGCTTACTTAGGCTGCTCTTTTCTCTTTCTTTTTTTCTTTTTCTTTTCTTTTTCTTTTTTACTTTATCCCCTTCCAATTTTTTAGGTTTTTTTCTTTGTATTAACCTTTGATTTATTCTTAATCGACAGTTTTTGTAATCTATATTACAGATTTTTTTATGCTCTTCTTTCAATCATTGTAACTTAACAACTATATTGTGGTTCTTAAGGTTAGTTTGTAATTTTTGTTTTGAATTGAGATCCTCTGTCTTCTCATTGAGACATGATCTTATTTGTATAATTTAATTTGGTTTTGTAAGGTTCTATTTAATACGAAATGTAGACCTAACACGTTAGTTTGTCTACTTTTGGATTGTTTTTTACTAGCCATCTGTTGCTTTCCATACATTTGTCCAGTACTGCACCCCCGGTGCCTCCTTGTTGGTCTATGACCATACTGGCAATGTCATGTGCTATTGCATATTATTTAACCCATTTAAAAAAACTAAATAATTAGTTATTTAAATATAAACTAAGAATGCAATAAACTAAATAAGGGTAATGGTGTATAATGGGATCAGATAAGGGACATGAATTAACAAGAAAACTGAAATTGCTTAAATTGATAGGAAGATGTGTGCTGTTGAACTTTGACTCCGAAAGGGCGAGACATTTTGGGAAAACAGCTGACGGAAAAACAATCTATGACTGAAAGAATGAGAACATTTAAGGGGAGACAAACACAAAAGAGTTAAAATTTTGATCTACTGTAATTTACGGTAGTAACGCCGCGGCTAATCTAATAAAAAAGTTGTAAAAAATGCCTCTGCGGCCTAACTACCGTTGTGGCCTAACTACCGTTTTTTTTTCCAAACAGCATGACAATAACGATTTCAGAAAACTGATACTGCTTTGAAGTGATGCAGTTGCATTCCATCCTGATGAAAATCAAACGAAATTAGCGCATAATATACATTACAGTACCTTAATTTTCCTGTATATACAATGTACAATTCATTATTTATTACATTTATTCGCTTTTCATTTGAATTCCCCACTGCCCGTCGCCATTTTAACAAACCGAAACAAAGTTGTACTTCATGGATTGAGAAGGTACATTCGTATTTTTTTTTGGC
>JAHWFO010071471.1:218567-305878 GCA_023313115.1 Rhysida immarginata | reverse complement strand
AAATTTTATCTATGTGGAGTAGTGTTTTCTGTTTTTCCTTTATTTATACAGGGTGAATACAAAAGTCTGAACCCCCCTTTTATTTTTTGAACCAAACCAGATATGTCAATTTTGATGAATCTAATGAATAGGAAGTTGTGGGTGTCCTATCCCATAGTGCACTTTTCATCATCCCAAATATGCAAATTAGGACACATTCAAAATTTATCTCAAAAACCGTAAGGGTTAGAGAAAAAAAAACCAAACTTGTTCAGCATAAAAAAACAAACAAAACAAAAAAAATCATCCAAATCGGACCAACCAATCACCCACAATCACGTGGTGAACTGTTTGTAGCTTACAAACAGTCACACTGCACAAGGAAAACTGAATGTTGATATTTCCACCATGTAAAGCATGCAAATCAAAAAATTAACATAAATTACCATACTCACATTCACTTTCATGCGGAAAAGCAAATAAAAGGCATGCTTCAGCACACAGAAGACTGAACAATTCCAGGATGGCAAGCTACACTGTTCCGGAAATGGTCAACGCCGGGTAACTCTGCAACGTGATTGTGGATGATTGGTTGCTCCGATTTGGATGATTTTTTTGTTTTCTTTATTTTTTATGCTGAACAACTTTGCAATTGGGTTTCTTTCTCTATCCCTTACGGTTTTTGAGATAAGTTTTGAATGTGTCCTAATTTGCATATTTGGGATGATGAAAGTGCACCTTGGGATAGGCCACCCACAACTTCCTATTCATTGGATTCATCAAAATTGACATATCTGCTTTGGTTCAAAAAATAAAAGGGGGGTTCAGACTTTTGTATTCACCCTGTATAAGGTATCCACAGTTTCGGCTATTTTTCTATTTATCTCATGAATAATATTCTTTTTGAAAACACAAATTGAAAACAGTTTTTTATTTGATAATGAATTCTAAACTTATGATTGTCCTTGCTTTATCTGCTTTAACTGTGGATTAACGTTTGCCTTAATTTTTGAATATGGGAAGACGCATCGTACTTGACAATCTTTTCTTATACAGATGCAATTTCTTCGATGTCATGGAATGTGTAACAGCCAATGAATATGAGCCAACGATATAAATTAGATTGTTAGAAGGGTATATTTTAACCTTATTGATTTTTTAATTATTTTATTCTAATTTATTATTATTAATTTCTTATTATTGTCCGAGATAAATACAAGCAAATTGGCAATATGGTGCCGAGAACGAACACAACACTCTGAGCTCCATTCATGCATACAGATGGGAGTGGGTACTAGATGCTTGTACATTTTCATGCTAATAATTACTGTACCATATGTAACGTTGGTATAATATAGCAGTATAGAACTCGAGACAACTTACATTAAAATTCCTGTTCTTATGCGATTCTTATTCTACGAGTTATCATCTGATTACTGACGGTGTCGTATTTGTACGAGAACTGTGCAGACCTGGTAAGTCATCACAATTTATACTTTTAGTCATTGGACAATTGCACATTTACAACATTGAAAATCACTAATACAAGATGCCAAAAGTTGCCGATAAAAGTCAAGTTCACACTAAACTGGGGAGCACCCGTACTCAACATATGGACTCGCCTGGAAGGGTGCTATTTTTCCTTCAGTAGAGAAAGCAGTAACTGCTTATTTTGACGACTCAAGTTCACTGAAGAAGGTAGTCATATTAATATTATCTAAGATCGGGAATCGCCTAGAAAATCAACTTACTGAGATATCTATCAATTTAATGCACCTGATCGAGAAAGTAGAAGCTGTGGCTTCCCGGGTAGCTGATTTAGAACAACAGATTAATGCGATGCAAGCTCCGTTGAAAAAATTGGAATCGTCCATGTTTGCTGGCAGGAAATCATTGATGGATCAAGTGTTAACAAAAACTGATTGAGTTGAAACAATATTCCCAAAGGAACAATATTAAATTTATCGTGGTCCCCGAGAATCCATCTGAAGATTTGGTGACTACAGTTTCAGAAATATGTGTCAATAAATTGGATGTAAACACCCTGACTGTAATCCACTGGCTTGGCTCTCACACCCTGACAACTCCTCGACTTGCAACTGATGACTTCATTCCTGTGAGATTACATCGTTAAAACAGACGAAAATTGCGTATTACCTCACTTGTTGACTTGCAGGACTTGATCACGAATCGTTATAGGGTACTATGGGAAGCCAAAATGAAGTTGAGTATGTAGAACGTTTGGTGTTCTGGTGGAAGGATCTTCACCCGGGGCCCAACGGGAAGCCTAATTTGATTTTATCAATGGATGACCTCCAGCACTGCTGTGGTCGTTTGGAAAACTTATGTCCGATGTAATTAGTTTATTTTTTGTTATTATACCGGGTGGGCAAGAAATAACGTGAGGTGTTCAGAGCTCGCTAGCGGGAATTCTATTAGGCCAAATGCAGTACATTTTGGTGTATATACTTAGTGGAACATGCAGTTTAGATTTCTGCAAAAAAAATAGTATCAAAAGTCGCCATAGGGACGCTTATTTCAAGAAAACAATGAATACATTTGCAAAAGCGCGTCCCGTGTTGAGCAATCATGACAATAAAAGGCAAGGCTGAGGATTTCTCATCATTCACGAACGAATGGCCTGACGATGACGCTTACTCTGCCTGACCAGACGTTATTAGTCAAGTTGTTTTATCAGAAGAGCGACAATGCAAGTGCTGCCCTTCTTGAATTCCGGCGATTGAAAACGTTATGAAGAGGACCGATGAGCATAACTAACTTATGGAAAATGATTGAACGATTTGAATCTACCGGAAATCTAGGAGTGCAACCAGGCCGGGGATGCAAACGAATCAGGCAGCAATACGTTGAAGAAGTTGCAACTGCTGTTGTGGAACAGAAGATGACTACTGTGCAGGGTACCAGCAGTGCACACGCAATAGCACGCCAAACAGATATCCCATATTCGACGGTGAGGAAAATATTGCATAAGATATTGACATTTTATCCCTATAAACTCACACCTGTTCAACAATTGCTTCCAGGAGATGACTTTTCGTTGAGATTTTTAGCACGTATGGAAGTGGATGATGCATGGCCATGGCAAATTTTATGGAGTGATGAGGCACATTTTTATTTGAATGGTGATATCAATATCCACAACTGCCGTATTTGGGCTGCATCAAATCCACAAGTGTGTCTGCCAACTCCTATGCAACTAACAGTATGGTGCGGGTTTACTGCTTCTTTCATCATGGGCCGGTACTTTTTTGAAGAAATCCTTTCCCGTGGACCGGTGACTTGTTCCGTCAATTCTGCCAGGTATGCCGCTATGCTTGAGAATTTTGTGATACCCGATTGCAGGAAAAGGGTTGTCTGGATTTTACCATTTTTATGCAGGATGGTGAGCCATCGCACATCGGACGTCAGGTGCAGCAGATGTTGCAAGAACGTTTTTCAGGCAACAGAATAATTAGTCGTGCATTTCCCATGTATGGCCACCCAGGTCGGCTGATCTCAACCCTTGTGATTTTTGGTTATGAGGATATTTGAAAAGCCTTGCGTATCAAGCACATTTTCCTGATCTCTCAACCTTAAAGGATCAAATAACGTTACATATCAGACTAATTAATGCAGATATGCTGTGAGCTGCTGTAGAACATGTCATGTACCGCATGCAGCTATTGGAACAGCACACTGGTGGTCATATTGAAACACATTTGTAATTAAAAATAAAACATTGTTTATTGTTGTTACTAAAGTTGGTTTGTATGGTATTTGTTCATTTGACAATTAGGTATTCATTGTTTTCTTGAAATAAGCGCCACCTATGGCAACTTTTGGTACTATTTTTTTGGTAGAAATCGAAACTGCATGTTCCACTAAGTATATACACCAAAATGTACTGCATTTGGTCTAATAGAATTCCCGCTAGCGAGCTCTGAACACCTCACGTTATTTCTTGCCCACCCGGTATGTGCATTATTGGTATCATTCAGGATCCAATATAGTTTTACAATAAAGAGTTTCCCAGATTGATGGATACACTCTTTGAAACGTTATAACTCAGCAATGAAATGAGTTAGAAATATAAGGTTTGTTGTATTTTATTCCTTAAACATCCTTAAGCTTGTACATGTTCAACATGTACACCTTCTGCCACACAACACTCCCAACATCGACGTCGAACAGAGCAACATACTGAAGGGATTGTAGCTAATGGAATATCATTAATGGAATGTTCAATCTGATCTCTTTTTTTGATCTGGGCCTGGTAGTTTTGATTAGATTATTCTCGGTCACTATTTCACTTGCTCATTATGTTAAACTATGGACACTAACTTTGAATATCAGTATCCGATTTCCGTAGATTGTATTATTCCTGAATTTCCAATTTTTTTAATGTTGACTGCAATCTATCTATGTTATGTCAATATTTGGAGTCTTTCTGCAATTTTTTGCCACTTTCTTACTCAATCTCAGAAAGTTATACTTGCATCCAGAAACGTGGATCAGTGATCCCTCGGACATATCCCTGTTTTTTTCTCGATAAATCCGCATAATAAACGAGGGGGGGATATGTGCTTATATCACAGACAAATATAAGTGCATTGCTATCCCCTCCTACTCGCAAATTTCCGTCGATTATGAAGTTCTAACTTTGCTGGTTAACCAAAAGCATCTTATAGTAGTGATATATCGTCCTCATTGGCAATTTCTGGTTACTTTGTACTTTTCTTTCAAGCTTGCTTCCTGATGTGCAATGGTTAGGAGAGGAACAATATTAGTCGGTGATTTTAACATCAATACGACTAACAATTAAATAAAGAACACTCTTTAGCCACAACAAATGTAACAAAAAGAAACGAACTAAATGCGCATTTCGTAGCCAAGCTTTCATCTTCAGCGGGATCAATGAGTACAATGGAGGAAAAAGTGTGTACTGAGGTCATAAATCACTGAATTAGGAAAGAAGCCAGATGAACCTGGTCAAGTCATCTAGAGGATTAATAGGAGTCCTTTCATATGAGGACAATAGAGTTGATTGTTGATTGACGATAGGACACAGAAGAGCTAAGTGATCCAGTAGATTGGAAAGATGGCCTTTTGGAAAGATGTCGTCGAAGTTGACGTCCAGGATGTGATGAGGCCTGCGATGCCTGAGGGAATTTCTAAACGTGAGCCATAAAGACCGAGAAGCAGTATTTATAACGAAGTAAACCTCACCAACAAACAATCATGGAAATAAACCAAAAAAGGTCAAACTCCGTGATTGGTTAAACCTGTTCACCACTGGATTAAAGGTGAATCACCAATGGGGACTTTGACGTTTTGTAAATTAAGCTATATTCCTGCAGATTCTAGTCACGTTTGGAATCAAAAAATTTCTACATTCGTATTTATGTTAGATCGCACTCTTAATCTCGTTCTTAGAAAAACTGTGTACAAAAAAGAAATATCTATGATCAAGTCCATCTCCAGGAAAAATGGTTATAACCTCTATAACATTGACGATCTTCACAAAATATGAAACTATAGAAAAATGATTTCTGATCCTACTGCCTCACCCACCACTAAGGAGAAAATTTATAAAACTATCACCATACCCTACAACAAAATTTTGAATAAGGATTTACATTCCATTTTCAAATCGCACAACACTTTTCTCAATTTCAGCAACCCTAACCAGCTTAGAAGTTTACTTGGTAATCCCAAGGATAGAGTTCCCAATCCAAAAATCCGGAATCTATGATGCAAATTGCTCTAATTGCCCAAAACATTACAAAGGACAGACGAGGAGAAGCCTAACAGTTAGATTTAAAAAGCATCTTCCCCATACACGATTTGGAAGAACTAGTCAGTCAGCCATCGCCAAACATTCAATTAACCAGGGCATGATTTCAAAATTAAAAATTTAAAACTTGTACAATTGGTTAATAAAAAGCACTTTTTGGACGCATTTGAAATCATGGCCATTCGAAAGACCAATAACAACATTCTTCTTAACTCAGATAAAGGCCCCATTGGTGATTCACCATTAATCCAGTGCTGGACAGCTTTAACCAAAATAGGAGTTTTATTTTTTTGGTTTATTTACATGATTGGTTGTTGATGAGGTTTATTTCGCTATAACCTCTTCGTGATCCTTTGGTGTTCATTAGCTGAGCAACGCTGTCCCTTCTTCGGATTCCTCTTTCTAGACATGCTGACGACTTCTTTGTTTACTCTGGAGACGGTATTTAGGTTATCGATCCTCGTGCCCTTTCTGAATTTTTTATTACGAACATCAATCTAAGGACTGTCTTCTTTGTCTTCTTCACTTCCGTTGGAGTGACTTCTTTTATTTCCACCGTTTGTTGAACAGTCACGATCATCAGTTATTTCCATTGTCTCCAATTCATGCACTTTGTCAGTAAAGAAGTAGATTTAAAATTATTTCTTAACTCATTATCTTCCAAAGAGTTCCCCTCTTGTGGAGTCCCAGAGCATTACTCAAAGGCTTCCTTAAGTTCACATATCTTATGAATAACATCTCTACAAGAGTCCTGAATTTCTTTGTTGATACCATTGAATTTCTCCTCAAAACTAGTATGTAGGGATTCGACTTTTTCCTCCAGTGAACTATACTTAGCGTTTATTTCGTCCCAGCGAGCTTCTAGTATTTCGTTGAACACTAGGTCAAATGCAGCAAGCCTTTTCGCAGGACAGTTTTACCATCTGCCATATGCAAAGACTCTAGCGACTTCAATGTGGTTAATTTGGACGAAGCCATCATATTCCTAAAATAGAATTGTACAGCAACAGGGGGAGAGAATAACCTCGCAGCTAGGTGTGTGATAAAGAAGCCATCCTAAAATGGACGCACCTAGCTTTAAGAAAAAAACAAGTCAGATTTGCAAGACAATAAATTTTACGCCAGGGTCCCAAAAAGATATTGAGCATATTTATGTACTGGTTTATGGGAATATTAATTCCAATGCCAGGGAATCAGACTCAGGTTAGGTTAGAATCAGGAAAGCCAAAGGATCCATTGATATGCCAATGGTTTTGGTTCTGCTCCGAAACACCGAACAGTCATTGATAATCATCACACATATTGGGCCGCTGGAAGTGTTAGTAGACGTCTTTTGAGGGAACAAGTAGCCACTACAATGCTACAACTGCCTGCGATTGGGACATGTATCCATGGGCTGCATGGAAGATCCTCATTGCAAGAAATGCGCAGAGGGGCACCAGTCTAGAGATTGCCCCAAGATTAAAGGACAAGACCCCCCAAAGTGTGTCAGATGTGGTGGACAGCACACTTCAAGCTACATGAAATGTCCAAAATACCCTCAGGTTTAAAGGATGCTTAGTTCCAAAGTGACAGCAGACAATTCCTTTGAAGCTGCTGTCTAAGCCGGAGGAAAAAGGCCTCAACACTAACGATCTACCGGTTATTTATAAGCAATTAGGACATATCTTTCATCGGTTTTCTAATCTAGGCAAAAGGTACCCACAGTTGAGTGGGCTCCTTACGACCAACTAATTTATACTATGGCTGCACAATGTTATACTGTAATCAACAACGGTGAACTTCGCTGCGTGATATGGAATGCTAGGCAGATTCCCTGAAAGCGTATCGAGTTTCACAAGTTTCTGATAAAGCAAGAAATCAACGTAGCTTCCCTCTGTGAACCGCACCTCAAATCAAGCCAAGACTTCAAGCTACCTGATTATTGTGTGTACCGTAACGACCGTATGACTTAAAAGGCTGCAAGATGTGCTTCTGGTGGCGCTGTGATCATCATTAAGAAGATCATCAACACCAAGTATTAGTCTCCAACAATCTGCAGTTATGGAATCGGTCTCCATCATTATCCATGACGTCTCCCTTGTTGAAATGAAGTTCGTGGCACTCTACAATTCACCTAAACATTCTCTTGACATTAGCGAGCTTGATGAACTCTCCATTGGTGATACTCCAGTTGTCCTGGCTGGTGACCTAAATGCCAAACACCCAAGCTGGAACTCCAGAACGCAAAATTACAACGACATGATTCTCTATAGGTATATACAAGGTAAAGATGACATCATTGCTGCTGGACCTGTGGAGGACACCTACTACTGTGACCATTCCCCCACTAGTGATGTTCTTGACATTTCATAAAGTTTCTTCATGCCATACAACATCTTTACGTTGGATGATCTTTCTTCTGACCACAAGCCTGCGGTGCTGAACTTCAACAATGCCGACATCAATTTCAGAGAAGAAATGAAGGATCAGCAAGACTGGAAGCTATTCAAAGAAATCCTCATAGACCATGACCATTATCTCCAAGGAGCAAACAGTATGGATGACATTGATCCACGTGTTGGAGACATCACCAGGCGAATAAACAGTGCCACTGAAGCCAGTGCCTATCCATTGGTAAACAAGCCTGTTCATCAAATTATGCTCGCTCCAGGAATCCAATGCTTGATTGCACAGAGATACAAGACCCATAGGCTGTGGCAGCGCTATTGTTTATCTTGGCTAAAAAACAAATACCACAGGTTAGTGCGAAGAGTCCAAGAAGAAGTGAAAGAGTTTCGCGACGCTAGATGGAATGACAAGCTCAAAAGCTTGTCGGCTCGCGACAATTCCATTCGGAATATCGTTACTTCTTATCAGAAGAAGAAGAATGATACGCTTCCCCTACTTCGCACTCCTCAAGGTAATTAGGTCCAAACTAATCAGAATAAAGCTCAAATAATTGCAGATTCCCTAGAGATGCAGTTTGTTACCCCTGATAACATTAATCCCGAGTCAGATCATGTCCTAGACTCGACTTTTTTCCACTCGACTCCTGGTACCTACTCAACCCACTGACTTTGTTTCGATACACTGTCTCGGTCCCCGCACTTCTTCATCCAGCCGACCTGTATTTCTTCAGATGGCTTCCTCTACTCATCGAGATCTTGTCATCAAAAACCGGCATCATCTATGTACTTCCCCCACTGTTATTGTTGAAGATCTAACTGCCCCTCGATACCGCTTGCTTCCTGAAGCCAAAGTGAAGTTCGGCATCCGAAATTCTTGGAGCTTTGGGGGTCGGATAATTGTGAAGAACTCTTCTGGTAAACCAATCTCAATTACTTTTATTGACGACTTTAATCTTGTGAACTGACGACTTTTCTCTTGTGATGATTCCGACTATTTTGTTATATTTTATTTTCATTTGAGTTTTGTTTGAATGCTCTATTTTGCATTGATTGCTTAGTTTCATATGCGATTTTTAGTTAATATTGTTCCTATTATAATTATCATGATCCATTTATAAGATGCTGTTTTCCCTGTTTTTAGTTTTTTTCCTATTTTTTATTTCTTAGCCAGTGATTGATCAAGAATAAAGAAATAAAAAAAAGAACAGAAATAAATTTGGAAAAATACTTCAATAAGGAAATATTGTGGGTGAAATTAAGGAGGATGGGTATAGAAGGTAAGTTATTAGGAAATATTAAAAGTATGTATAAAGAGACAAAATGTGAAGTTAAAAGTAGAAATGGTGTTACGGAATCGTTTTGGATAACTAAATGAGTAAAACAAGGATGTGTTTTAAGTCCTGTGCTGTTTATAATATTTATGAATGATTTGGGAAATTATCTGAAAAAATGTAATGAAGGTGGAATTGTGGTAGGAAGGGAGAAAATTTTTCAATTGATGTATGCAGACGATGTGGTTTTATTGGCAGAGGATGAAGAAGAAATGGGAAGGATGTTAAAACGTGTAGAGGATTTTTTGAGAAAAAATGATTTGGTGCTAAATGTTAATAAGTCAAAAATGATGGTGTTTAAAAAGAGCGGGAAAGGTAGTATAAAGGAAAAATGGAAATGGGGAAATGAAAAGACTGAAATAGTGAAATAATATAAATATCTGGGTATGTGGTTTACTCCAAAGAACAGTTATGGGAAACAGAAAGAAGAAATAAGTGAAAAGGCAAAATTGGCAATGAAGCAGGTGTGGTCATTGGTGAAAAGAACAAGGATGAATGAGGTTAAAATAATGATAAAGATGTTCAATGTATTAGTAAAAAGTATAGTTGAATATACAGCAGAAATATGGGGATGGGAAGAAGATGAAAGAATAGAGAGTATACAAAATCAATTTTCAAATGGATATTTGAACTGTGAAGTACACCAAATTATGTAGTCTTGACTGAAATAGGAAGATCAAAGTTGAAGGTTAATTTGGTGAAAAAAGCTTAAAAATGTATCGAACAGATTGAAGATATGCAAGAGAATAGATTGGTACAGATATGTTAGGATGAAATTAAAAAAATGGCTAGAGAGGGTAAGGGTTATAGATGGATTGATAAAATAAATGAAAATATATCAGAAGAATATAGAAAGATGTGGTGGGTAGGTAAAGGAGCAAGAAAAATTAGTTTGCAAGAATTAAATGAAAAAATATATGAGACAATAGTGGCTAAGGAATTAAGGGAAAGGATGGATAGAATAAATAATTCTGTAGTATGTAGAATATAAAAATAATTATGACAAATTGGCAAATAGAAAGATATTTAACAAGAGAAAATCATATTGGAGTAAAAATTTTATTTCTAAAGATTAGACGTGGAAATGTGAGGGCTGGGGCATAAGTCATGGCAACTATTTTTTTTCTTGTATATATGTGAACGGATCACAAACGTATATGTGTCGTGTGGAACATCTGCAGGCATAGTGTGTATGCAGAACAACAGATGGCTCTGTGATAGCTGGTAGTAGCGCAGCGAGGGCTGTGAAATCAGTCAGTTGGTGAGTGTTGTACGAGATGGAAGTAACCCGACATTGGGGATGGGAAGAATTGGAGCACCCATCGTACTCTCCCGACATTGCGCCCTGTGACTTTGATCTCATTCGCAAGATTAAGGAACCACTACGTGGTAGGCGGTTTGCAACTCGTGAGGACATTGCTAATGCTGCGCGCCAACAGGTGACCCGATTCACACATGGTACGGCAAATGCTGAGCCTGATGGTATTCAGCGCCTCCCACATCGTTGGCAGTGTGTGGTGACAGTAGCAGGGGTCTACTTTGAGGGTCTGTAGGCCCAGGTTTGTCATGTCAACTTTATGTGTACTGTGTTATCATTCTTTTGCACCGTGAAGGCCATATTGCCCTGTATACTACCGTAATAAATTAGTGGGTTACGATATTTCAGTGCTCTTTATTGTCCACACATGTAGTTAACACCTTGTCCTTTCGTCTGTATATGTCATATTTTCCAACCGGACTGGTATCTTCAAGAAAAAGAATAGTTGCCATGACTTTTGCCCCAACCCTCGTATTTTGGAGGGAAATAAAGTGTATGGTAGGGAGGAAGAAAGAATATGTAGAGGATGTAAAGAAGATTGTAGAAACGTTGGAATATGTCTTATTTAAATGTAGAATGGTAGAGGAAGAGAGAGAGAAACAAGATTTAGAAAGAAAAGGAAATTGGGAAAAAGTTTACCTAGATGGAAATCAAATTAATTGGAAAGTAATATTTATCATAAAAGTTTTTTGTAAAAAAATAGTTGATTGGAAAAGAAAAGATATTCTGTAAAAGAAAATGTAAAGATTTGAAATAATGAAATAGTTAAATATTGAAATAGTATGAAAAAAACTGAAAATATGTTAAGTTTTTGTTTAAGACTCACCTTCCAAATATGTAATTATATTCCAATAAATGGAATAAAGATAATAATAATAATAATAATAATAATAATAATAATAATAATAATAATACTAATAATAATAATAATATTCAAACCTTTTCAAAAGACATACACATGCAATTTGGGTTGGACAAGTGCAAAACCATTCACATTGAAAATGGAGTACTCAGGGAAGGGGGCTTCACATTAGATGAACCAGATCACATTGCTGCTATGGAAAATTACGAATTTTATAAATATCTAGGATTTAAGCAAGCCAAGCTTCTGGAGCACAAACACATAAAGATCTTCATAAGCTAGAGACAATACTTAAAACGCATTTAAATTCCAGAAATTTAATCAAGGCCATCAATACTTATGCCACGCCAATATTCTCCTACTCCTTTGGAGTCATACAGTGGACACACACAGATCTTGAGGGACTTGAAAGGAAACAACGTAAACTGCTTACAAAGCACAGAAAGCACCATCCACACACAGCTATTGAAAGACTCACCCTGCCTCGTTCAGAGGGAGGCAGAGGTCTTATTGACATAACAGATCTACACCAGAAACAGACTCAGTCACTCAGAGAATTCTTTCACTCTAAACTGTGACTGGAGTCAGTGTATGTTTGATTAAGGTGCTGCTCAGTCATATACGCCCGCATTATTCCCCATTATAATCGTTCCCGTAGCTGGAATTAAGTGTCCAGTTAGTGGTAATCGGAGTGTTTTCCAATCGCGAAAATTGGGGGGGGGATGGTATATCGGCCCGTATATTTTATAACAGGCGTTTGTTTATTTATTGTTGGGTTGCTTTTTATGCTAAATAGGGCTTTACACTGAACCCAAAACGTATTTAGTTAAGCAAATCTTATGTAGCTTGTAATATTTTGAGTTTTCAGTTTAAAATATCATTTGTTAATGGGGGAATTGTTAACTTACTTGAGCGAACTGTCGGAGTCGGCAACAATTGTACTGTACGTAATAGCTCCTGTTTGTTGTAATAAGTCGTTTCCGAGAATGTTAACAATCTTACTACGTGTTTGTTGTATTAGAATTGGCGATTTGTTTTTATTAAAAAGCGTCGAGAAGCTTCACGCTTGTTCGTTCGATAAAAATAAAAATGTCAGCGATAGGAGAGGCCGCCATAACGATGAAATCGTTGATTTTATCGGGTGAATGCTTTGAACTAGCTTACTAATATGCAATAAACATTAACTTTGAACTAATACAAGTTAAGCCAGTTTGTTTGTTTATTTTTTTTATCGCCGAGAGAATCCTTTTTTCCCAGGAGCCATATAGTTAAAATTCAGTATCGAATTTTGCGATGGGACAGCGTTCTAAGCAGCAAGAGTATGGACGGGATGTATCTGCTATTTCAAGAATTCGACGTTGCTGGAAGTCTTCTAGTTTTGGTGAGATGATTCCATTATTGTATTTTTATAAGCGCCATGAGAGTGTTGTTGCGTTCGAACTGCGTCAGTGTTGTGTTTAACGCTGCATTAAAGCGTTTCAGCGGACAGTAATTTATCTTCTCATTTCTTTTTGAATAATTATCTGTCTTGTTAATGCCCAGTGTAACGGAAAACGACGCTTAAATTGTATTATCATTATGATATAAGCTTATGTTTTTAAGTGATAGTTTTCTGAGTGCATGTTCTCTGTGGCTTCTGGCTTGTTAGTTGCCCTTTGTTGTAATAACTGCGTAGTAAGAGCGCAGTAGGAGCTTGGCTTGTAGTATTTCACGGGCGGAGCATTGCGTTGGTAGTTGAGTTCAAGTCAATATAAAAAGGGTTACTGCCTCTCTCCCTGTGTTTTGGTCCTCCTGACCATGATGCAGTCACAATGCAATGGTCATTTGGTCAGGGGATAATTTAAAAGGGAGGCGCGACGCTCTCCTTGCTCACTCGTGTCTGTGGTCATGTGACCTACTGCAAGGTGTTAGCTGATTGGTTATCAACAGAGAGCATGGCCTCTGATACATAGTCTGATGTATTATAATTAGATAGTTATTGTGTAATGCAGAGTAGGCATTATAGTTAAATGATTTATTTATGTGCTAATGCATAGTTAATGGAAGATAAGGGGTATTGTTGAGTTTAAGGTTACAGCACTGTCCCGGGGTCCTAAAGCTAGGTTAAAAGGTAATAGAGGGAATGATTACGAGTTGTGCTCATAATGGTAATTCTTAAAGTTAATTGGGAATTAATGATTATATCTTTTGGGAATATTTTATTGTTTTGGGGGTTTTAAGCCGTATAAATGTGCTGTTACATTGTTTTAGTTAATAGGTGTAAAAGAGGTTTCTGCATAATAAAATAGTAGTTCTATTTTTAAGTTACGTGTTCCTTGATTGGTATTTCTAGCCTTACACAAGTCTCAGACCCTCGGCCCCCACCCGCGTTGGAGTTGGCTTTGCTTTGGGTCCTCGAGTAGGCCCCTCCCACGCGGGGGTGGTCACAAAACAACACATATCACCATTACACAAAGCAGTCTGCATGGTTGATACAAAATACACACCTCTGAATCACAACAGCATGCAGAACACCCATAACATTCCTACAACATGCACTAAACTTCAATCACGGATCGGAAAGCAACTCCACGGTAGACATTCTTCTGACCTCAACCAGCCACATGTCGACAAAGAAGCATCGAAGGTTGAGTGAAGGGAGTCTCTTTGGGGAAACTGAAGGAACCATGATTGCCATACAAGACCAGGTTATTAACACTAAAAGCTACAGAAAACATATTATCAAAGAATCGACTGACGGGTCCTGCAGGAAATGCCATATCGCAGAGGAAACCATCCAACATGTCATATCCAGTTGCAAAATACTCACGCAGACAGATTATTTACACAGACATAACCAGGTAGCCAACATCATACATCAACATCTAGCTAAGATACACAAGCTAAGGGACATTCACACTCCTTACTATAAATATATCCCCACCTGTCTTGGAGAACACCACACATAAACTATAATGAGCTATAATCACTGACAAAACTATCCCTCATAACAGACCAGACATTATACTAGTAGATAAGCAAAACAAAGTGACTTACATAATTGATATCTCCATCCCCAACACACACAATTTACAAAAGACATACACTGACAAAATCACTAAATATACGGATCTTGCACATGAAATAAAACGCCTTTGGGGAGTTAACAGAGTACACATTGTCCCTATCGTTGTTTCTGCCACTGGGGTTATTCCACACTCGGTACACAAAAGCCTGTCAACACTAAATTTAAACCCACACTTATACAAAACCTTACAGAAAGCCACAATTCTAAACACCTGTCACATAGTAAGGAAATTCCTACACCTAAACATCAATACTCCCACGAGTGCATGACTTTCCCTCCCTCGCATTTGAGTCCCTTGGGGTTTGGCCCTCTTTTGGGTCTGCCTCTGGGATTGGCTTCCGGACTTGATCCGAGTTTGGCTTACCCAAACAATGACAATAATAATATAAATGAATTACCTTTAATCTACACTGCTATTAAAACCATTTTGTGCGCCGATGAAGTTTGGTTATTGTCATCCAATACCGATATTTCGCATTTATTAATTTCGATCAATCAGCAAACTTAGACATTGGAGCTCTGCGAACTCCCTTACGGTCAATATTTTTAAGACCAAGCTGATGTTTTTCCATCAGCGTAACAAACGTAATATACCTGTATCTCTCTTGGTCTATTATGACAACTGCATTATTACTACTCCCTATCTTGAACTTACCTTATGCCCTGACTTATCATGGGACTCTCATGTTGATGCTTTGGTAGTTAAACTTAAAAAAAACAAGGTATCATCTCCAGACTTTACTACCTTCCTTCCAACATTCTGCTGTTGTTATATTTCTCCTGGATCCATTCGTCATTATGCTACGGTGTAATATTCTGGGGAACTACCACTGCTACCACTATTTAAATTACGAAAGTGGTTCCCTCGCACTCTCCTTAATCTCCCCAAATTCTCTTTTGTTTCTCATTACTTTTCTTAACTACGTACACTTACAATATATCAAATATATTTTTTGTCCGTGTGCTCGTTATTGACAAAACCTCTAATTCTCTCTTATTGCTTTCCTCCCACTTATCAATATGCTTTAAGCGAGACACCTCACTCGTATATACTCGTATTGCTAATGAGATTCGCCCGACATCTTCTGCCCGTAATTATAAGAACAACTGTGTTATGTTTATCGGAATTAGATGATGGGCTTCCTTACCATCTGAAATCCGTTCTTTATTCCCTTACTCATCCTTTCGTAACTCTTTAAGTAATTACTCTCTGTCCCACGTTCCTCTGTTATCTACATATATTCTGCCATAACCATATATTCCATATGATTATTATTTGAAATTTTACATACTTCTCGTTTATAATTATAATAACAGTTTATTTTACTACATACAGGGTCGTGACACATTAATATGACCACCTCTCCTCGAACATGTTGGAACGTCCCATGGTATGCAGATGAAAAATCATTGCATATCATTAAAAGCTGACAACAGCCGACGTGTAGTAGCATCTGTTAACACAGCAATTGTCGCAGTCATGGGCAGAGCAAGTGACCTGTCGGACCTCGAAAAGGGGATGATCATTGGCTATCGGGCCAAGGGGGGCAGCAATTCAGAAATGGCCACCTTTGTGAACTGCTCTAGGGCTGCCGTTGTGAAGGTGTATCGCGACTGGACTAACTATACAGTTTCGAGCAACCGAAGAGGTAACTGTGGCCCCATGGGCCATCGATCCTAGAGGCGAGCATCGTTTACGACGCCTGGCCAAGACCAATCAGCGTAGCACTGTTGAGCAACTGACACAGCAAATAAACAGTGGGGCCACTAGGCGTATCAGCACCAAGACAGTGCAACGATCCCCCTTGAGGTTGGTGCTCCGGAGCAGGCATATGGTAACAGCACCCAAGTTGAGGCGTGTGCATCGCTGAAAACGCCTCCAATTCGCAATGGACTATTGCCATTGGACCTCAGCCGCGTGGCAAAGGGGTGCTTTCTCTGACGAGTCGCGGCTTCTGGTGAACAGAGTGGACGGATGATGGAGAATTCGCCGGGAAGCATCTGAGAAGAGGCATCCCGACACCATCAGTCTATTGTGTTAGTATCCCCAAGCAGGGGCAAAATCCTGCAATTCCCGCGAGCTACGGACTAATCAGCCTACCCCCGTTGATGTCTAAATTCTTGTAGAAAACGATCCTACCAGATTCAAGGACCACTGTCTCTCCAATGCAGAAAGGTAAAGGCCGTTGTCCCACAGGGTTCTGTCCTCTGGCCTGTTCTCTTTATTATTTTATGCACGATTCCCCAAAATCCGAGAAGTGTAATTTATATTTCTATGTTAATGATACTGCTATCATGGCATGGGCACACCAGCCATCTCACGTTATCACTCGTCTACAGAACGCCTTGAAGAAATTTGAAGACTGGTTTAATGGCTGGAAATTGAACCATAACGTCCGAAAATGCAATATATGTACTTCAACTAAAACCTTAAGCGTCCCCAGGATTCTCTTGTGCTATTCAATAAGAAACTCGACTGGGTTGATAACAACAAGTACCTTGACGTTATCATCGACTCAAGACTGTCCTGGAATCGTCACGTAACTTACGCTGTGAACAAAGCAAAGAAGCCTAAGTACAGTCTTATATCTCTCCTGTGTAGAAATAGCGCCCTCAGTATCGACAATAAATTACTACTGTACAGGACAGTGATTCGGACCATCCTCGTCTCTGATATGCCTGCGTGGGCGACTATAACAAAGCAGATGGAGTGAAGTCCAATCATTCCAGAATATTACCCTGAGGACCATTGCGCAGCTTGGAAGAAGGACTGTAAGAATCATTACATCCACTCGGTTCTGAACATGACTCATATTGGAAAGTATGTCCAAGATCTCCTGATGAACATGGTGCAGACGATGAAGAGCCATGACAATGACCTGGTGACTGGAATAATGAATAACCGGACGGAAATGATGTGGCCTACAAAGTATAGAAAACCGGGACATATTCTTGATGTCAACTTCGAAGACATTGGCACCGTTTCCTTCCCGGATTATTGGAAGATGTAATACCACCCTCCCCCTCCCCCCTCTCCCACTCTCCTAACAGTCGTCAATCTTTTTTTTTTTTCATAATATGGAAGACCTCTCTGGGTTAGTCAGGCTTCTTGCCTATTTCAGTGTATTTCATGTGGAATTTATTCCGGAAGGGTGAGAAACGTGTAAGCACTGCTTACGTCCCACCTGAACAAATGTACACTTCACTGTTCGATTATCGATTGTCCATTTATGGCCTCAGTACACACTTCTTCCTCTAGTGTACTCATTGATCCTGCCGAAGATGAAAGCTTGGCTTTCGAAATATGCATCCAGGTCGTATCTTTTTTTAATATATTTGTTGTGGCTAAAGAGTTATGTTATTTAATTGTTATTGCAATTATCCACATAATCTTTATCTTTATTTGCTTTTAATTCACTTGTTTCATTATACAGGGTGTATTTGAAAACCTGTCACAAACTTTTAGAGGACGTAGTATGGATGATTCTAAACAAAAAAGTTCATATGAACATGCGATCGAATTTGAACGATAACCGAGATATGAACAGAAAGAAAAATGGCGCCACTAAGATCAACAAGTTAATAACTTGGGTTCTATAACACCTAGGATGAAGTTTGGAGGAATAATAGATGTACAGAATTGTGTATAGCATTAAAATTTGATCGAATTCCAACGAGTAGTTTCTGAGTTACGTAGTCAACATCGTAACACGTGGTGGTTAGTGCTCACATGTGAGCACTTATTACGATTTTCACTGCGTAACTCGGAAACTACTCGTTCGAATTCGATTTAATTTTAATGGTATACACAATTCTATATACCCTATTATTTCCCCAAACTTCATTATCGTAGGTGTTATAGAACCTGAGTTTTTAACATGTTGATCTTAATGGCGGCATTTTTATTTCTGTTCATATCTCGGTTATCGTTCAAATTCGAACCCATGTTTATAAGAAATTTTTTGCTTAGAATCATCCATACTACCTCCTCTAAGAGTTTGTGACAGGGTTTCAGATACATCCTGTGATCTACCTATTTTTTGTCACTTCGCATTTATACAAGATATTTTGTAATCGATACGAGTAAACCTTCTGCGACTCTAAATAATAAAAATAATAGATAATAACACAGGTCAGTAGGTGTTAGTAACAAAGAAATGATAACATGCAAAACCAGATGTTAGCTATAAACAGTTCAGTTTACAGGCAAGGAAAAAATGGCTAACCATTCGGTAAGTCAGGTTTCGTTCCCTAAGGGACAGGTCGTAATAGAAATGCCAAACCGAGGTCGCAAATATCCTACTCAATGAACTTAGATATACAGGGTATTTCTATATTATCTCCCGTATTATACATGTTTATTATTCAACAACTTTTAGAGATTTTAACGTGATTTTTTTAATTCACAAAGAAAAACTCAAAAGGTTTATTAGCCTCGCGTGAGTTGATAATGAAACACGAGGTTGGCGTGTGGTACCATTGTTGGGGCGTAGTTCCATTTTTCGCGAGACGCAGTAAACAATGGCGAATGTTCAAGAAAAATCTCAATTCGTGTTATGGCTTTTGGTATTAAAGTCAATGATTAGAGTTCAGAGAATGTTCAAAACAAACTTTAAAAAGGATCCTCCAAATCATAAGTCAATCAAGCTATGGCATGAAAAATTTTTAAACACAGGAGCAGAAGATACCTGGATATAACGAGTAAAGGAATGTGGTTGGGGTGTCCCATTGTTTTTGCACCTGGCCATACCCACAGGAGTGAAAAAGATCATAGGTGCCACCGCCCCTCCCCTCCACATTCCCATTCCCGCTGAAACCCTGCTGACCCACTGTTTTGGGCTCATGTAACTGCTGATGTCACTGGTGTACACTTTATACACTGGTTTGTTAATTAACTTTAATTAAGGTGGGTTAGTTAATTAATTAATTAATTTTTTATTTACCTTTGATTTTCCTTGATTTGGGTGTCTCCATGGGGTGGGTTCCATTCCTGGGTGTGGTCACTCACCTGTCTAATAACATCTTGATTAATCACGTGATTGAGGCCATCGTCTGAAAATAATATTAATTTCATTGGCTCTGCCATGCAGTGAATCATCCCTGCCCTGAAGAGTGTCATGCAGTGAAGCATCAGTATCATTGTGACAGACAAGGGGTCCTGAAACATTCAGCAAAATCCCTCTTATGTGACTTCGTCTCACAATATACACGGTGTCTCGGAATTCATTGTACAAACTTCTAGGGGAGTTAGTATGGGTGATTGTAAGCAAAAAAGTTCATATGAATATGGGTCCGAATTTAAACGATAACTGAGATATGAACAGAAATAAAAATGCAAACACCAAGATCAAAAAGTTAATAACTCAGGTTCTGTAACGCCTAGATTAATGAAATTTGGGAGAATAACAGAGGACATAAGACTGTGTTTCCCGTGAAATTTGATGGAATTCCAGCGAGAAGTTTCCGAGTTACAGAGTCAAAATTGTAACAAGTGCTAGTTAGTACTAACAAGTGAGCACGTGTTATAATTTTGAATGAGTAACTCGGAAACTTCTTATTGGATTTCGATCAAATTTTAACAGTATACACAGTCTTATGTACCCTGTAATTCCTCCAACTTTCATTAATCCAGGCTTTACAGTACCTGAGTTATTAACTTGTTGATCTTGGTAGCAGCATTTTTGTTTCTGTTCATATCTCAGTTATCGTTCAAATTCGGACCCATGTTCATGTGAACTTTTTTGCTTTATCACGCATAGTAACTCACCTAGAAGTTTGTACAATGAATTCCGAGACACACTGTATAGAACTCTTGATCCGTTATATACACCAACGAAATCGGGAGTTTCTAAGATGACTGGCACACCCATTTTGATTGCCTAATTTCTAATTAACTATTGTTTCTTGGGCAACCAAAGTCCTTTTACACTTTATCTTCTATATAAATAAAGAAGGATGTTTGTGGGTCTGTCTGTGGGTCTGTCTGTGGGTCTGTCTGTGGATCTGTCTGTGGGTCTGTCTGTGGGTCTGTTTTTTATACAAATCTACAGTTTTATTCCGATCTTGATGAAATTTTGCATACATGACCTTCAAAGCATGAGGAAGGTCACTGTCTACTTCAGATTTGGAAAAAATAATAATTATTGATAAAAAATCGATATTCATGGTTATAGCAGGGCATATTAATGAGAAATATCGCATGACCAACAATGCAAGACAAAGTTTTTGCAACAATGGTATCAACACGCAATTCACAAACACTCTGCACGGACCAACAATATATATCTCATGACCAACAATGCAAATAAAAGTTTGTGCAACAATAGGTATCAACAATGGTTTCAACACGCAATTCACTAATAACAATGAGCTCAAAATGATGATGCAATGATAAAGCAGTCCTTTCCAAGAATTATAACAATGCAATATGGATAAGTTTCAATTTGTAACAATGCATAGAATTCCTGTTATTCAGGCTTTTCTTAGAAAAGAGAGTTCTTAGTACTTAACAATTTCTTGAAAATCTTTAAAAATGATCAGTAAATGGAGACAATGGAGAGTTAGCAGACTATTGAGAAAGAGTGGAAAGACGAGAGAGGAAGCAATCCTTCAGCTCCGTGATGTATTGAGCAAATGGGAAGCAAGTGAATAGAAGAATCCGCGACCGCTAGACTGCACAAAGTGATGAATGGCCAAATTTTGCTTCAACACATCGAGAGAAGAGTGGAAATTGCAACAACACTAAGTATACATCTGAGGTAAGATTACGTGAGTAAGAAATTATTTAAAATAGCAGTGGCATCCTTGGAGGTCCAGCCATTGTGAGCCTTTAAAAAGTTTTTTTTAGAATTTTCATTAAGAATTTTTACTGTATTAATTCTAAGCATTTTCATGTGTTTATTTTTAAGATATTGCAAAATTTAATTTAATTTTTTGAGATTGTTCTGTTTACATCCAAGTAATTATCCCGGGCAACGCCGGGTACCTTTGCTAGTTCTAAATAAAACTACTTTTGTTTCAAGGTGTAATGTTTGTTTTTTAATTTTCTTATAATGAGCGCATTGTTTCAAGTGACTACTGAAAACTCGGACCCGAAGTTTTAGAGGGTTGACAATTGACATTGCAAACTTTTCTCGCTAATAATGTTCAATTTCTTCTACTCTCAGTTTTCTCGCTAATTTTTTGCGTTTTGGTTGCTCAGTTTTATGTTTGTGTTAAGGTCTGTCCACGAATGAAAGAAACACCTTCAAATTGTTATTTTTTCATTTTTTTCAGAAAATAAAAGAATAAGTCAACTTAAAATCATCATGTAATCATATATCGTATAAAAAGTGGTGGTTTATTACGGTGCAAATATTCTTGCTTTATCTTTAAACTAAAATACAAAAAATCACTGTCCCAGAATGATAGAAACACATGCCAAAATAACAAAAATCAAAGGAAACATTTATTATAGATGAAATTAATAACCCACAAAGCTCCCATTCTTTGAAGCCACAAGCCTAACCTTGAATACTCTGTTAGGCATTGAATTAACAAGTCCTTGAAGCTCGCACATTTGAATCTCATCTCATGCTTTTTGGATTGTGGTTTTCACTTCTTGTACACTAGAAAACTGACGACTCTCCTTATAAACTTTAATCACTACGTTATACCACAAATTTTCCGTTGGATTAAGGTCAGGTGACCATGCTGGCCAGTCCACCACATGTACCCGATGATCAAGGAACCACTTCCATGTCGATGTTGCAGTGGCATATGTGCGTTGTCTTGCTGAAATTGGAAAAAGAGACCACCAATGTTTTCAGCAAATAGTAAAAAATGTACCTCCAGAACTTGCTGATAATCACAAGCCTTCATTATGCCAGAAACAAACACTAAGGAAGTTTTGCCTGCCCATCCAAATCCATCCCTCACCATTATACTTCCACCGCCTTGTTGCTGCTTTGAGAAAGTCACCTCCTACTTCTGTATGTCATGGAAAACCATCTGGCCCATCCAAATTGAATTTTTTCTCATCGCTCCAGATAACTTTTCTCCAGTTGTCAGTCCAATTCAAGTGATACTTGGCCCAGTGTGTTGTTTGCCGAGTGCAGTCATTGTCTTCATTTTCTTGGACACAAGATATCCTGCTGATTGCACAACACGGTGAATTGTAAATTTAAATGTGTTTGTGTCAGGTTGAGCTGCGATTTGACGAAGACTTGTCGTGGAATTACTCGGTTTCCATAAAACCATCCTATTCTGGCGTGCAGTGAGAGTTGATGGACGACCACTTTACTTTTTTCCCCCATATTCTTCTTTTAATCGTAAAAAATTTAAAGTTACATGTGGTGATAATTTCAACCATCTTGCAATTTCTCTTATGGAAATATCAGAAGCAAATAATTCAGTGATTCTTCCTTTTACAAATTCTGTCAGTGCGACTCCTCTTCCCATTTTGACGAAGATATAATATGCTGTTATTAAGGCTGGTTTAATTTCTTTTAACATGGAAATTTCTTTTCCAAATAATTTGCATGTTTGGATCTTTCCATTAATACTTATCACTGTGGGTGTGGAGGAAAGAATAAGTCATTTTTTATTGAATTTGTAGGGGTGTTTCTATCATTTTGGGACTGTGATTTTTTGTATTTTAATTTAAAAGTACAGCAAGAACATTTGCACCATAAGACACCACCACTCTTTTTTACACAATATATGATTACATGATGATTTTAAGTTGACTTATTCTTTAATTTTCTGAGATAAGTGAAAAAATAATTATTTGAAGGAGTGTCTGTCATTTTGGGACAGACCTTAAATAATTTTTCTGTCAAGGTTTACTCTTTTTTAAGTGCAAGCGTAGTTCGCGCAATGTTGGCAACATTCTATAGGACATTTAAGTTAAATTTGGTTAAAACTTCACTTCGTCTTTTCACAATTATTTGACTGTGTACCCTACACAGGCCAGTGGGTTGAGCATCAGGCTTTCATTCACTGCTCGAGTGGAAGTCTGAGCTTGTTTCTCTGTGACACTAGTGCCCTCATTTTTCATTCAATCCCCGTTTTTAACCCGTTGTATACAGTGTTAAAATCAATCCTCGTTTTGTTTTTTTTTACTGTTTTTGATATCATTAAATGTTGCTGCTACTTTTATTTCCAGCCTGACCTGTGATATACAGGTATTTTTCCTGTCATTTGGCAGCAATGCAGTTTTTGAACCGCGTTTATTTCTGTACTTGCAGAAAAATCCCGTCACCATTTTCCGCTCTATGGCATGCTCCAGCTTAAAGCTTAGTGCTGGGTTCCGTTTTTTTCACCACGTGATTAAGAGATTGCAAGAATTTTTGCAAATTTTGGGTTTTCAATGAAAAAACGATGTTAAAGGCAAATATTAATCGTTATTTTGACATCACAAGATTTATATTTCACTGTGTCGGTTGCATTGTTTGCATACACTGATGTGTCATTCTTACAGTAACTTATTTTCACAAGTTCATCATTACTACAATTTGTATAAAGTTTTTGAATAAATAATAATAATCACAGTGTTGTATAACAGGCATGAGTGGTTGTCAGTTTCTGTGTTTCAATTGCTGGGTTTGCTATTCTAATGCATTTTGTTGAATTTTGGATTTACCTTCTCAAATACAACGAATTCTTTCAAGTTCACTTCACTTAGCTTGATTGGATAAATGTTTACCGACAACACTGTTTAAGGTCTGTTGCTAACGTATTCGTGCTCAACAGCATTTATTGATATTTTTTTCAATCCTTCGAGGTTGAGTTCGGTTGACTGTGTTCTATCAGAGGTTTTCATTCTTTTACACCTGTTCTGCTGAGGTCTTTAAACCAAATTTACTGTGCTTAATTAATAGCGGGAAAAAAAATCCCAAAAGCACAAAGGACTTGTGCTATATGAATGAAATTTGGACAGTATATTCAGCTGTGGTATTTATTTAATTGATTCAAGTTTCAAGGTTACAACTTATAGGGGGCGCCACCAGCGCCACCCTATACATGGTGAAAAGCATGGACTAAAAGTACCCGTTGTAGTTGCCGCACTGGTCTATGCCGGCCTGCACACGTGCATGCATATGGTCGTAGAGATGCCGAGTGTCATTTTGTGGTATGGCATTCCATGCCTTTTGTGCCTGGATGGTCAGATCAGCGACAGTTGTTGCTGGTTGTGGAAGAGCCCTGACACGACATCCGACCATGTCCCAGATGTTCCTGATGGGCGACGGATCTGGTGATGGTGCTGGCCATGGTAGGATGTGGACACCCTGAAGGGCACATTGGGTTGCAGCGGCTGTGTGGGGTCGAGCGTTATCCTGTTGGAACAGCCCCTCCCTGGCATACCAGCCATGAATGGCAGCACAATGGGTTTAACAACCATCCAAATGTAAACATTTGCTGTCATGGTGACTGGAATAACACCAGGGGGCTCCTGCAGTCATAGGAAATCCCTCCCCATACCATAATGCCAGGGGTGGGGCCAGTATGCCGACGACGGATACAGCTCGATAACAGGACTTCCCCACTCCTTCTCCTGACCCTTGTGCGACCATCACTCTAACCCAGACAGAAACTACTTTCATCCGTGAAGAACACAGGCCTCCATTCTGCCCTCCAAGTCGCTCTGGCTTGATATCACCGAAGATGTGCCGCACGGTGTTGAGTGGTAAGAGGCAAACATGCCACAGGGTACCTTGTGTGGAGGTTCCTGGCCAGGAGATGGTTCCGAATTGTGCGTGGAGTGACGTTGGGTGCCACAGCAGCCCGAATGTCCGCTGCAGATGCTGTCTGATTTTTTTTTCCGCCAGTATATATACGTGAGGAGAATGTTGCTGTGCAATGGTTGTATGAACTAATTGAACACCTAAACTTCACAATCCCAAAAAATACAAGGGTTGTTTTAAGGATTTCATTTTCCACATATTGTGAGGTTATATCTCTGCCAACAGTACATCAACAACTTACTAGGCCCATCTTGTTTATTGATCGCACTGATTTTTGTTAATGTCAGTAAACAGTGAATTGAGGCCGATTTGCGTGCTTTATTCCTGTTCGGTTTTTCAGGTGATCGTCTTCGTCGTGCCTGATTAGAGAGAGGACTGACTGCTGAGGGTTATCACATAAGCTCTCATTGATGCCGTTGAATAAACCTTTTTCAGGGCATCTGTGGTTGAATTTGCCTGATTCTACTCTTGCAGTACATGTTTATTATTCATTCACCAGTTTTTCAGGCTTTTTAATGTGGCTTTTAAATGTTGTTCTGTGCTGCTATAACAGCCGAGGTGTCTATTGTCATGGCACTCAAACTCAGACTCATTAGGCTGCTAGTGAGACAGTGGGTTGATGCCAGGGTGTTTTCACATATCTTCTCATTTACACAGTCAAATTAGGATTTTCATGGTAATTTTTACTGAATTGTCTATGTTCATACGTTCATTATTTTTACATTATAATATTAAATGTTTTTTTCGAGTACTAAAATGACTGTGTAATCAATTTTCACGTCCTCACACATACAATTGCTGGGGACGTTACCATGGCAGTGAACGGTGTAAAGCTTTTTATTCTGTCTGAAAGCAGCTAATATGTTGAAGGTGGTTCACTGTTTACCCAGCGATTGCAAGTGCCTTTGTACTAACATTTTCTATACATTTCAATTCAACTTTACTGTTTTTACTTTTCACACGAAGCTTACGATTTTTTTATCTCTTTGTTGTTATTGTTATTTCAACAGAATACATGAAGGTGTATACAGTTGGTTAATATTAAAAATTTTGTACATAACTGTTATCACACTACTTGGGTGAGTTCTAGCCTGTAAGTTATGAACAGTGTAGCCCACCTCTACTAGCAACGTTTGCGCTATCCCAACTAACGTTATGTTTCCATTCAGAGCACATGAAATACGTTACCCCATTAGTTTCACTAGTATTTCATTAAAGTGTTTCCTTTCTGCAAATATGGGAGTGCAAGGGTTATTACGTAATCCAAATATAGCATCTGCCGAGGTGACCAACACCTAAGTCGGTGTTCCCATAAGATAAATAACTGATAAGATAAATGTTCCCACTAAACCACGCTAACAAGTCTTTGCATCTTTCTCTCTGGGTACATGAAATATGTTTGCTCTGACCGATCAATTTTATCCTAAATGGAACCAACTTTCATGAGAGAATTAGTGCAAAGTGCACGGCAAATTTTTTTGTTATAAACGAGCAAAAATTGTAGAAATCTCAGGGGAAAGTACTCATCCTAAAGGAGACACCAATCCATTGGTACTCATGAAATCCAAGGAGTGGTAAGCCCTGGTGGAATATGTATTGGATTGAGTTAGACAAAAACAGTCAATTTAATAAGTCTCACTTCAGGAAACCTTTCGGTTATTTTCACAGTTTATCTTTTTTGTTTGTGGAATATACCAATGACCTAATCATCTTTTGTAATGTTTACTCTTTAGTTTTATAAACTACCCGTCTTATATCAGCATTTTTTGAAAAAACTCGAACGCTAATGGCTGTATATACATTAAATAACATTTGTTTTCGTTCGTGAAATATTCACGTGACCTCTGACCTGTAATCATAACACGACACTTGTGTGTTTCACCTCTAGCGGAAACCTAGTAAGTCCTTGATTACACGTCAGTGGGTGATCATACCTTAGACATCAAGTATTCTTTAGGGACACAGGCTGTCGCTTTGTGCACAGAGAGAACTCTTTGCTTTGCTTTGTCTCTGCATAACAGAGACCGAAACAATTCAGAGAAGTCGACATTGTTGAAATTTTTCTAGTCCTCTGTCAAGAGACTCAGAATTGGGTCATATGCATCATCTGTCTGAAGAATCGGAGATGGTAATTTTAACAATTCGTCAAAAACATCCAAATGATTACAAATTCGATTAGACACTGTATAGCTAGGTAAGCAAAGTGCAAAGTGATGACACTTCGGCTGCAAAAATATTACATAGATCAGATGAAAGAAAGAAAAACCGTAACAGAAAATCTTACTGAGCACCCAATCAAATGATGTAAAAAAACGATTATTGACTTTTGTTTTTATCCTTGAATTTTCATTGAAGCCCAAAAATTTCAGTTTAAAAAGTCGCACGCGATGTAAAAATCGTGAAACAAAACTTGCATTCCCGAAAAAACTGTAAAAAATTCTTGAATTCGTTTAATCACGCGGTGAAAAAAACCCTGCAAGCAGCGCTAAGCTTTAAGCTGGATAATGCCATATAGCCAAACATGATGAATGGTAAAAGTTGCAACTGCTGAAAAAATCGTCGACCAGAGCTTGCATTCCTGAAAAAATTACAGGAAAATTTCATGCGTTCATGTACCCAGGGGCGCGTTACTCGACATTGTCCTAAAAAGAAAAGATCTGATGTCTGAGACTTTGTCGTTCGTCTTCGATACTCGCTGGCTGTATTGGTGAAATTGCAACGATTAAACGTTATAATTACGTCTGCATTGTTGATAGCATTGTTGAATCTGCAAATGAATATAGCAGTCGTCCGTTCGTCATGAAAACGAACCCATGGATCTTCCAAATGATTTCAACGTTTTTTTATTAAGTAAAGGCCATTTACAGGACCACATTTCTATGCGAAAGAGATGGTCAAAATAAAAATTTAATATAAAACAAAAATGCCTGCAGCAATTCATCATATTTTGCTACATTACAGCAACACATAAACAGAACAACGTAAAAACGTAATAAAGTAATAAGGACAACGTAAAAAAGTAATAATTTGTAAAAAAACTTTATTAACCTCAACAAAATTAGTTTCTGAATTTCACATATTCATTTATAGTTTTCATAAGTTAAAAATTGAAAGGTATGTCAAAACTCCAAGTTCTATTGTTTTGTTTTTTGTTGTGTTTTTTTTTTCCTTCTGCCAGTGTTTTTTAGGTAATTTTTGTTGAGTTAATAATAAGTTTTATTACTAATTATTATAAAACATTTAACCAAGCAAATTGTCACAAAGCCAATATAAATATTTTAGATTTAGCGATTCAATTATATCAAGAAATAAATTCCAAAAGTGTTCTCTGTGAAATAAAATAAGGCGATAATGTGTATTGATATATGAATTTTATTTACAAATTTATTTCTTCAAGACTATACATTTTATGCAGCTTTTTGTGACTGCATTTTTTATTTTTCAAAATGCAACTTACAGAATTAAAAATGTATTTTGCAGAAATAAAATTCATTCTATCGAATTAAAAATGCATTTTGCAGAATTAAAAAATGTAATTTGCAAAAAAATAAAAAATGTATATTCCGACATTAAAATTCAGGTTGTAAAATACATTTTTTTTGTGAATTCTTAAATGAATTCCTCAAATTTAAAAATGCTGTTTGCAAAATAATAATGCTTTTTCCAGAATTAAAAAAATGCATTTTTTAGAATAATTTGGCCAATTATAAAAAGGTAGGTTCTGACATTAAAATTCAGCTTGCAAATTAGCTTTTTACGAATTTTTAAATGGATTTTCCCAAAAAAATGCAGTTTGCAGAATTAAAAATGCAGCTTGTGAAAGAAAACATATTTTCCAAAATAAAAAGACCCACTTGTGGAATTTCAAATCCTAAGAATGAAGGGGGGAATTGTGTATAGATAGAATAAGAAATTGGGAGGAATAATTCTTACCCCATTTTGTTAATTTCCATTTTATGATCCCAGTTTTTACCCTGTTGTTTATCCTCATATTTATCCCTAACAATTAGTCCCAAGTTTTAACTCATTTTTATTTCCAAGGCAAATACCCACTTTTTTGGCCCCATTTGTTATCGTCTACTATTTAACCTCTCTGTTTATCATAATTTTTATCTCCCACTATTAATCCCACATTTTATTTTACATTTTTCCCTGTCCATTTCTATCTCCTTTTTTATTTCCAACTAGAAGAGGAACCCGGCGTTGCCCGGGATAATTACACTTGCACAAACTTTTCCTTTCATTGTTAGTCATGAGATATTGATTGTTGGTCCATGCAGAACGTTTGTGAATTGCGTGTTGATACCATTGTTGATACCTATTGTTGTACAAACTTTGCCTTGCATTGTTGGTCATGAGATATTTCTCATTAATATGCCTTGTTATAACCATGAATATCGATTTTTTATCGATATTTATTATTTTTCCGAAATCTGAGGTAGACAGTGACCTTCCTCATGCTTTGAAGGTCATGTATGCGTAATTTCATCAAGATCGGAATAAAACAGTAGATTTGTATAAAAAACAGACCCACAGACAGACCCACAAACATCCTTCTTTATATATATAGATAGATTTATATTCCCTTCATTTAAGGAAATTGGCCTATTAAAGAGGAATTAAAAAAGTCGAGGATAAGTAACATCCAAAGGTGGAGATTAAAAAATGAGCAAGTATCCTTCCTAACTTTTTATTCTTTTTATCCACTTTTTACCCCGTTTTAATAGCTCATTTTTTAACCGACTACAAAAAAAGGAGTTTCTCAATTCGATGTGTATGTATGTAAAATTGTTGGAATTGCACAATATTCATATATGTTAGTTTATGTGGGCTTCTAAATAAGTATGCCAAATTTCATAAGTGTGTGTGCGTGTGTGTGTGTGTATGTGTGTGTGTGTGTGTATGTATTGTAGCATCCAAGTAATCAAAATTTTAGATTGACTGAAGCTTCGATAGTAAAATTTTTCGATTGCTTGGCTGCAATAATGAACATTCGGAGGGAGATTTCCCTATGTGATGGATGCCTCTCCTCTGACCTGTGATGCGGCGAGCTTGATCGTCGCTGGGTTTCACGATGCTCTGGATGTGAAGATTAAGAGAAAACATATTAAAAGAGCGATATTCAGGTAATAGACGATAACGACGAAATATCGTGACTTGAATTTTAACTTGCATTGTTTATAGATAGATTGTTGCGTACGGCTAGGAAAAGTAAGCTTTTGATAAGAGGTAACCACGGACAACAGAGATGTTTTTTTTTGTGTTGCGACTGCCACGGAGGACGGACGCTTTGCTAGAGCCAGGATTCCCCGGAAGACCTAAGGAGATGAAACTGAGAAGGGCAGCTCCGACAGCAAGCGAGGGGATGCATGCCATTAAGCGCTGAAAACTTAGAGATGAAAGTAGCAAGATTCGGCCAATGAAAATCAAATGTTTATGTAGAAGATTTGGTCCAAGCAAGGAAAGATGCGGATCTGAGCAGCTTATTCGAACGTTAGGCCCAGGAAGTATGGGATTAAAGGGCATAAAGTCATCTGTAGTTCCGGTACGGGTCTCGATTGGTTGACCATAATTTCGATCTTGTGAACCTTTTCACCTGCCCAAAGATCTTTCTGTATTTTCCCAGGTTACAAAAACAAAGAGATGGGGTTTCCGAAGCTGTGCGACGCCATCTTGGGATGCCAGGTCGAGCAGCGCCACTTCCTTAGAGAGAGAAAACGCATGAAATGCCCAGTTCGTACTTAGGTAAAGGTCACCCTTACTAATAAAATTAACTTGCCCCAGAGCATCCCCTATCCCAATCCCTCCTTAGTCATCCCCCGCCCCTGTTGATCTGCTCCTCTACAAAGACCATACTTAGCTGACGAACTATCTTAAACATGCCCTAAAAGAATCATAAAGAGAATAATCGTAAGACGCTAGCAGATGGGAAAAATAACGATAACCGACAGGAAAAGGAATCTTGGAATATATAAACATAAAGCTGTAGAGATGAAGGTGTAGTTGAGTAAAACTAAAAATAAACCAAATCAGCACACTGATCCAAAAGGCTAGGAATGCCCTTGACTCGATCAAGTAAAGAAGAATTTAGGAGAGTCTTTCATGCGGCACATTAATTATAAACATTGTTGTAGACAGGCAATGTTGGATATATACCATAAAAGATTTAATTTAAACAGATTAATTTGATAATTTTGAGAAAACTATAGTTAAAAACCCCAAGAGGGAAATTATCTGAAAAGAAGAATTGTCGATAATATAAAGAATTACATTTAGTCAATTGTGTCTTTAACATTTTGTTTCTACTCTCTTCTGTTATTTTTTTCTTTTTTCTCAGCACCCTGTAGAAGGAGGTGTATCCAGCCATCATCGTAAGAGCGCAAGAATTTTATAATCAGAGGAGGCCATCTATTTTATTACGTCTTTTATATAAATGTATGGCAATTTATGGATCACTAATGAAGTTTACATACCTCAGGGTTATTTGTACGAGACCTCTTGCATAAGGCTTGTTCATTTGGCTGTAATAAATATCAGTAAGCAGGGTTAGCACTGAAATTTATCCACGAGGACTGATACAGGACCCCAGCGAAACATGAGAGGTTATAGTGTTTAGTAATAGGGCCATTACAGTATGTATGTATGTATGTATGTATGTATGTATGTATGTATGTATGTATACATGTATGTATACATGCATGTTTGTCGATGTATTTCTCAGAAACTCGAAATCGAGTTGAATAATTCACTAGGCGATAGTGAATGTTTCATTAAAGTCGGGTTTTTTTAATACTCTGTTTTATCTTGTTAAATTTTATTGTTCATTTTAAATTTGTAATCTTAATTTTTGAAATAAAAAGGTCGAAATTTTTAATCTTACTATGGGCATATGCACCTACACTATTTAGTTTGGTTATGATTTGCCCACTGGGGTCGGATTTTCGGAGGCAGATATTAGAGGGGACCAAAACGTATATGCGTATTTATGCATATAAAGGAATGAAATTCGGTATGTAGATTCCTCTAAGCAAGAACAACATGACTATAAAGTTTGGGCCACATTGTCTCAATGGGATGGGAATTGTGCGGGTGGCAGTTACTTGGTCTTTAGAACTATGGCAACATGTGACATGTCATATATTATTCTCTCGGAAATTATGAGAAACAAAAGAAAATAGAGCTCTTTTACACTTTCTAAATACTACGTTCAAGAAAATCAATTTTTCGATTTAAAAAAATTGGGGAGGGTAGTTAAAAAGTGAGATAAAAGGGCTTCTGCTTTTTCGATTTTTAAACAGATGATCTCAGGGCTTCCGCTACTTTCCTATACCTTCCTCGGGAGTATTAACTTTTTGTTTTAGTTTGAAAATACATGTTGTACTTTGCAAAATACATGTTATATTTCACAAGTTGCATTTTAAATTGTGCAAACAGCATTTTTTAATCTGAAGAATCCATTTAAGAATTCGCAAAGAGTTGTATTTTATAACCTGATTTTTAATGTCGGAATATACATTTTTTATTTTTATGCAAATTACATTTTTTATTCTGCAAAATGCATTTTTAATACGATAGAATGAATTTTATTTCTGCAAAATACACTTGTAATTCTGTAAGTTGCATCTTGAATAATAAAAAATGCAATCGCCAAAAGCTGCATAAAATATAAAGTGTAGATGAAATAAATTTGTTAAATAAAATTCATATATCAATACACATTTTCGCCTTATTTTATTTCGCACCGAACACTTTCGGAATTTATTTCTTGAAATAATTGAATCGTTAAATCTAAAATATTTATATTGGCTTTGTGACAATTTGCTTGGTTAAATATTTTATAATAATTAGCTAATAACTTAACAATATATTACCTAGGTTATGAAACACTGGCAGAAGGAACAAGAAAAAACCAACAAAAAACAAAGGAACTAAAAAATTGGAAGGTATTTCAAAAGTTCAATTTATGTACCAGAAAACTATAAATGAATATGTACAATTTAGGAACTGATTCGTGTTGAGGTTAATAAATTTTTATTACAAATTGTTACTTTTATATGTTGTCCTTCCATAAACATTTTATAGTTTAAACACTGTAAACTAGCATAGATGAATAATTGCTGCAGGCATTTTAATGTTTTAGATTAAATTTTTATGTAGACAATCTCTTTCTTAAAGAAATGTGGCCCTATAAAGGGCCTTAATTTAATGAAAAATGAAGAAATCAGTTGGAAGATGAACGGATGACTGCCATCTTCGTTTGCAGATTCAACAATGCTATCACAGCCAGCGAGTAACGAAGACGTCAGGTCGTTTTGTTGTAGGAGAATGCCGAGGAATGCGCTCCAGAGTGAAAGACGCAAAGACTTGTTAGCGTGGTTTAGCGGGTACATTTATCTTATCAGTTGCCGACTTAGGTGTTCGTCACCTCGGCAGATGTTATATTTGGATTATGTGATCACCCTTGCACTCACAAATTTGCAGAAAGGAAACACTTTAACGAGGTGAAATACTAGTGAAGCTAATGGATTAACGTATTTCGTGTACTCTGAATGGAAATCACAGATTTTTTTTAGTTTGGGTTAGTTCGCACCTTTATCGTAACAGCACCCAACGCGGTCAATGTTATACTTAACCAACATAGTAACCATTGCATATGCCTTTACCAAAAAGGAAACACTTTAATGAAGTAAAAAACCAGTGAAACTAATGCGGAAACGAATTTCATGTATCCTAACTGGAAGACACGATAGCGTAAACGTTGCTAGTACAGGTGGGCTACACTGTTCATACCTTACAGGCTAGACCTCACCAAAGTAGAGTGATACCAGTTACGTACAAAATTTTTAATATTAACCCACTGTATACACCTTCATGTATTCTGTTGAAATAACAATAACAACAATGACATAAACAATCGTAAGCTTCGTGTGAAAAGTAAAAAAAAAGTAATGTTGAATTGAAATGTATAGAAAATGTTAGTACAATGGCACAACGGCACTCGCAATCGCTGAGTAAACAGTGAACCACCTACAACGTATTTGAACAATTCGCCATTTTGAGACCAAATAAAAAGCTTTACGCTGTTCACTGCCATAGTAACAACCCCAGCAATTGTATGTTTGAGAATGTGAAAATTGAGTACACCATCAATTTAGTACTCCAGAAAAAGATTTAAAATTAACGTTAAAATGTATAAATAATGAACGTATGAATATAGACAATTCAGTAAAACTTACCATGGAAATCCTTATTTGACTGTGTAAATGAGAACATATGTGTAAAACAACCCGGCATCAACCCACTGTCTCATTAGCAGCCTAGTGAGTCTGTGTTTGAGTGCCGTGACAATAGACACCTCAGCCGTCATAGCAGCACGGAACAACATTAAAAAGTCACATTAAAGAGCCTGAAAAACTGGTGAATAAAAAGTAAACTTGTACTGCAAGAGTATAATCAGGCAAACTCAGCCACAAATGCCTTGATAAAGGTTTATTCAACGGCATCAATGAGAGCTTATGTGATAACCCTCAGCAGTCAGTCCTATCACTCATCAGGCACCACGAAGACGATCACTGTTTACTGGCATTAACAAAAATCAGTGCGATGAATAAACAAGATGGGCTTAGTAAGATGTTGATGTAACACAGTCAACCGAATTCAACGTCAAATGATTGAAAAAAAATATGAATCAATGCTGTTGAGCATGAATACATTAGCAACAGACCTTAAACAATATTGTCGGTAAAAACTTATCCAATCAAGCTAAGTGAAGTGAACTTGAAAGAATTCGTTGTATTTGAGAAGGTAAATCCAAAATCTTACAAAATGCATTAGAATGGCAAACCCAGCAATTGAAACACGGAAACTGACAACCACTCACGTCTGTTATACAACACTGTGATTATTATCATTTATACAAAAACTTTCTACAAATTGTAGTAATGATAAACTTGTGAAAATAATTTATCATAAGAACGACACATTGTATGCAAACAATATAACTGACACGGTGAAAAAAAACTTGTGATGTGAAAATAACGATTAACATTTGTCTTTAACATCGCATTTTCATTGAAAACCCAAAAATTTCAGTTAAAAATGTTGCACCTGAGGAATAATTTGTGAAACAAAACTTGCATTCTAGAAAGAAACTGAAAAATACTTGCAATCTCTTAATCATGTGTTAAAAAAAAAATCTAAGCTTTAAACTGGAGAATGCCATAGAGCGGAAAATGGTGACGGGATTTTTCTGCAAGAAAAAAACGCGATTCAAAAACTGCATTGCTGCCAAATGACAGGAAAAATACCTGTACATAACAGGTCAGGCTGGAAACAAAAGTAGCAAGCAACATTTAATGACATCGAAAGCAGTAAAATACGCAGGTAAAAGAAAACGGAAAACGAGGATCGATCTTAACACGGGTTAAAAATGGGGATTGGATTAAAAATGAGGGCACTAGAATCACAGAGAAACGAGTTCAGACATCCAGTCAAGCAGTGAATGGATGCTCAACCCACTGGCCTGAGTAGGGTACACAGTTAAGTAACAGTGAAAAGACGAAGTGAATTTTTAACCAAACTTAAATTTCGTATAGAATGTTGCTGATATTGCGTGAACTACGCTTGCACTTCAAAAAGAGTAAACCTTGTGAGAAAAATTTTTTAAGGTCTGTCCCAAAATGACAGACACGCCTTCAAATGTTTATTTTTTCACTTTATTCAGAAAATAAAAGAATAAGTCAACTTAAAATCATCATGTAATCATATATTGTGTAAAAAAAGTGAGACAAAATTATTTAAAACAAACATCAAACTGACCAACCAGAACGCAAAAATTAACAGAGAGGAGAAGAAAATTAAATATTCTTAGTAAGAAAACTGTATTTATAAAAGTTTGCGATGTCAAATGTCAACCCTCTAAAACTTTGGGTCCGAGTGGTCAGTAGTCAGTTGAAACAATGCACTCATTATCAGAAAATTAAAAAGCAAACAATACACCTTGAAACAGAAGTAGTTTTATTTAGAAGAAAGTTTAAAAGGGCTTGGAAAAAATTTGGTTGCCCAAGAAACAATAGTTAATTAATAAAAAGGCTATCAAAATGAGTGTGCCAGTCATCTAAGCAACACCCGGTTTTCTTGGTATATATACCGGACCAAAAGTTTTATATATTGTGAGACAAAGTCACATCAGAGCGTTTTTGCTGAGTGTTTCAGGACCCCCCTCCCTCTCTGTCATTGGTTATATCTGGTACAGAGGGTAGATTATTGCTCCACTGGGCGATAATCTGTGGCACTTACTCCTTCGAGGGAGTATTGCACCATCCCTATATCTTAACGATTGCTGTTTAATCGTCACAGCAGCTGGGACCGACGGCTATACGTGCCCTCTGAACCACGAGGGGAGATGGAAATTTCCAGATTGCCACCCAACCTGTGATTAGCCACACCCAAAGTGGCTTAACTCCACCATTGCATTTAGCAAGGCGAGACAACTGGGCTATGGCTGCCCCCCTGTCGCACTGGTACTGGTGCTTCACTGCATGGCAGAGCCTATGAAATTAATATTATTTTCAGAACATGGCCTCAATCACGTGATTAATCAAGATGATTTCAGACATGTGAGTGACCACAACCAGGAATGAAACCCCCACCCCATGGAGACACCCAGGTAAATAAGGAAAATGAAAGGTAAATAAAAAATTAATTAATTACTTAACCCACATTAATTAAAGGTAATTAACAAACCATTGTTTAAAGTGTACACCAGTGGCATCAGCAGTCACGTGAGTCCAAGACAGTGGGTCAGCAGGGTTTTAGCGGGAATGGAATGTGGAGGGGAGGGGCAGCAGCACATTTGATTTTTACACACCTGTGGGTGTACATTCCATTACTCACTATATCCAGGTATCTTCTTCTCACAGGCAGCCTGTTACACAAAGAGGGTGCTGGTACACCTCCAATGACAACACAGAGTAGAAAAGGTCAGGGAGGCATTTGATAGTAGTACCTGATAATCATTCACCAAGCAGCTTGTCAACTGGATATGCCAATGACATCTGTACATAAAATAGTGAAACACCACCTTCGTCTTACACCCTACAAAATCCAGATGATGCATGACCTGAAACCAGATGACCAACCGAAGTGCAAGAAGTTTGCTGAGGATATACTCTAAAAACTCGATAATGATCCCACTTTCTTTGAGGACATTTTGTTTTCTGATGTGGCAACATTCCATACTTCCTGAGCAATAAATAACTACTGCCGCATTTCCATCTCACAAACCCCCACGTTCTAAGGGAACATATACGCGACAGCCCAAAGGCTAATGTTTAGTGCGATTTAATGTATGATCGAGTAATCGGATCTTTCTTTTTCGCTGATGACACCATTACCACTGTAACCTACCTATATTTTCTGGAGAACTAGCTAATTCCACAGGTGGAAGAACTGCAGCTCAACAAGATGGAGCACCTCCTCACTGGGGCCTGCAAGTTAGCCAGTGCCTTGATACGAACTCTCCTTGGCCCACTAGCTCAGCCAATGCGAACCCTCTGTATTTTTTCTTCTTAGGATATGTGAAAGACAGTGTACAAGACCAACGTTGAAGACAGTGAAACTCTCAAGAACAAAATAATTGAAACAATCACTGAAATCACCCCCGAAATGCTAGCCCAAACAAGGGAGGAAATCGAGTTTTGCTTTGACGTCCTTCACGACATAAATGGGGAGGCACATTGAAACTTATTAACGCATGCTAAGAAACTTTTTGAGTTTTTCTTTGTGAATAAAAAAAATCACGTTAAAATCTGTAATACTATTTGAGTAATAAACATGCATAATACGAGAGATAATTTAGAAACACCCTGTAAAATACAGGGTGAGCCAAAAAAAAGGGAATTTTTAAAATGCATAGTGGCAGCCTCGAGCAGGTGGCAGCACTATGGGACAGTGACCTTGAGCAAGTAAACACTTTCCCATTTTAGTAACCATGGGTCAGTGGAATGGGCAACAGCGTGCATTAGCCATGAAAATGTTTTTAACCCTGTGATTTCAAGATTTGGTAACGTTCCCTGGCTCCCTAGATCGCCAGATTAGTCCCTTTTGTGATTTTTTCTTGTGGGGCTATCTCAACAGTATAGTGTACACGACTCGACCAAGAACTCTGGATGAGTTAAAACAGAGAATTCAGGATGAAGTTCACAGTATCCCAGATGAGATGTTGCAGGGGCCAGTGAGGAATGCATTCATACATGAGGACGCCATAAAAAATGATAAATTCCTTTAATGTTTGCCGGCCAGGTGGCCAAGAGGGCTAGGGCATAGGCTTTCAAGTTCTCGAGTCGGCCTGGCCATGGGTTCGATTCCGCCAAGGGCATGATTGTTCGTGTTTGTCCCGGGCTGCGTACAGATATAACTTGTGTAAAAGGTGCAAAATGAGCTTAGTAGTCGACGCCAAAATTCCTAGAACCCCCCCCCCCCATCAATATTTCGGAAATGCCACGTGTAGGGGTTGGAATTAGTATGAATAAAATGTTGTTCTGCCATTGCTCTTGGTTTTATTGGATTGTTAAAAAGTTCCCGTTTTTTGGGTCACCCTGTAGTTGATCGTGACTTGCGGAAGCGCCAGGGAAATGCCAATGTGAGGTCTCAATACCTAGCTCAATTTGTTAGCTTTAACTATAATTAAATGATAATAAGGACATTGGTCCAAGTAAGAAAACTTGGGTTCAAGGAAATGAACCCTTTAAAAAACGAATCTTTTCAGTGCTCTACAAAAAGACGAGTAAGGATTCAAAGTGCAAAGCTCAGATAGTAGCCTAGCCCAATTATCTGTTCCGGCAAACGAAGTGCAACGGCTATGGTACCTATATTTAGTCATTGGTAAATAAACGTTCCCAGCTTGCCTTGTAGGGTAATCATGTTTGTCTTGATCTAAGATTATCGTCATAGGGGTAGATATAAATAGAAGTGTATTTAAAGATTTGTAAATGAAAGAGCATAACCGTGATTTATAGATCTCATAAATTGTTGGTATACCTAATGGCGTAAAATTATGAGAAATACACTATATGATCACAAATATCCGAACACATGCACGTTTGCGCTCTAGCCACGATTTCAATAGGGCATTGCACATCCCTTTGCCCGAATCACAGCTTCCACCCTTCGGGGAAGACTTTCCACGAAATGTTGGTAGGTACTTTCCGGAATGTTCCTCCATTCCTCCCGAAGAGCGAGGATCAGTTCAGGTACAGAAGTTGGCCGATGTGATCTGGCCTGCAAGCGTCTTTCCAATTCATCCCACAGACTCTCTATAGGATTGAGGTCGGGACTTTGTGGGATGAATTGGAAAGTCCCATTTCTTCGACCCCTGAGTCCACAAACCACTGCTGTACACGCCTCGCTTTGTGGCACGGAGCATTGTCGTGTTGGTAGAGAAATGGCCCGTTTCCGAAAAATTGCCACAACGTTGGAAGTGCACAGTTGTCCAAAACATTCAGATAACGGTCAGAGTTCATGATTCCTTGCACAGTAACGAGCTGGCCCAGTCCGTACCATGAAAATGAGCCCCACACCATGACTCCTCCTCCTCTGAACTTGACTGTGGGCTCTGTGCACTCAGGTAAGAAGTGTTCTCCAGGTATGCGCCAAACCCAAACTCGTCCATCGGATTACCAGACTGTGTAGCGAGATTCGTCTGTCCACATTACACGTTTCCATTGGTCCATTGTCCAGTTTCTGTGGGCTTTGCACCACTCCAGACGTTGCTTGGCGTTGACCCTGCTGATGTGGGGCTTGTGGGCAGCAGCACGGCCATGGAATCCCATCGTGTGCAGTTCCCGACGAATTGTCATGGTACTGGCATCATTTGCACAGGCGTTTCGAAACTCTGTGGCAATTTTTTCCGCCGAGGACTTCCGGTTGCTGCGGGTGACAGGACGAAGCACTCGACGGTCTCTGTCCGTTAGTTTCTTGGGTCTACCAGTTCGTTGTTGAACTGTTGTTGATCCCCAGGTCTTCCATTTCATAATGACATCGCCTACTGTTGACTTGGGTATCTGAAGAAGGCTGGAAATGTCACGCACGGACTTGCCGCATAGGTGACATCCAACGATGGTTCCACGTTGGAACTCAGTGAGCTCTGCCGAATGACCCATTCTTGCCAATGTCCAAGCAGAGTTGTGTCTGAAGGTGTGGGAAGCTATTTAAATGATGTGCAAGTCATTATCATGTGACATTGGGCCAATCGATGATCTGTGAGGGGTGTCCGGATATTTTTGATCATATAGTGTACATGTCCTATGGGTAATCTCAGCCGGTCCAGGACGATTGGTCTAATGACAATTGTTCTAACGCAGATTGGTCTAATGCCGATTGGTCCAACTACGGATTAGTCCAATTCCCGATTGGTCCAAATCATCCCGATTGGTCCAAATTCCGATTGGTCCAAATTCCGTTTGGTCCAATTCCCGACTGGTCCAAATTCTAGCTGGTCCAAATACCAATTCGTCTAATTCCCGATTGGTCTAAAAGGACTCTAAAATGACTGAAAAAATTTTCAATGAAAACGAATTAAAAAAAAAATAGAGAAAACTTCTATTTTATGACTTCTGCTTACTTTTTACATAAAATGATATTTTGAAATTTTGAAAAAAATTTCTGTATGTACATATGTATGTATGTATGTATGTATTGTAACGGATTTTTTTAAATTATAGCTAACTACGAGATGCTTCCCGCACAGAGACCTCCTAACATAAGAACCTGTAGATGAGAAAAGAACAACAGGTAGCTGTTAGCAATGGTCAACAACAATCATAGGAAAAGTTCTCACTTCAAATGACAAAGTTACTTATCTTGTATTATAGGTTTGTTTCTTCGCATTCTTCCGCAGGATACCTCTCGTCGTGTGTTTCATTAATATTTTGTGCCAAATTCAATCGAAGCCCCAGGGATCAGTAGGTGCTTGAATCAACACTCGCACAACCTAAAAATCTGATGCAAAAAATAGCCGGGGCTTTATTTCGAAAGAAAGGAACAGATAAACATACATGAAATTTTCGTTTACACGAATTTAGCTACATTAACTATGAAAGTTCTCAAGGGTAAAGCGTTTTTTATTTAGAAGTCCAGCTCATATTGTTATACTTAATTAGAACAGTCTATACGTCGACGAAACTTTTCTTCCCCTCTTTTCTTCTCAGGTAAGCACCTACTTTATCCAAACCTCAGTGGAATAATATAGTTCTTATTAAATATCCTTACTTTCTTCAACTACCGTTCTTTTCTATAGTTTTCTTTTCAGGATCAAGATCCAATGCTTTCCTCGACAATTGACGCGGGGTCTTCGTTTTCATTTCTTCCCTTCTTCGAAACAGTCGTCAAAAGGTCCGTTCCTCACGATTGATATCACATCTTTCGGTATCGAAGATTGCTTTGTCGCCTCGGGCATTCAGAAAAGAAAATAAAATTCAAAATCTAATAGAAATAGCATTTCAACAAAATTAACGTCTAATAGGAAAAAAACAAACATTGCAAAAACGTAAAGCATAATTATAGTTCAATCATCACAATTGAATCTCTGTCTACGCACTCGATGTCCATTGTGTTACGCGAAGAATTATGCTCCCGTTAGAAATCAATTTGTTCAGGACATCACTGACGGGGTTATATCTAGTTTATATCTCATTACACTAAGTCATAGTTTTCACTTCTTTTGAGGGATGCGTCTATCTATTTAACTAACGAAGAATGCGTAAGAGGAATCACAGAGATAGGTTTTACAGTTAATCTCGTTCCTTTTTCCTTTAGTGCATAAGAAAAAAAAAGGGGGGGGGGGAGAAGAGAAATAGAAATACGCTAATAATATTAAGAAGGGAGAGATCCAACAGGAGGGTATGAGGTTAGTAGGGACTTACTGCACCATAATATATTCTCCGGTACATCTAGGTGGTTCCTCAGGGAGTTCCATATTCGTAGATTCGAAATTATCAGGCGCCAGTTTCTTTTTCTCCGGACACTTGATTTTCGGGTAACTTTTCTCGTCTCATTGCGTAGTTTAGTTTTGTTTTTTTATTATTTTATCCATATGAACAGTTTGATCTCTGTAAAAGATTATAAAAGATTATAAAAGATTATAAAATTAAACAAGCGTTTCCAACAAAGTCATGACCCAATAACATAGCATAGTACCGAATCGTAAGGATTTTTGGCTCAATCAGCAATTTTATCCTACGGAAGGGTATCCAGCTCTTCGGGACCATGTTGTATGTTCCAAACATCGGCGTTCTTTTCCTCGCAGTCGTCACGTCATCGGCATTCTCTAGATTCCGCGACGCTCCTGTAGTTTATTTCTTTTCTGCAGATAAGCTGATGGATAATTTTTGTTTTATCCTCGTAGAAATCAGAAGAGGTAGGTACGCTTCCGCCAACTCTTCTAGAAAGGCAAACGCGATCATTTTTCCTATGTTATGATCGTGTACCAATCCTTCTCCTAAAACAACTCTTCCCTACCTTCTGCTGTCGTCAACAGCAACCCAATTGTGTGTAGAACGAACGTCGTTATAAAACTTAATTAATTTTCTAGCCTTTGCTAGCATTGTTAAAGCAACTCATTGTTTTCTTTTTAACGAACTTGGCCGGAGGAACAATTCGTCATAAACGTCATTTCGGTTTCATTATAATATAGGGAAAGAAACATATCTGTGAAATCTCTTATCTATAATATTTCTCTAATGGCAATGGGAGAGAAAGTGTAGTCGAGGAAAAAGATAGCTGACACTTAGGAGTGTTACAGTATGTATGTATGTATGTGACATATTTTGTGCAGCTAACGCTTATGAAACTGCAAATAGCAGAACTAAATTGCTTAGAGGATATCCTAAATTGTGCCTTAGCGTATATTTTATGTGAATTGGGTAAGCCTTTTTAGAGATTAATTTTTTTCGTACAAACCAGCAAACCAAACTCAATAAACTTGACATGTACGACAAATTTTTTTTGTAAATGCCTTGTTTGGCTGTGATGAGCCGTTTTGGAGTTATAAACTACCCCCTCCACCCCCCACCAGATAATTTTTTTATTATATTTAATGATTTCGGTTGTTAAAATTTCGGAATTGGACCAATCAGAAATTAGACCAATTTTTTTCAGTCATTTTAGTCTCTTTTTAGACCAATCGGGAATTGGACCAATCGGAATTTGGACCAATCGGTATTTGTACCAAACGGGATTTGGACCAATCGGCATTCGACCGATCGAGTCCTGGATAAGTTAAAGGACGAGATAGAGACCTAGAATATTGTACCGAAGCAAAGGTGAGAGTGTATAAGTGAATAATATAACAAGATAGCCCAGTTGTCTCGCCTTGCTCAATGCAATGGTGGAGTTAAGCAACCTTGGGCACGGCTAACCACAGGTTGGGTGACCACCTGGAAATTTCCATCTCCCCATGCTTCGGAGGGCATGTAAAGCCGTCGGTCTCGGCTGCTGCGACCATCATACAGCAGTCGTTAAGATATAGGGATGGCGCAAAACTCCCTCGAAGGAGTAAGTGCCACAAATTATCGCTCTGCGATAATCTACCCTTTGTACCAGATAACGATAACATACAAAGGTGAGAGTGTATCAATGAATAATATAACAAGATAGTAATTTGAGGAGTTAAATAGAATAAACTGAAGATCATACCCAAATTTCGATTTAACTTTGACATAAGGACATTCACTGGCCGATCCCATGACAAATGGTGAGTTAGCTCTATTCCGATATATCTAAAAAGCCTTGGCGATATTAATAGGGTACTTGTCTAAATAAATACTAGGGGCATTAGAGACGTCCCGCTTACTGCGTTGATAAAAACACATGATCTGTGTCTTGTTAACATTAATTATTAACTTATGCTTTTTACTCCAGTTATGCAGCTGCAGAGATGTTTCGTTTAAAGTTACCAGAAGCTAGAAGATAAATTAAAATAACCAGTGTTGAAGTCAGAGTCTTCCAGCGTAAATTCTGTGGTAGTAGGTGGGAGCAGCGTCATCTGTAATATTATATTTAATTATTTATTATATACGCCAATGTTACGAGCAGTGTTGCCAACTTAGCGGATTTAATTTCATTATTTTAATTTAAATTAATTGATTTTAGCGGATTTTTTGCTCGGTTTTAGCAGGGAAATTTTTTTAGTTTGGCAACTCTGGTTGCAAGAGGCATGTTAGCAAGAGGCATGTAGGCCCAAAGTAAATCCACTGCTCGCGTGCCAAGCATCAAAAATGGTTGCAAGAGACATATTGGCTCAAAGTTGGGCCATCACTAGCGTGCCAATTGCCAACATTCCCCCAACGTGGCCAACAGTCCTCAACAAAAAGCCAAAAAATATCCAACGCCTTATATTCGCTGGAAAACATCCTGCACTTTCTGCTATTACCGAACCATATTTTACGGAGATTTCTTATTGTGATCACTAATGTCCTGAACTCATTTATTTATAATTGTCATTTAGATTTTGTTTTCTCATAGTTAAGAATAAAATGATTTGGAGGAACCGCATTTGGGATTTCGTATGCTCTTTTTAGAGGGAGAGAAAGTAATTCAATTTGAACGAGGACAGAGTGGGGCGAGGGTGCTAATGCTCCTGTAGTTAAAATCTGGAAAGTGCTTCTGAGTACTTTACAGCATACAACATACATTTACGTCTGTCCTCCATAAAATTCGCTAAGATCCTAATCACCAATTGTCTGTAAAAGCCTGCAGCCTAAAATTTACTGAATATGCCTAATATATTCTATACAGGATATTTTAGATATTTGAGGACAGATTCACATCAAGAAAGAAAACAGAGACATAACTCGAGATAATAATATATTATCGAAACATATCATGAACATACAAAAGAAAGCTTTAAACTGCTTAAAATTATATGGCTTTTCAATAAATCCGCCTTCAGCTTCTGTAACTGCTTCAATGCGAGATCGAAACCCATCGACATGCGTGAATCAAATGGTCATGGTTCATATTGGTCATTACTCGAACAATGGCAGCTTTCAAATCATCTTTGATGTTATGGGGGTGTTCTTTGACCACTCTCTTCACAACGCTCCATACGAAGTAGTCCAACGGATTCAGGTCCGGGGAGTTAGGAGGCCAAAGCTTAGGAGTTATGTGATCATGGAATTTGTCACCCATCCATTCACGTGCTGAAACATGTAAGGCCAGCTGTAGAATATCGTGTCTATCCAAGGCTTTACAGTTGTTTCAAGGGTCTCCACATAGACCACATAGTTAGCTTTAAGGCCTTGGGGAAGAAGTGTGGAGGCATCATATGTCCTTCACTGCTGACAACCCTTAAAACCATGACAGTTGCAGGAAATTTCGTGTGCATGACTCGTGGCGCTTCCGAAGGGTCTGCACATAAGCATCTGTCATTTCTTCTGTTCACCTTCTGATCCTGGTCAAAGTTTTTTTACTGCATGTCTCTTCATGATTTGTGTTACTTGATAGTCAACCATTTTGTTTTCCGGAAATTGAGAGAACATACAATTTACAATAGTGCAGCAGTAGCCAAACGATGTTGTGTCCTCAAATACCTTATGCACCCTGTATATTGTATACTGCAAGTAAAATAATTTTTGTGAACTACAACCAACTATCTATATCGTTATAAATTCCAGGGCTATTTCCAAATCATCAGCATAGAACAAGAGTGTCCTATGGCAGAGGAGTGGGGCTGGCACTCACTGACGTGTCTCGGTTACAATCTGATGTAGGAGAATGGGAAGCGCCACGAATGGAGATTGGACAGATGAAAGCGGCGCTTCCCATGGATATTAGTAGGTGAGTATGGGGTGAGAAAGGGGAAGTGATTTAGTAAAAGGCTGCGAACTAGGTCGGAAAAGTTTGGACAGACCATGAAATAAAGATGGAAAAGATTGGACAGATGAAAGCGGCTCAGCGAGTTTGTTGGCGGAAAGCAATGATGAAAGAAACGGGAGCCAGCGAATGGAGATTGTGTTGAATGAGACGCTAGCGGAGCCCACTGTGAACAATAGAGAAAGTAAGCCTTTTAAGCTAATAAGAAAATACAGGGTCGAGAAGGTTCTTAACTGTTGACCGAAACCTTTGTCGGGAATTATGCAGGAGTCGGTGGCTCTGCTTACTAAAATGGAATTAATATTTTGGCTAGAATATATTACCGCTGGTTTTAAACAGCAGGCATATGTGTTGCGGAGCGCAAAAGGAATTTTCTCACATGGCTTACAGGTGTCCCTGTGCAATAGACATGGCAGATTTGATTGCTACTAACCCAGAGAGTACGAGGCTGCTCATTGTATTTGAAATTCCGGGTTTAGAGGGGTTAAAGCGAGTCAGTGTGCGACTTATCTAGTAAATTCTGCTTCGAAGAGGGCTCGTTATTTAGTACAGAAACGTTTATTTTGCTAGACTTTCGGGTTCTGATAGTTGTGTTATAGTGTTTTTGCCATCCTTCTGCTTTAGACCTAAACAGGAGGGGTATAGGTATCTCTCCCTTTGCGCTTTAATCTGCCTAATAGCATATTGAGAGACAGGAGCAACACTGAGGAACTTTTATAAGTCGTCAATAAAGACTATTATTTGCTGGATAAGGAAGCAAGTGCAGCGGAGTTTTGGAGTGCTTGTATTTTGCGTTGTCGTGGCGCACTCGTTAATTCTACGAATCTTTAGTATCGGAATTTATAGCGACTGTGCTATAATCCATTTTTAATACATATTAATTGGATTAATTGTTAACTAGGGTTCCTTGCTGCTTTTCTATTTTTATTCTAGCCCAAGTGAGGGGTACTCCAGTCCTGTGACAGAAAGGCTTACGAGGGGGAGTCAAATAAAAATGAGCCAATGCGCATATATGACAAACGGAGTACTTTATTATAAAGTAGTCTCCATTACCATTTAGACATTTGTTCCACTAACTAACGAGTTACGTGATTCCCTTCTCATAAAACTCCTTGGGTTGCAGCTTCAAAATGTCTATAACTGGCTCCTTCACGTTATTGTCCGACACGAATCCGGTTCCCTTGAGCCGTTTTTTCAATTGCCCGAAAATGTGGAAATCGCAGGGAGAGATGCAGGGCTGTATTGTTGCAGCGTTTCCCACTTGAACCTTGTGAGTTTTTCCTTAACCACACTAGCGACAGGGGGCCGGGATGGTCGTTTAGTAAGATAACCCCATTCGTCAATTTTACAGGTCGTTTATACTTGATTGCGACACGCAGCCTATCCAGTGTTTTATATTATCGGAAACAACTGATATTCTCTCTAGGTTTAGCAAATTGGAATGGTAATGGCCCCTGACAACTGAACCTGATGATTGAATCTGACAAATAGTCCTTCTTTGAACCGTTTGCTCCAACGCTTCACAGTGGCCAATGAAATATTTGCTACCATCTTTTTTATAAAGAGAAAGCAAAATATTAAGGAAAATATTGGGAACACATTTAAACACGTATTCTACTAGGTGGCCCACAAATACAGGGTCGGGTCACATTATTATGACCACCCCCTATGCTTGTCTTCAGGGTTGCCCAGCCGAGGAACTATGCCATGTGTTAAGATTTGGTTAGGTAACTATATAAGGTAGGTTTCCACTATGTTAAAAATATATCACTCGTTGCTGCAATGTGTAAGAAACGTGATTTATCAGATCTGGAAAGGGGATGATAATCGGCTTTTGGGCCAAGGGTGGCAGTATTTCGACAACCGCGCAGTTTGTGAACTGTTCTCGTGCTGCTGTAGTTAATGTGTACCATGACTGAGAAAATGGGATCATTCAGAATAAACGGTATGGGAACTGTAGAGCACCCCATACCATTGATGAACGTCAGCTGCGAAGGTGTGTGAAAGCCAACCGAAGAGCTACAGTGGACCAACTTACCGCTCAAACCAACGAGGGCGCTACCAGACATGTCTCTAACACCACAGTACAGAGGACTCTGCTACCTATGGGCATCTCCAGCAGACGGATGGTCACTGCACCCATGCTCACAAAGGTTAATAGCCAAAAACAGCTTCAATTTACCCAACAATACAGAAACTGGACCACTTCTGACTGGAAAAAGGTTGCCTTCTCCTTTGAGTCACGATATTCGCTCCACAGACGTGACGGCTATTGGGGGGTGAGGCGAGAAACCTGCGAGAACAAGCATCCTGCAACCATTGTTGGACGAATCCAGGCTGGTGGTGGCAGCGTCGGAATGTGGGGAGTGTTCTCATGGCATTGTCTGGGCCCATTGATACCTGTGGAAGGCACTCTCAACCGATTCGGTTATGTATCCATAATTGCAGATCAAGTACACCCATGCATGGCGACTGTCTTCCCAGAGCGGGATGGCACGTTCCAGCAAGACAATGCGATGTGTCATACGGCAGCAAATGTTCGGGGGTGGTTTGAGGAACACGACCAAGAGTTCCTAGTACTACCCTTGCCCTCTAATTCCCCAGACCTCAACCCAATCGAGAACCTTTGGGATCATTTCGATCCGCATGTGCATGCTATGGAACAACCACCGCGTACCCTTCAGCAGCTATCGGATGCTTTACAGTCTGCATGGCAACAGCTACCAGAATCTTATTGACTGACCCCCATGCCGTCTAGCTGCTGCCCATGCCGCTAAAGGCGGTTTTTAGGCATATTAGCTGTGGTCATAATCATGTGACTCGAATCTGTAAAATGAGGTAGGTATTGTAGCGACCCCTCGAGCCAATTTTTTCGTTCGGTTTATTAAAAAATTCTTGGTGTACATTTTTATTAATTGCTTTCCTGAGATTTTAATCAACGATGAAAAGACTCATAATTATTAGACAAAACGATCTTAGAAGTTTACTCAACAATGAGAATCAAACTCAACAATGTCGCTATCAATATCGTACTGGAAAAGAACTTGACGTTTTTTTGTTGCCAAGCGACTGTGGTAGAAAAAAAATGGAGTCGAATTTTGGAATGCGAAGGACAAGGAGCTCATTCCAGAGGGCTTGTACGAGTGGATGAACTACGACAAACAAGTTGACCACGGAGCAGACAGTTATCGCAATAGTGCCGTGGACCTACAACAGGATTTAATGTTAAGAATACTGATGAATTGCAATCACGTCGACCCAATAATCACGTTTGAATGCCACCGCCATGGACGTTCGCCCAGCCGACAATAAGACGACATCAAAAGTAATATGTATATTATTTATTTCCGTTTTGGGGGCCCCGTGGCAGAGCTGATCTTTTTGTTAACTTCAATCAAGCACCATATTAAGAAATCATTCAGATGAAGATTTATTACCGAATTGCTCATTTCTTGGGACTAGGGTGGGCACCCCTTTACTAACCTTATCCTACCTTGCCCTGATATAATTAGTTTAGTATTAGTTTTCGACCCCTCCCCCCCAGTCAGTCCAAGTTTTCCACTCCTTGGCGAGAACAATTTCTACGAGTGGTGACTGCGAATTTCGAATTTGGCCCCAGACGCCCCCCCCCCCATTCTTCTTGACGAACTTAATGTGGAATTAATACCTACAGTGACGAAGAAACAAAATAAAGAATTCATAAAGAAAAGGAAGGAGAGTAATAGAATAAAAAGAAATGACTAATAATAAACAAAGCAGTAGAATAACGAGACCTACCTTGAGAAAATACCCCTATTAAGAACTAAAAAATAAACTAAGACAATAAAAACTTTGACGAGAATGTTAAGATTATACACTTACAAACAACTATTTGAGTGTCCTAAACCTTAAATCATTGCAACGAAAATAACTAGAGAGAATATTTACCAAATGTAATTTTAAGAAACTGATATGACCGAAGATAAATTTTACCCAGTGATGACTTAACCCTGATGACGACAGAAAATAATTAACACTTTAAACCAGGTTTAAAAGAATTTATTGAGTGACATTTTGCAGACTTTATTCCCTAGGTTTTTACAACAGTGTTGACAATAATGTTAAATGTGAAAGAAACTTTTAAAAGACACTTTTAAATAACTGTCACAGAATTTGGGAGGAGTTGATAGGAAAACCTACCAAGTCCCAGTTCGTGTAGGAAGGGGCAAGCATAAGAAAGAGAGGGATGTAAAGCAGACGACGGAAGAGAAACAAAATCCGAAGGACAGAGCATCGTAAATTAAAGAGAAAAGGCAGAAAACGTTTAGAGAAACTGGCGAGGTGACATTATTTAGAAGAGAGACGAGAAATGAGCCAATAGGAAAGCGAGAGCATGCGGAAAAAAGACTTGGAAAGGAGAAGAGAGAGAGAAGGGGAGAGCAAGTTTGGACTCGAAGGAGTACAGACGGAAAAGCGGAGTTATCGTGGCAGAGCTATCTTCCCGGAGACCCGGAGCCAAGAGGTGCTACTAGGCGGACACGGGAGCACCAGGTTAGGCTTGACAATTCTTATCGTAGTAGAAAAGCCGCGAGTAAACCTCGCTGCCGGCTGTTCCGCGGGGAACGAGAAGCGTTAACCTCCCGGCAACCACAAGGGGAAGGTGAGCGAACGGCACGAGAAATTACTCAGGGAAGCTCGAATTTGAAAGGCGATAATACGTCGTTAGGTGGGACTGTCAAATGTCCTACGCCCTCAGCTAGTAAGGTGTCTGGAAATAATGTTATTATGGAGCACAAGCTAGAGGCGCTGGAGAACGAGCAGGAGCACGATAATTCGACGTTAGGCCTAAAAGCCAAAGCTTCTATGCTCTCATTGAGTTACGACGACGGGGCATTAACGAAGAGGCAGCAGGCGCCCGTGAACAAGGACTGTTTCCGAGGGCAGACAGGAGGAAGCTAAGGAGACAATACGATAAGCAGCAACAACCTGCTTAGTATTCCTGCGTGCGAGCAGGCAAATTTACTGGTGGAAAGAACATTGCATAGCACGTTGTGAAGCTCTTAATCTTAATTACAAAGGTGAGCCTTCTTTGGAGCTAACGTTGGATAGTGCTAGAACTCTACACATTGTTTGGATATTGTCATTAATATTGCTAGACGCATTATCTGGCGCACTTAAGGCGCGCGTACAATATAGCAACTTAATTAATGTTCCTTTATTTTTGTTTTGTTCTGATAGTGCATCCCATTGCGTCGCTCTTCAGAGAAGACAATGTAGCAATTCGGGTTCGAGTAATCCTCCTGCCAAAAGGGTTACACGGCGGGTTCGCCATTGTGCAGTAGAGAACTTCAGATGTCCGCAGAAGTATATGAGAACATTGCAAGATAAACATTTATGCAAAGTAGTTGCATTGATCAAAAATACTTTGGCATATCTTGTAATTAAATCTATTAGGCAATAGCCTCATATGTTAATTTCTATTAATGCTAAATTTTTGGATTAATATTTGGCAGGCCAGGACGGTAGCTGAGTCTCCATTTCTGTGAATAATCCTTTCTTTATTCCCTTTTAAATTAAACTAGATTGTTGGGCTAAGGCCTCAGACGTTAATTACTATTAACGTTAAAATTTCTGGATTAATAGTTCACAAACCAGGACGGTTGCTGAGTCTACGTTTCTGGGTATTATCTTTTTGTTTTGACTTTAAATTAAATTGAATGAAGAGGCTAAGGCCTCGCAAGTTAAATTCAATTAACGTTAAATATCTAGATCAATAGTCTTAGACTAGGACAGTTGCTGAGTGTCTGTTATTGTATAATTCCATTTCTTGGAAGCTTTGGAAATCATACTAGAAATTCTGTTGAATATTCAACTTAATCTTAATTGATTTATGCAGTTATTGTAATTACTTAGTATCGCGCAGAAGCATCTAAGGATTATTTGTACCTTGTTAATTTGAATATTTTTGGATACTTTGAGAATTTCAATAAAACTAATTCTTCAAATGCCAACTTTGCTACCTCATTTAAACCCAACATTTCCCCACTATACAGTTATGTTACAATAACTGAATCTTTGAATAATTTTCTTATTACTTTTTTCCATTTTATTTGACCTCAACACCTGTAAGGTGCCTTAATTAATTGTTATATTGCATTTATCTCTTAATAAACGATACTCCTCACACGATTAAAGGAGGGATCAACCAATATCGACTAGTATTTATTCCTTAGAACGGATTTGATAATTTATTTAACAGAGAATACGAATTTTTGAATGATCTGAACTCCCAACCAAGAAAGGGACGTTACAGCATCCAGAACCTTCTAATGAATAAAGTAATGGACGAGACATAACCAAATTTCATGGGCGTCATACTAGAACTTGGGATTTCGATTTCTAAATTAATAAAATTGTGTACCAGAAGTCGCCGCCAATGCAACTTTGGCGATGTTCACCGAATAAAATGCAACAATTTACATAAACGCGTTCATGTAGCGATCATAACAGGAAAACTTGGAAGGATTCTCATCATTCTGAGGCCAACTACCTTTCGATGGCTGTTAGCTTATGTGACTGTGCTTTGTTAGTCGAGCTATATTATCAGCGGAACGAGAATGCCAGTGCTGCCCTTCATTAAAGAAGTTGTGAAAACGACCGATGAGCATAACAAATTTATGAAACATGATTCAACGATTTGAAACCACAGGAAATCGTAGCGGACTGAGGACGCAAAGCGGTTAGTCAGCAACACGTTGAAAAAGCTGCAACTGCCATTGTCAAATAGGAGATACCAGCAGTGCTCAGGCAGTATCCCGGCACATGCAGATCCCATACTTAATGGTGCAGAAGATCCTGCATCAGATGTTGAAGTTTCAACCGTATCTCTTCTTTTCAGAATTGCTCCCTGGGAATGCGGCCACCTGAATGGATTTTTCATTGACATTCTTACAGTACATGGCCATGGCAGATTTTATGGAGTGACGAAGCACACTTTCATTTGAATGGTGGTATTAACACTCAACTGCTGCATTTGGGCTGCAAATAATCCGCATGCTTGTGTGCATGAGCCTCTCTACTCGTCAAAAGTCAGTGTTTGGTGTGAATTTACATCTTCAATGCTTACTTTTACAAGGAAATTCGTGCAAGTGAACCAGTGACCTGTACCATTACTGCTGACATGTATGCCGAGATGCTACAGAACTTCGTGCTTCCACAACTGCAACAACGAGGATGTCTAGGTTCGACCACATTCATGTAGGATAGTGCACCACCCCACATTGGATGTAAGGTACATCGTGTGTTGCGGCATCATCTCTCTGACAGCAGAGTCATTAGTCGTGCATTTCCTATGGAATGGCCACTGAGTTTACCCGATCTCAATCCTTGTGATTTTTGGTTGTGGGGATTTCTTTAATGTATGGTGTATCAAGGACATGTCCCTGACATTGCAACATTGAAAGATCGAATAACATTACAGGTGAGACAAATAAATTTTGTTATGTTGTGAGGCACCATGGAAAATCTCATGCATCATATGAAGTTTTTAGAACATCACAATGGTGGTCATATTAACCCTGTATCATCCCAAATGGTCAATGGTCATTTCCCGTGAACATACATCTAATCGTTTACTAGTCGGAGGAAGATGACCCCCCCCCCCCACACTATATATGGATAAAGTCGGATAACTCCTTGTTGGTGGGGCAATTTCATTGCTAAACAGTGTATTTCAAAAGAAGAGAGTTTATTGGGTAGATATTTAACACTTCAGAACCAAAAATTTAAATAATAGTAATAAATATTAGTTTTTTTGCAAACTGGTAGTTGCAACCCACTCCAAAAATGTTGGGACAGTGGGCGACATACCATTGGGTGGCATCTCCTTTCCTTCTTATCATGCTTTGTAGCCATCGAAGAATAGATACCAAATTCTGTACCGTTGCAACGGGAATTTGCTGCCAACGAAAGTTTTCAGCTGTAGCACTGTTCAGGGTCGTCGTCGACGTAACTTCCTCTTAATAATTCGCTATATATTCCCAATAGGGGACAAACCAGGACAGCAAGCAGGCAAATTTAACACCCGAATTCGTCTATTGTGTAGCCACTGCCCTGTAATGCGAGCAGTGTGGGATTTAGCATGATCATGTTGAAATAGAAAGGGACGGGCTCTAAAGATGGCACTGAGAAGGCAACATGTGTTCTTCTAAATCCCAAAATATGCTTGTGCATTAACAGTGCTGTTGGAGGTGTGCAAGTTTCCCAATCCATTGGCACTCATGCAGCCTCAGATCTTTATTGAAGCTGGCTTCCTTGCAGCAAGTCAGTAACAGGCAGGATTGTCCTTTTCCTCTTTGGTCCTAAGTACACGCAACGATTTTCGCCAACAACAACCATAAATGTAGATTCATCAGACCACAAAACACGTTGCCACTCAGTGTCAGTCCACTTCAGATGGCTTCGTGCCCAAGCCAGGCGCCTATGTTTCTGCAACGCGTTTATGAACACCTTTCGTTTTGCATAAAAGAGCTTCAACTTACATTTTCTGATGTGGCGGCAAACAGTATTCAAGGATAAAGGTTTTTGATATAATCCTCGAGCCCATTCCGCAATTTCTGTCACTGTTGAATGCCTATTTTTAATGCAGTGACGTCTGAAAATCTGAAGATCATGAGCAGTCAGATTTGGTCTTCATCCTTGGTCTTTACGAACGGTGGTATGTCTGCTTGTCCTGTACCTATTAATAATATTATGAACTGTAGATGGCGGAAGTCCAAGATTCATAGCTATTTCAAGCTGGGATACGTTCTTATAAATTATTGGATTATTCTATTGCGCATATCTTGACCCAATGCCTTGCCTCGACCCATGTTATCGTGTAAATGACTGGACGCAAATTGCAGTTTGCATTTAGAGAGTGGAAAGTTATGATGTAATGTTCTCTAGAATTTTCGAGAATATTCATGTCCCTTCTATGGCTTCCAGTGCGGTTTTTTCCTTTCGTCCCAACTATTATGGTGCATGTTGCCAAAGACAGTTTCATTAAAAAATTATATACGACCAAAAAAGAGATCAGCATTTATAAGTTGTACATATATTACTTAAGTCAGTTCAAACGTATTTATTATTTTTAATTTTGCTAATATATTATTAGTCAATCATGTTTTATTAGCATTTTTCATATTGTCCCAACTTTTATGGAATTAAGTATTGTATTTGGAAATCTTTAAAAATCAGCAGCAACTGGAGATAAGGAAGAGTTAGCATATTATTGAGAAACCGAGCATATGGTAAGTAACCGAATAGTTAACAAAGATCCCAGGCGAGCATCAACGATGCAAGCATGCCAACTGAGGATATGGCGACTGCTAGACCACACCAAATGATCAATTGCCAAGTTTTGCTTCAAGACATCGAGAGCAGAGAGAAACTTCCATCAACATATTACCATGTAATAAATTGCTTTCCCCAGCACACTGCTGCAACTGACCAACTGTTGAGCGTGGTAAAAGAAGAAACGGCGGCTCTAGATTACACAATTGATGAATGCCAAAGCTTTGCTTCAAGAGTACAATTGCAACCACAGATTACCAAGTAGTGAATAACCCCATTCAGTTTGTTGGAAGTGCAGAGCACACAGACAGAAACGATCAAGTGCATCCACTAAGATCCAAGTAGAGAGATGTTTCGTCGAAGATACTGTTGCCATATATTTCCACATCAACGCTGGGCAAATTGAACAGGAAATGAGTATTTAAGACAATATAGATAAGGCAGTCTTTGTCGAGGAGGCAAAGAGATATATGTGGGTCCCACAAGCATCCTAACAAATATTCAGATGATTGGCGAAAGTTTGTGTTTGGAACCCTTGAACAGTGTAGAAGCATCGAAATGTGACGGCAGTATCCCCTTTCTCTTCCAGTTGGTTGGTTATATAAGTACGCCGGTCGTTCTCGAGAGCCAGTTTAAGACATAACTGATGAAGAAAGGATATATCAACTCGACTCTTCAAACATACAAACAAGCATGCTGTATTGTGTTCTTTATTAATCGTTGAAAGGATACATATTAATTCATATATATCAATCTGCCACTGAAGAATAAAACGCGTATTCGTCAGAGAAATACTGCAGATAAAAGACAAAAAGTTATATGGGTGTCGGAAACATCTGAACAGCGTGAGCATTTTCTACAGCAGGAAACTGTAGAATTACTGAAAACAAATTTGAGTTATTATTTAACTTCTTGAGGCTGTTTTGTTTATTTACAACTGTAATTATCCCAGACAATGCCGAGTGCCACTTCTAATCATGTATATAAAGAAGAATGTTAATTTGTTTGTTTGTGTTTGAATATTATACAAATCTGCAGTTTTATTCTGATATTGATAAAATTTTGCACACTTGACTTTGAAAGCAAGAGGAAGGTAACGTCTACCTCATATTTCGAAGAAATAAGAATTATCGATAATAAATCGATATTCATGATGATGGCAAAGCATATTAATGAGGAATATCTCATGACAAACAATGAAAGGCAAAGTTGGTGCAAGAATAGATATCAACAATAGTATCAACACGCAATGCACCAACACTATCGAAGGATTAACAATATATATCTCATGAGCAATAATGAAAGTCAAAGTTTGAGCAATATAGAAAAGTTTCAATTTGTAAAGATGCATAGAACTCCTGTTATTCAGGCTTTTCATAGAATTGAAATTTCTTAGTAATTAACAATTTCTTGAAATCTCTAAAAATGATCAGTAACTGGAGATAATGGAGATTTAGCAGACTATTGAGAAACAGTGGAAAGACGTCAGAGGAAGCACTCCTTTAGCTCCGTGCTGTATTGTGCAAATGATAAGCATGTAAATAGACGAATCGGCGACCGCTAAGATTACACAAAGTGAAGAATGGCCAAGTTTTGCAACAACATCAAGTGTACATCTAAAAGCAGAAGACCTCGACCTCCAGCATAATGGAATGTGGAGGTGGTGTCCCTATCAAATTTACACCCACAGGTGTGCAAAAGATCAAAGGTGCCGCCACCACAATCCATTCGCACTTACCCTACCCCTCCACATTCCTTTCCCCCTGACTTCCAACTGTTGTTGTTCACATCACTGATATACACTTTAAAAAATGGTTTCTTAATTACTTTTAATTAATGTTGGTTATTTAATTCTTGGTTTTACCCATGGGTGCTGTTACCTGTGGCGGTTCAGTAAAGGGCCCTGGTTGTCAGCGAATTTGGGGGCGATGGATACAGATGATAACATTGATTATCATCTGCCCACCCCAACTGCGAGATGTGGAACCAGCGAGCAACGATTGGTGGAAAGAACAGGGAAGGAGCCAATGAGGAGGAGGAGCGAGCGACGCGGGAGATACGTCGTTTCACATGGAAGGAACGAGAAGTACGAGGAGAAAAAGTATGGCCGTGATGGTGGGAGGATGGAGAAGGTTGAAGCTGGTTTTCCCGAAGGAAAAAGTGGAAAGGGGACGACGCAACTGAAGCCAACGGGGAGCGAGACGAAGAAACCGTCGGAGCACAATAGCAAAGACGGTCACCCGCCGCCACGGAGGAGGAACGGAAGAGTTTCCACGATGTTATAACAAGGGACGTTGCAGTAACGAGAGGAAGCGAGGAAGCTCAAGTGTAACTAGCCCGCCGCAACGCCAAGCACGTTGGGAATCCGAGGACAGCAGAATTCCTCAACAAAGAGTCCGCCACACGCCACGAGGGAGATGACGGTACAGAAGCCGTATTTTCTACGGAGCAACGGAGCCACATATCGTCGCCATAGCAGTGCCTAACGCCTGCAACGAGGGACGCACCGATGAGAGGATATTCCCGGAAAATATAGCAGGTAATGGGGGGCTTACGTTATCACGTGATACCCGGCCGCTTCGTTTCTGGCTATTCAGGAAACCTTTACCCTGTAAGAGGATATTTACCATTGACGAAACTATTCATAAGTAGACATTAAGTAATTTAAGTATCCTTGCCCTTCGCCCCTCAAAATTAACGCTGCCTTCTGTTTGTTTTTCACTACTTACAGCAGCAGCGCCCATTGCTCTCGCAACAATACTGCCCTACAATATGAAGGATTATCCCGAGCTTGCCATACAAATTGTACCACAGGTTGCGCAAGGCTGTAACACAATAGAAGTGGTGTAGTTAATCACCTGGACTAGAACTTTATATATTGGCATAAGTTACTGCCTGCTTTACTTTTATATGTTGATATCAATTATAATATTAGTCAGCTTAAATTGATTTATTAAAGTTTTGATGACATTCAATTTTGTAGGCTGTCTGTTCCCCCTCTCCTCACAATCATATGAGTGACAAATTTTTGTTATTATCATAAACTTTGAAACCTCCATATACGTATCCCACTGCGCATGTGAGGCTGGTTCTTAATTTAAAATACCCTTACGTGATTTTGTTTCACAAGTGACCATGCCTTGATTCATTTATATCCTCCATCAGGCAGGACGTGGTTGACATACTGGCACCTCAAGTTGATTGCCTAATTACTAATTAACTATTGTTTCTCACACTTTTTACTGAATAAAACTACTTCTGTTTCATGATATATTGTTTGTTTTTAATTTACTGTTAATTGGTGCATTGTTTCAATTAAATAATTTACAACTGACATTGCAAACTTTTTTATAAATTCCGTTGTACACTGCAAAAGGTTTTTATTTAAGTATAGGTGATAGATGAAGCATTTACCAGTGCCAGCAAACTGGTTGGGCTTGACAGTGTGGGAGGATTAGCTTTATAGACAAATCATTCTGAAAAAGAGACTAGTGAATGGTTAAGTGGTGTTCCAGCTTACACGCTACATAAACCTTGTTCAACATCATTATCCACATATCCGAATGAGAGTTTTTTGACCAATTTCAAGTTGATCTAGTGGAACTATCAGGTCTGACAAAGCAGAACGACAGGTATAAATTTCTCCTTACCAGCATCGATGTTTTCTCTCGTTTTGCATGGGTTGTTGTACCTTCAGAAAGCCTTTCAAAAAATTTTCACTAATGGTCAGGTACTGCTAAAAGTTAACAGTGATAAAGGGAAGGAGTATTTAAATAAACAAGTTCAAAAGTATTTTAAAAAACTGAACATTAATTTCTTTGCAACCGAATCTGATGTGAAGGCTGCAACAGCTGAACGATTTAACTGTATCTTAAAAACCCGAATGTTTAAGCATTTTACATATGCCAACACATGTAGGTACTATAATGTGCCATTTCAGTCCCGTTATATTGGAAAATTTTTTTTTCCTTTTTGCCATTTTTCTCGTATGAGGATAGTGTTTCAGGGACCTCTTACTCTTTCATTCCCTTTTTCCCTAGTTTCGGGTTAGAATCGGATTTAATTTTTTTACGTGCCTTTGAGGTTAAAGATCGCCTTGATAAGTATTCTTTTAGTTCGGCGCGTTATGTCTATCAGCATTTAAATGGAGCCTATTTTTTTTTAATAATTTCTCGTCGCAGCTCGTTTTTGTTCGTTCTGTCGTCTTTGAGCCACCTACAATGGCAATTCTCTAAGCTTCCAAGGAGGTTACGGTGGCCCCCTCCTCGTAAAAAAAATAATTAAAAGGGTACACATGACGTTCTCCGTAATGTTGGTTTTAAAATAGGAAATATGGTTAGCATGGTTTCTCGCTTTAATCTGGTTTTTTTTCGGGTCTTTCTTTTAGCCCTGACACAACCTGGCCAGGTTACTTAGTTCTATATTACTTTATAGACAAATAGAGGGAACTCCCATGTAACATGCCTAAAAATGAATTTAGTTCCATGTAGTCGGAACTTTATAGTTAACAGAAGCGTTAAGAGGAAAAATTCCAGTAGGCGCTCTTCGTCAGACTTATTATAGAATAACGAGTTTTCCGACAATTAACTCGGTTGATTTAATTTTTTTTATAAAAAATCAAAAGAGGAAAGTTAGTATAACCTTTATAAAACTTAAATAGCCAATTCCGGTTTGCTTAGACTTTTACTATAGGGTAATAGGCAAATTTTGAGGAATTTTGAAATTTATCTTTTTGTCAAATTCACATTGTTTTAGGAAATAGTTACAATGTTTTTGTATCTGAAAGATTTTTCGTTATCCGATTGTTACTTAACTTATTACTATCCATCCATATTGTTATAAGGTTATTTCTGGATAAAATTTTTCTTTTAGAGCGTCCGCACCTTCGGTTCTCTCCGCGCGTCGTTTTGGCTGTTGGCATGTGCTTGCCTTTCGATTTCTCGTGCTTTAAAGTTTTTCTTGAAAAATTTATAATGCTCGGTCCGGGCAGAATCTGCTCGACCATCGTAGCAGCTTCATCAACTCTGGATATTCTACCATCTGCCGATGTTTGGATACAATGCTAGTTCCGACTCTATCTTCTGCGGTGTTTGCCTATGTTGATGTTGGTCTGAGTTATGATTCTTTTGGACTTCTTCAACTTACTTCAATCTTATAATACCCTGTCGGCCCTAGGATGAATGTCTATTTTGATTGCATGATTGTTGACGATGGGGTTATCTTCTTCAAACGGTGCTTCCTTCGCCTCCTTAGTTTAGACGTATTAATGGTAGATCATCGACTTTGCAGTATACCCTGACTTCAAGCCTGGATGTGATCATCACTGTATTCTTTCGACCAGCTTCCGTGCTTAGCGTTTCGTTTGCCGATGTTCGGCTCAACTAATTGATTCATCAATATTTCCGGACGATTGTGCTCAGTGTAAAGAGACAGTCCTCTAGATGGCTATGGACTGAGAGTCAAGTTTGTCCTTACAATTATATTCCTCTTACTGTCGGTTGAAGCTAACTCTCAATTCCTTTTTATTCTTTATCACCATTAATTTTTTACTCGATGTCAATTTTAAGATAATCAAATGCCTCATTCTTTTATCATTATTTCTTTCTAGCGTCGCTCACCTCGTCGCCCCCCCCCCCCCTCAGATGACTGTGTTCCCTCCTTCTTTGTTGTCTTCGTTAAGTTATCGACTCTTTTCTCGTATTGGTTTGTAAATATTCCCATTGCGTTTTCCCTGCCCTTTTTCTGTCTCGTCCTTCGTCTTAATTGTTCTGTGTTGTGGTGAGTCGTCGTTGATTTTCTTTATTCTTTTTTTTATTTATTCTCTATTTGTTTAAATGAATTTTTTTTTTTTCCCTGTCAATTTGAACTCGTCCTGTAGTAGCTTCTTTTAGGAGCTCGCTCGAATAACTTTCAGGCTGGCTCTGCCCTACCTACTCTCTACAGGTTTAATCAATGTGGTCTACTGGACAAAAGGAACGAAGTTTAAGAAAGGACTCAACTCCGATCAACCGATTTTCGTCATAAATCATCAATGGTTCTTGTTCTTCTCGGTCGGACGCTCTCTAACCTTGTAGTTTTTTTGGGGGTTTCAAACATTTTCCTTTTTTTTTAACTTTTTTATTTCCAAATGAATGCTTTATTCCTTTCAGCCTTCTATCCAAAATCCTCAGATGTTGGAACTCTTTGACGACTTTCTCAGACTATCAGTGGTGTATGAAACAACCTGACGTCATCAAGTCATTTCCAGTTCTCACCTTTTCTCATTGCGTCATGCACCTCGTGTTCATTATCCAAACGACATAGCGTACTGTGGTCGTCATTAAATTCAAGCCAGCTTTATTCCCCCTGTATTCTTGTAACCCTTTTTCTCATTGCTTCACTTTTTTAGCAATAAAGGGAAAATTGTTCATTTGGATTTCAGTCTTGGAACCTTTTTTTTAACGTTAATTATCATCAGAATAATAAAAAAAATAAAAAAATAAAAATAAAATAAATTAAAGGGGGAATTAGGTTGAGGAAAATAGGGAATGTTTAAAACTAGTGGTTAATTTTAATGTCACCAATCATACTATAGAAATCTTATAAAATTTGATTCGCAACTTGTCTAGTTTTTTTTTTTTGACGACCTCGTTTTACCTTACCTGTCAAGTTTGGCTGAACGTGTCGGAAATAGTTTCCTTCCGGCACGTTACAGTACTGAAATCTGCAAGAAAGAGCAATTTACAGCCAAATTCCCGCCGCCCGGACTAACAAAACCTATGATGAATATTAATCTTTCTTGCTAAGGTCCAAAGCAAAAGTAATTTTAAAGTTTATTAGAAATAAAAAGGGGGCAGTAATTAAACAACCCCCCCCCCCCCCAATTACTGACAATAGAAAAAATTAAAGTGTCGAAGAAATTAAATCTAAAGGGGTATTTTTCATAATGATTCATTCCATTAGCTTGACCAAAATTTAATTAACATCTGCTTAACTTAAATTAGTCTCCCTAAACCCCTGAATTATTAAAGAGTCAGGACAATAATCATCCAATCAAATAAATTTATTTCTTGCAATCTCTTTTTTTTTAAATTCTTATTCTCACTTTTCTTTATAAATACATCAAAAAAATCCGAAAAATTAACAAGAGCAAACGACGTCAGCCGGAAGAACAGAGAAGCCGCTCCCACATTGAGTAGACGGGTGACTGGTCCAAAGTTACGGAAGAGGCGACTCCAAAGAAGGACTCGGTTGATCGAGGTGCTGATGAAAATTAAGAGCAGCCAAATGAGGAACCCACTGTTATTTTAAAGTTATAAGAAAAGTTCTAGAAAGTTATAGAAAAAGTTATAGAAAAAGAAAGAAAAGGAGAACATGCAATACATTCGATTGGATATAAAATAAATTTTAAAAACCAAGGCATAAACTGAAGAAGGTACAAGGAGAATCCAAAAGATACGGTGATAAAAAACTGAACTAAAGGGGAAAAAAAAATAATACGCAACAAAAATAAGTAATAAAAAAACTCAAAAAGAAGAGAAAGCTCGTAAAAATAAAATTCAGGTTGAGGTGAAATAATGATTGCTTCACTCAACTCACCTGTACACACAAAACCACACACAAACAAGTATAAACATGGAGACAAGACCAAACACAGTACGAAGACCAACAGAGGGAAAAGGATCAATCGTACAGGGAAAACGAAGAAACGTGATGAGAGAAGCATTCACTTGTTCTAAAAAAAAATAAACAAAAACAGATAAGTAAATCAGATACAAAAGAAAAATTCATTCACAAGAAAATGATAGATAATAAATAAAAGCAGAAGTGAAATGTCTCCACGCCAACACTCTGAGTCCAAACATCATCCTGCAGAGGGTTAAATCAGTCGAACAAATGACGCCATTTTTATTAGAAATGGTTCTTTGCACCCAAGGCGGGAAGTTGAAGCCAAAAATTCTTAAGTACGGCAAGCAGCCAAGTTCACCACAAAGACGCAAAAAAAATTAAATAAAAGTAGAATTGAGCTGGAAGTAATAGCACTAACTATTTAGGACAAACCGGTACTGCAGATGGGCACCCGAGAAGGGAGAGGCACAATCCATGCTTGTCGATGCTGGCAGCTACACGGCTAAAATGATGCACTTAACTTATTCCATGCATCCAAATTTCTGTACGGCGATGATTAGTGCTAAACTGGCTACCAGCACGAAAGGTCGGGCCTTCCCAAGCCATTGGAAGGAGGTGATAAAAACTACAAATTAAATAATAAAACAAGAGAAATTGATTAACCCATTGTTAACCCTAACTACCTCTCAGATCGAAGATGTAATCGGGTTGAAAGTCGCCAGAAGACAGAATCCAAAAGTTCGAAAAAACTAAAAAAAAAGCTTAAAACACCGCGCGCATGCGAGACAACACGGGGAAACAAACGAAACACTTAACAAAGGGACAACACAGACAAATAAACAGAAACCTGAGAAAGAACTTGTTAAATTTACAATTAAGTCTTCAAATCAAAAGAGCAATAAATGGATATTACCTTTTTGTTTATTTAATTCAGAAATAACGTGAAATTATACAACAATTACCTGAAACCGACGTAATTTAATTTTTTTCTATAAAACTCGAAAAATATAGTGTGCCTAAGTGCTTAAAAACTCGTGTATAACTTTAGCAAAGAACAAACGTTGCAGAGAACGTTATGTGCGCCCTTTTTCTTCTTTTAAGAGGAGGGGGCCACGATAACCTGCTCTGGGACGATAAAGATTAAAGCTATACGTGGATCACGAGTCACTATAACTTCACGGAAAACTGAAAAAAGGAAGATTAAAAATTCCAGCTCATAATAAAATTCAAAAAATCAGACCCGGAATTGAATACTCACCAGGAACATCCACAAAGCTGATGATTGGGAAGCCAGAGAATGACACGGAGACAAATAAAAGTGACGCGAATGGACACAAAGAGAATAAAAATAATCGGAGGATTATTTTAAACAAAAAAAAATTGATCAAACAGATCAAAAGGAACGTAAGCACGTTACAGTTAATAGATGTCTTACCTGATCTCGTGCTAAGCTACAACAATAGTGTTCACACATCACTAGGTATGGCACCATCTGAATTTAATGATCGGAATGCACCGGCACTGTGGTTGAAAATGAGGAGATATTACGTAGCTGCCCCGCAAACAACACTGAGGTTACAAATTGGTGATCACGTGTGTATTTCAAAAGTGAAAAACATTTTCGAAAAGGGTTACCGAATTAGACTGAAGAAGTGTTTGAAGTTTCAAAAATCTTTTTTCAAAAGCCTGTTGTGTATAAAAAAAAAGATTACAAAGGTGCTGAGATTGCAGGTGTATTCTATGAACAGGAGTTACATAAGGTTAAAATGCCTGAAGTCTTCAACATTATTCGTAGACATACAAGGCGTGGTGTCTGTGAAGCTTTTATGAAATGACAGGGTTACCCGGACAGCATGAACAGCTGGGCTCGAGAGACAGATCTTTTAAATGTTTAACAAGGTATGAGCTGTGTCAGTTGTGTTCGTGATTCGTCAACATGTATGAAGACACGGATTTCTACGTTACTTTACCCTCGAATAACGCAACAGATGACAACAAACAAACCAATAAAAAGGCTCATTTTATCACGCGACCACCGCGTACACTACATTTCGAAGGCCAGTGGGAGGTTGGAATAATAGAAACGCATTTCCCTGCCCTTTTCAAGAACATTACAGCTGTCAACAACACTTTTAAAATTGGTTTTAAGGATGATCAAATCGGGAAACAAATTGAATTCAACATCATACTACCTGATAGAAAGCCGACACTCTCATCTTTCATACTTAAAGTCGAACTGGTTTTACAAGCATATTTGAAAGCTGATCTCTTTTACCAGGACAACAATTCTTCGACACCAGACATTACTATGAGTTAACCCCCGAATGTCGTGATTCGTTTTAATACACCGGAATTCTGCAAGGTTTTTAATGTTTTGCCAAATACATTTCTGAGGAACGTTTCTATCTCCAAATTACAATGCATCATTTAAGTGGGTTCCGTCTTTTACTGTCACGTTAAGGTATCCCAAGTCGTCTTCTCTGTACCAAAATGTTGTTGAGTTTAAGAGTACCAAATTGCAAAACAGGTTTGATGCCTTCAATTTTTTAAAAGACAGTTTTAGAGCCATTGATATCGTAATAAATCTGGTTAATGATTTTGTTCGGTTTACTGGTCGCTCAGAGCACTTCACTGAATTCCCTGCAGATGGCAATGCTGGTTTTAATCCGGACAGGTTTCTGAACAACAAGTTGAAAATACCTGTCTATACCCTTAAATGATACAATCGACTGTTTCATCAGCTGTGTTATTTACGACCCACCTGCAAATCTGGAACAACATATCTTAAAAATCCCTAAAGGGTATTACGATAACCTTAGAGATGTTGTTGAGGCGCTCGTTAAATTGATTCCTCAGAAAGAACACATGGCTTACACCGTCAATCTAACCCCCAACAAATGTTTTCATTTCAAATGCTCAGAGGGTCGATACATTTGTTTTAGCGAAGGTCTGTGCTACACATTAGGTTTACAAACAATTTTCTCTGATACAGAAATCGATACAGGCATAACCTCGACACCAATCGATCTTACAAGAGGCATTCATGGTTATTATCTGTATACAGACATCATTCAACTCTAATTTGTGGTCAACACATTTGCAACACTCCTAAGAATCATTCTGGTTTCGCATGCTGGACGAGAAATGATTTATCAAACTTTTCATTCACCTGACTACTTTCCCTTAAGTAAAAACAACATTGACACAATTGAAATTGCTGTTCATTCAGACCACGGCGATTTGCTCTTGTTTATATCTGGAAAAACAGTTGTGAAATTACATTTCCGTAAGAAACTACCGTAGTGTGAAGTCGGTTTCTTTTGTTCATTCCTTGTCAATACACATAATTCGGTTGAAGATGCACATTCCCTACAAACCAAACCAAGAAGCCATTTCAAGTTACTACTTAAGTCAGTAGGGTAGTGGCTTTCCTGTGTTTAGGGGCACCAAGTTTCAGAGAGGTAATGGTATCGGCTCTGCATTTTCCAATCTGTTTCATTTTGCTACACTATTACTGAACTCTGTGGGTGATATTCTTGGTAGCCATGCCTTAAGAGGTGGTATTTGTGTTTTTAATGATGTGATACAAGGTGAAAATCTCAAAGAGTCATTATCATCGCGAATGAAGGAGGCTGGTGGTAGTGCCCTCCAGGAAATAGCCACCAGAGTTCAGAGGGGTAGATGCAGCACTAAAAGACTAATTTCTTCAACACCTGCTCATTCGTCCGTAAAAAGACCTAGAAGCAACAGCTTGGAGTCGTTTCTGACATCCCAACACAGACGAAAAAGCCATACACAACGCTCAACAAAGTTAAAAAACACCCAAAGGAAAAAGCAGAAGAAGAAGGCAACGAAAAAGAAGGCAGCAAAATCTGTTTTAAACATACAACCTTTAACATCGGTTTTTGGCTATTATCAGCCAAACCATGGCCTCAATAATACATCAGATGAGCACTGAATGCCTCAACATTGATCTTGACATTTTTTCTATTCCTCACACGAGTGGTCAGCAGGAAAAACGCCTAATCTCAGGATACCAACCGACAGTCACCATCAGTCAAGACGGACCTATCAAATTCTTTGTACCTTGTTTATAGGATTTTTATGTAGACCTCGATCAAACTACACAGAGTTTAGAAGTCGTTAACCATAAAGGTGATGGGCTACTACCATCTGATGATAAAACAGGACCTGTAAAACTTTTCTTACACCCGTTATTCTCTGAAGTAGACTGTAACCTGGGAGATACATTAGTTAGTCACAGCAATAACTTATACCCATACAGAGCTTATTTTGAAACTCTTTTATACTACTGTAAGGGCCCGGTTTACATTATCTTCATTATCATAACCAAATAATTAGAAAACGACTCTGCCATCCGATTACTATCGGAAAAAATTTAATTAACTAATTACCAATTAATATTTAAACCCAATACCAAATCTTACATAGTAATTCTTCCACACAAGTTCGTGCCAAGAAGGGCGAGAATAGAATGAGGGACTCAAGACTTTGATTAACAACAACAATGAAATTTATTCATAATAAAAAAATAGAATGAAAATAAAATGAAGATTAAAATATGAGATTGCACTACTAGCTTCACTAACTTGATTAGGTTACAGTAAAGATGAAAATGAACCATAGTTTAATTAACCAAAAGTAACTAATGAGATTTTATAAAACGCTTTTTCATGGCCAAAGGGAAATATAGATCATACATACTCTTTTGACGAATCAAATGGTCTTGCTTCTTTGGGATTTGGGCTCGGTGATCTTCTGCTGATGTTTGTGGCACAAATGGGAATCTTCGAACGTGATCGCGTCATTTTTGGGGACAATACTAACTGAATTTTACGGGAAACCTATCATTATTTAAGTTGGGTCGCAACTATATCTTTCATTAAAAAGCCTCGGTTAACAACCAAAATTAAAGTTATAACTTTGGCACCATGAATGGAATAAAAGAAAATAAAAATTTAACTAAACGAATTTTGATGTTCCCTTCATGACGGACGCTCGTTAGCCGGACACAGATAGCAAAAGAGTTGCTATCAGTCGTATGACAAAGATCCAACCCCGTCACTTACGCTTCGGTACGCCCGCACATGAGAGGGCTAGAATTGGAAAAAGCCGCTGGTGTTCTGAGCGGTGCAAGATCCCAGAGAACACTGATTCCTGAAAATTACAAGTTCCCTCGTTCTGGATGGGGTTAGGAATCAACCAATCATCAATTGATATGTCGTCAGAGATCTGGAATTTTGAGGTTCAATCATGAGGTAAAAAATGAAGCTAAAAGCTTGTTTCTGGACTCTTGAATAGGCGCCAAGTCAACTCGCAACCACCTGCAACGGAATGGTGTTGTCGGAGAGAGGGTCATTAATCTGCTTTCTGCTGCTCTTAATTGTTGTTGGGGGTAAACTTTCTTCCTTAGATGCTTTAACCTCACCCCCGCGATTCGCTCTTCTTCTTCAGTCCTCTCGCTTTCTATAAACAGTCGTAGCTTATAGAGACTTCTAGCTGCCTCAAATAGAAGGGTGAATCCCTAATAGCTTATCCCACAGAACCCTTCATCCTTGTCTGGAAAAAAAGGGCTGAATGCTGAGAGCATTCCAAGCTCATGCAATAAACAAACTTGAAAAGAGAGGGAGACATTTCTTCAGACAAAAAAAGAGATTCTAACTAACAACAAAATAATTTATCCACTTCTAGAAATTTAATAGGAGAGGGATAAATTCTCCTCTGTAACTCGCCTTTTAGTTCAATAATGCTCCAATAAACAAATCAATGGTGGTACTAAGCAGAAATAAGAATAAATTAATATTCAGAATTCTATTCTCATTTGAATAAGCATGATTATAATCTGGGATGCCACAATGCCCCCTTTCTTTAAGAAATGGATTTCCTCTGAAACCATTTCTTCCCACTTCCTCGTTGTCTTCAGCCTGCCTATGCTTCAGAATGTTTGTCGCAAGAGCAGTACAATTACCTTTGGACCATAACAAAACCATCTTATTGTATATAATAGCCTATATGATCTTAAAATAGTTATTATACAATAGCAAATAAGTTTTTAATATAAAAAGCATGAGAATGATTACGTAACGATTTTGAAAAACATTCAAAGTCTAGGAATATTCATGACAATTATGGATAACATAAACATTACTAAAAGATGGGATTCATAATGAGCATAGTAAATATTAGATAGAATACAAGGTTCCAATAAAAAAATAGTAATGAATAAGATTTTTTTAAAAGTATAAGATTAAACTTCTTAATAACCTATTTCAGGTAGGATTGGAGAATAGCATATATTATAAAAATTAATTTCATGTGTCACATGTAATCATAATGTATTAATCATAAATGGTAATATTCCAAGTCCAGAATATTATAGTAGTGGAATTGGCTTAAGTCCATTGTTCAAAGTAATTTATCCACACACAGTTCTTTGTTACTTTCCGCGAAAGTTCATCAAAATATAGTCCTTAAAAGTAACATGGACACTTTAAAAACTAGCAACTTGGTCAATAAAAGAATGCAAAAACTTTATTAATATTGACCTCTTGTTGCCTACATTAGGACTTTAGTAGAAATTTTAATAATGAAAAAGAATGTCAATAAGAATATTATAACTGCACTTTTCGCAAATTTAAACCACTTGTTAACATCAGGTCCATCCGTCTTAAGTCAATTTAATGTTGACCAATCTGTTGCACACAGTAATTAACGAACTGTCACTGGTTCATTTGTAACTGTTCACTATTACCTTCTTACCGAGTCGGGAGGAAGAAGAAAAAATCAGTTCCGTTTTCATGAGTTCCTCTATCCGTGTGGATGTCCTGCTCTAACCAGTACCAAAGAAATTGGCCGGGAGTAGAACCAACTTGGAATCCATCTGATGGCAACTTCCGTAGAATGGTTGTAACAGCTGAGGGCATCTGGAGGCCTGGAGAGGTATCAGTCCTTGGAGTGGGATCATCTTTATCGTGAAGGCGCTTGGAGGTAGGTGGTCCAACGTCTACTTCGAACATGCTGCAAAGAGAGTGATGCATTTCCCCAAAGTTTTATGGCCAAGCGTTCTACCAATAATAGACATAAACTTACTCTATCAACTAAACTACATATGAAACGTGTTGTAATCAACTATGTGGCAAGGGAATCCTAATTCAAATCCAACAAAAATGTTTCATGTAGCTACGTGAATTTTTACTAAAAGGGCTTTCAAATAAGAAAGGGAAAAATCTCATTTTCACTAGGATCATATCATTTGAAAAGAAGTACCAAACAACATCATAAAAATGGTTATCCATATCCTGGGAAAAAACTTTTCTAAGTTATAATGATAACCTAGTAGTGGTCAATCACACAGCTGATTCATATAAGATCAGTCAAAGCTGATTACAAAGTGTAATCATTGTACCCATAAAGCATCAAAAAAATATAACTATGTTAATGATATCTATTATCCTCATAATGTTATCCGGGCTCAGATATAGGCAAAATCATTGATAAGCTCGCAAAAATTATAAATGATAGATTCTGCCTATATGCGCCTTTATAACATATTCACCACTCATAAACAAGTCGCACTAGCGCCACGACGCATACTGCTAAATATAGAATGCTTTTGAACTTTTCCACTAAAGAGAAAAAAATATTTCAGTACGAATACCAATCGCAAGCTTGCATATAAGGACAAATTATGCTTTATGTCTATAAAGGAGGTATTTATATATATATATAAAGTAATCTTTGCAATTGTCAAACATGGTTCAAAAACATATACAATGTGAGTCAAAGATGTCTGAGCAAATGCTGTTATTAATAGTGTGGTTTTAACACTGAGATATCAAAATAATTGAGTTTGGAGCAAGGGCAGCTGTGGGTTTAATTAATTTGTAATATTATACCTTCAACATTATAATCTAAGCTTTTCAGAGGCCTCATTTAAAGTATTTGTCTATGGATTATTCCATGGAATCCCTTATTCATCACCATGTAAGAAAAACTATCTTGTAATCCCCAAAGAAACAAACCTTATTCTGAATTCCTAACCTCAATTACTAAAATCAACAATCTATCACTAATAACTTTGGCACACAAACATCAATGTACTAAACTAATCTGGAAATATAGCCTGCCAACTTGCTAACATACAGCGCGGTGCGTAAAATTCTAACCTAGAATACAATTCCTTTGATCCTTTAATGTCAACTTCTCTTTCAGCATAACAGAATTTTTATGTCTAGATCTGTATCATTCATCTAACAACAATTATTCAATCCAAAAAAAATTTTTTTTTTCAACATCTCTCACCAAAATGTCTACAACTCGAGGCATCCATAACCATTTTCTACTTCTTTATAAATGCAAAAGTGAAATGCTGTATATACTCTCCAACAAACATAACACACCTGTATAAACTATAGAGTAATTATCAAGATATAACGTACTTTCAGGATTGCATTCTCACAATAAAACACAGACAGCCCAAAACTGTGTCCATAGCACTCTATTTATTATGCTTCGTGATTATGAGATTCAACAAAAACATAAACTAGACAGGTCTTCATCATTTTCAGTGTCTGCACACTAAAGTTGAGGACTGAAAAAATTTGTTTTCATTCTGGCTTCAATCAGTTACAGAGAATTAGGCTTCTAATTCACAAATATGATTATCATGTGTTGTAAACAAAATTTTCTACCAAAACGTCCAGTTCTGAATTGTCAATACTCTCTCAGTTAAGAGCTTAATACTACAACTACCTTATACCAAAATCAAGAATCAGTGCAGCTAAAATATGAAACATGAGCTGTTGTGCTCTCTTACAACACTATATAAACATTAAACAGTCATTGTTCTTCTAATCCAATTTATTTCCATTTACAGATATTCTGTATATAATATCACTATCAAATAGTTTCCAGAAAAAACTTTAACTTCTATATAACAATGCAATCTATCCACTGTAACATACCTTTAGTTCAAACTCTGAACCATTCAAGCCTTTAAAAAAAAAATTGGCACTGATATCATTTTTAAATTTGTTAGCATCTGCTATAACTATAAAATAACTTCATTGCAAGCCTCTGATCTAAAGTTTAGTCGGTAATTGATTTTTAATTTCTCCCAAGCTAATGTCATTAAATCATCCATACAACTTGTAATTTATTATCAAGATTAGACATTAAGTTTATTTATCTTCATTAAAACTGAATTTATCCTCATAACAACCTTCCTTTCATAATGTTTCTTTGTATTATTAAAATTTAGAAGCAATATGTATAGTTTTATGAAGATTACTCACAGTGGGGGTTATAGAAACAGTTGGCATAGATACAATGTCGCTGGCTGTTCCCTCTGTGATTCAGATACAATGAGTGCCATTCATTTACCATATGTGGCCATGCATTAAAACCAAAATATATATACAATATTTCAACAAACTAATGAATACTTATTTTTATAGGAACCGCATAAGCTTTTCAAAAGAATATTCTCGAACAGAGAAAGCTATCCATAATTACAACGTATTATCATAACCTGATTAGCAATTTCTATCACCTACGTCAAATATAATGATACTATAATAAAATCCACTAAAACCTGCCCATATTATGACAAGGCAAAACTAACTTAAAAGTATTTGTTTATAAACGACAACAATAAAGTTCATGTAACGATAATAAATATTTATATGACAGTCTGTTTCAAAATTTCACCTCAAAAATGCATCTCTATTAACCAAATTCACGAAACATGCTCAAATTTTGTCGATAACAACATAGGAAACTGGTAGCAGCAAGTAGTTCTGATGAAGCCTTAAATTCGGGAAGTAAGAATGTTCTATAATGTTAATAATCTAACGCAATCACATCAATAGTTGTCTACAATTCAACAAAACTAAACTCTGCGTTTTCAAATAAGATAGTTAATGGCTGTTCCTAACTTAGTGAAAACAACTTCTTCTCTCCAAAATCAGTAATAACGTCAAAGTTAAACAATGAGACGAATCACATGACTCGATAACACATTTTCTTAAAAATTCAGTCAGCAGTCTAAGGCTACCAAACGTGCGAATACATCCAAAAAGAACATTATAACCACCATAATAATTAATGAGGCGTGTACCTGCTCATTAAAACATTTGTAGTTCAATCCTTCAAATCATCTGTAGTGACTGAGGATATATTTGGAACATTAATTCAACAATAAACTACTACTATGTTATCCTATATAATCTTCTTTTCATAATTATTATATCAATAAGTCATCACTTAAAATTATTGCTAGGCATACAACATTACTAATGCTCAATTTACTGAAAATCATAGAGCATCAAAGCTAAATTAACACAAAACATAGCACATATAGCCACTAAACCAACAAAATTCTCCTTATCCTCTTCAACATGTATGTGAAGTAATACCCAATGTGAAATATGCAAACGTCTAATTTATGTAAGCATATAGTCACTCACTCTATGACTTAAACAGTCACAAGAAATATCTTCTTATATTCGCACTATAACATCTAGTGATCCGTAAAATATGCAACGATCAATTGAAGCAATTAATAACTTTTCCAACAATATACAACATTAACTTTCTCGAACTATTCTTTTAATAGCAACGACGATATCTTATTCCCGTATGCTTCTGTGATTTGCCTATATATGTTGTTCTTAAATGGCAGAACTAAAGAAAGAAGAAAAAAGAGAGAAGAGAGGAGGGAGGGGTTTTCTAGTGTCCCTCACTGCATTGTCTCCCTCACTACAGTAACCTATGCTGCTCTGGTTTACAATCAATTTCTTTATGTTAAATCTACTATACAATTTCTGCATTTAAAATAGACAACACAATGTAGAACTAAGTAATTATGTTTTCAAAATTTTAAGGAGGACTGTTTTCTCCTCAACTAATCCTGTAACAAATAACCTCTTCATCAATAGCTAAAAGAGGAGGCATTTAATAATCTATGTTTCCTCTTTCTTCCACTATCTGTTTTATGAATTGTTTCTTTATATCTACTGCTTGCATTTCACTTTATCCACCTGGTACTTGTATCATAATCTTTTTCCCCAATGCCTGTATCCGTACTGAAAAATATCTTACTGCCTCGTTTTTTCCTTGAATGCACTCTGAGAATAACCTTTCATTCTTTCCTCTAGGTTCTTTTTCAAATTTTTCTATCATCTTATTTTTAAATTCTTCATAATCATTTATTGCTGCCATAGCCTGATCTTCCCGACAATAAAATTGAGCGTTCCCTGTCAACTTGATTTTCGCTCTATTTAATTTATGTTCTGGTACCCAATTACAAACTGTGCCAATTTCATCAAGTTTTTGAAAAAATAAAGTGGGATCTGTAGACCTGTCATAGTGACCAACCTCACTTGCCAAACCAAGTGATGCTTGAGCCATCTTTCATTCTCTTTTAAGATGTCAAAATTTATTTGCCACTTAATATACCCTCCTAGGTCGTAAATTTAAAATTTTTCTGATTTACGCAATTTTCGAAATACAAAGAACATCAAATCACTTTATTTAATAACTTAAATATCCTGTCGCACTGCGTCAATTTATGTAAGGGTCCGGTTTACTTTATCTTCATTATCATAACCAAATAATTAGAAGACAACTGCGCCATCGGAAAAAATTTAATTAACTAATTACCAATTAATATTTAAACCCAATACCGAATCTTACATAGTAATTCTTCCACACAAGTTCGTGCCAAGAAGGGCGAGAATAGAATGAGGGACTCAAGTTTTTGATTAACAACAACAATGAAATTTATTCATAATAAAAAAATAGAATGAAAATAAAATGAAGATTAAATATGAGTTTGCACTACTAGCTTCACTAACTTGATTAGGTTACAGTAAAGATGAAACTGAACCATAGTTTAATTAACCAAATGTAAATAATGAGATTTTATAAAACGCTTTTTCATGGCCAAAGGGGAAATATAGATCATACATACTCTTTTAACGAATCAAATGGTCTTGCTTCTTTGGGATTTGGGCTCGGTGATCTTCTGCCGATGTTTGTGGCTCAAATGGGAATCTTCGAACATGATCGCGTCATTTTTTGGGGACAATACTAACTGAATTTTACGGGAAAACTACCAGTATTTAAGTTGGGTCGCAACTATATCTTTCATTAAAAAGCCTCGGTTAACAACCAAAATTAAAGTTATAACTTCTGCACCATGAATGGAATAAAAGAAAATAAAAATTTAACTAAACGAATTTTGATGTTCCCTTCATGACGGACACTCGTGAGCCGGACACAGATAGCAAAAGAGTTGCTATCAGTCGGATGACAAACATCCAATCCCGTCACTTATGCTTCGGTATGCCCGCATATGAGAGGGCTAGAATTGGAAAAAGCCGCTGGTGTTCTGACGGTGCAAGATCCCAGAGAACACAGAATCTCTGAAAATTACAAGTTCCCTCGTTCTGGATGGGGTTAGGAATCAACCAATCATCAATTGATATATCGTCAGAGATCTGGAATTTTGAGGTTCAATCATGAGGTAAAAAATGAAGCTAAAAGCTTGTTTCTGGACTTCTGAATAGGCGCCAAGTCAACTCGCAACCACCTGAATAGAATGGTGTTGTCGGGCAGAGGGTCCTGGGGAAAATCTGCTTTCTGCTGCTCTTAATTGTTGTTGGGGGTAAACTTTCTTCCTTAGATGCTTTAACCTCACCCCCGCGATTCGCTCTTCTTCTCCAAGTCCTCTCGCTTTCTATAAACAGTCGTAGCTTATAGAGACTACTAGCTGCCTCAAATAGAAGGGTTAATCCCTAATAGCTTATCCCACAGGACCCTTCATTCTTGTCTGGAAAAAAAGGCTGAATGCTGAGAGCATTCCAAGCTCATGCAATAAACAAACTTGAAAAGAGAGGGAGACATTTCTTCAGACAAAAAAAGAGATTCTAACTTACAACAAAATTATTTATCCAATTCTAGAAATTTAATAAAAGAGGGATGAATTCTCCTCTGTAACTCACCTTTTAGTTCAATAATGCTCCAATAAACAAATCAATGGTGGTACTAGGCAGAAATAAGAATAAATTAATATTATGAATTCTATTCTCATTTGAATAAGCATGATTATAAACTGGGACGCCACACTACAGTTGTACATCTTAACAAACCCAGGTAAATACACAATTGGAAAAATGGATAATGTTGATGATACAAGCAACAGACTTATGCTACGCAGAAAGCTCACTCAAAACGGTGCTTATTACTTGGAGGGTTCTCTCCATTTAGACATACTCTGACAGAGTCGGTTGCTGCTATACTCTCTGGATTTTAGACTGAGATTTTACAGAAGTAAACCAAACTTTGCAATGATGTCTGATGAGGTCAACTCTAATTATTTACTTATTTATTTATTTATTTATTTATTTATTTTATTAATAGATATATTACATTGTGGTTCCCAGTGAGGCCCGTATGGTTAAAAAACCAACGAGTTAGGCCTCAAGGGCATCCTGAATATTACCGAATTGAAACAAAACAATGGATTAGTTCAAAGCAAGTCAAGTATAATAAGGTTAGAAGTAACAATGGGATGACGGTAATCAAACTAAATAAACCAGAATTGGATTATTTACCAAAAATAAATAATGCAAAAAATTACATAAGTGATTTACTACAGAAGAAATAAAATACAATGATGTGACTAACAAAATAAAAGTTACATATTATAGCAATTGCTAATCAAATCAGATCAGCTCTATTATGAGAGATGTGGGTTAAACAATAATTCTGCAAATATTTACGGAATACCGAATAGGAACCTAACGAACGTATTTGAGGAGGGAGACTGGCCCAACATTTAATACCGATCAAGGAGACTGAGCAGTTTCTATAATTAAGAGTGGAAAATGGTAAACGTATCTCATTGGCAAGCCGTTTAGGGTGATTATGCCTGACTCGAGTGTGTCAGGTTGCTTGGATATCTGGACAGGCCCCTAAGCAATGGCAGACAGGAACTGTGATCCCTATCTTCAAAAAGGGAGATCAGAGAGATTGCAACAACTATCGAGGCATCTCTTTGCTCAGCATTCCTGGGAAAGTGTACGCTAAGTCTCTGGAGAAGAGAAGTCGGGAAATAGTCGACTCCAAACTGTCAGGGGAGCAGTGTGGTTTCCGACCTGGCCGAAGCATGACGGATCACATCTTTGCTCTAAGGCAAATCTTTGAGAAATCCTGGGAGTATGCAAAAGAGGTCTACGCTTGCTTTGTGGACCTCGAAAAAGCATATGACAGGGTTCCTCGGGAGAAGCTCTGGCAAGTGTTGCAAGAGTATGGAGTGGATGGGCAATTACTGGTTGCTATCATGTCTCTGTACGAAAGCTCTGAGATGTGTGTCCGGATAAATGGCATTAAGTCAAGACTGTTCATCGTGGGTGTTGGACTCCGCCAAGGGTGCGTACTGTCGCCCATCTTGTTCATTATCTTTATGGACTGGATAGACAGGGGCAGCCGAGGCGATGAGCGTGTTTGTGTGGGCGACTGCCTGGTGGAGAGGTTGCTCTTTGCGGACGACCTTGTCCTGCTTGGGTCTTCTCGCACGAACCTTCAGCATGCACTAGACTGGTTTGCAGCCAAATGTGAAGAATCTGGGATGAAGATCAGTGTGGCTAAAACCGAAGTTCTGGTTCTTTCAAGACAGCCTGCTCAGTGCGCTCTCCATGTTAGGGGAGCCTCATTGAGACAGGTGGAGAAGTTCAAGTATCTCGGGATTGCATTCATGAGTGATGGACGGCAGGAGAAAGAATTGGATGCTCGGATCGGTGCAGCAAGCTGTGTCAGACGTGAACTGTGGCGATCCGTGGTAACGAAACGAGAGCTGGGTAACAAAGCCAAGCTCTCCGTCTTCAAATCTATCTTTGTCCCCATTCTCACCTATGGTCATGAGGCTTGGGTAATGACTGAAACAGTGCGATCGCGGGTACAAGCGGCCGAAATGAGATTCCTGAGAGGTGTGGCAGGTGTTACCCTACTAGATAGAGTGTACAGCAGCACAATAAGGGAATCTTTAGGTGTTGAGCCGCTACTTCTCCGCATTGAGAGATCTCAGTTGCGCTGGTATGGCCACGTGATACGGATGCCGTAAACTAGTCTTCCTAGGCAGTTGTTATTTTCCAAGCCGGTGGGTAAGAGACCAAGGGGTCGGCCTAGAACCAGGTGGCTAGACTACATGGAGAATCTGGGTTCGAGTCGCTTGGATATTACCAGGGAGGACATGCGCCTGATGGCGGAAGATCGCGATCGCTGGAGATCCTCCATAGGGCTGCTGCCCCCGCGACCCTAACGGATAAGCGGGTTTGAAAAGTAAGTAAGTAAGTAAGTATGCCGTTCTCGGTTACAACAAATTGATATAAGGGTAGTTAAAATTAGGAGTGCGTTAGAGTTCTTATATCTGAAAGAACCTACGGATAGAAAATATAGTTGGTATATAGTCAATATACGAAGCGAGAAAAAACGGTTAGTAACAGAAGAAGATTTTGGAAGATTTAATAGAGCATGAAGAAACCATTTTTGCAATTTAAATAATCTGGAGAGATTAACCGAGGAGGTAGCACCCCAGAAAATAATACTGTAACATACTGATGAGTGAATCCACGAACAATATATTAATAGTAGGATGTTGGAAGGAAGGTAGTGTAGTCTGGAGATGATACCTTGTTTTTTGGTGAGTTTATTAACTAAGGTATCAATGTGTGTATTCCATGATAAATCTGAGCATAAAGTTAGTCCGAGGTAAGTAAAGGTCGTTGTAGTAGAAATAATACTATTATCGTAATATATCGCAGGAGATACGGGTATGTTACGTTTGTTGCGCTGGTAAAAAAACATCAGCTTCGTCTTATTGATATTGACAGTAAGAGCGTTCAATGAGCTCCAATTACTGAGAATATTAAGAGATTGGTTGATAGAAGTTAATACATCTAAGATATCATTGTTAAATAGAACTAAAGAAACATCATCAGCATATAAAATAATTTTGAGAGTAGTAAAGATTAGTGGGAGATCGTTAATGCATAAATTAAAGAGGATCGGAGAGAGGATCGAGCCCTGGGGAAATTATCAGATCACAATTCGAAAAGCAATATTGAATGTCGATAGAGTTAAAGTTAACACGGCCATGTTATTAGCGCATGCAAAGACTGTACAAACCACTAATGAGTTTTACCCTATCGGCCGAATCGAAATGAGATCGTCGAGCATGGCACCCAGCACTAGAAATAACGTCATACAGAACTTAATTACGGGTCAGATTCCTACCTGCTTGATTTTTGCGTTTACAACCAGTGATCCACAGAATGGTTCTTATACTTCAAACCCGTTCAACTTTCAACATTTTAATCTATCTTTCTTCTTATTATCATTAGATACTCAATCAATTCCTCTTCACACTCTAAAACCAAATTTTGGGGCGGGGTCTTACTTGAGAGAGTTTGTTCACTTCATGAAAGCACTTCGGCTTTGGAAAGAAGAGAGAGAAGTTGATGTTTAAGCTAGCTCTGTGAACCTGATTACCTATAGCCAGTATCAGAATCTCCTGAAAATCTATAAAGACAGAAACGTAACCTTTGATTTCACAAATTAGGTTCAATGGACACGCTATGGAGTGCACTCGAGAGAGATCCCTCCACTCTTCCTCTGGCACGAGTTGTTTTCCCCTCTGATTTGATCGCATTTCACAATCCTGTTTACCCTTCATTACTAATTGCTAATACAGATGATTCCAGTAAATCAGGCACTCACTAGGTGGCTTTCTTATACCCTCGGTAAAACAAGCATCCATCTTAGATTCTTTTGGAATGTTTCCCCAAGAACAATTCCACCCGTTCATGGCTACAGACAGTAAAATGGATGGCTACAGACAGTAAAATGGATCTACAACACCAGAATAGTGCAACATCAGAATTCTGACACATGCAGTCATCACTGTTTACATACCTGAAATTAGCTGGAAGAAGCTATTCTATGGAGGACATCGTGAACAACTCTTATACAAATGATCTGATCCTAAACAATCTACTTGTGAAATGCGAATTTGTTCCAGATCAGTTTACTAACACCTCATTTAAGACATGTCAAAAGTGCAAAAGGAATCAAAGTTGTCGAGCTTTAAATTATTCTGTTTAATTATTACAATTTTTGTTTTAATTATTTTCTGTATTCATTTGTTGAAAAATAAAATTTTTGAATTCAGAATAAATTTGTCTTCTGTATTTTTCTTTTTAACATTAAATAAATTACACAACAACACATATTTCATGCATTTAATTGTATTTTATTCAAATTTATTTTACAGTTTATAAAATTAAATTTTTAAAGACAGTATTACAAATTGAATTTTTCCCACAATAAATTGTTATTGAGTGTAACCCAACCAGTAGAAATCATGACGATTTGATGTGCGACGTCGTTTTGCAATGATGTGCGCAGTGCCCCCAGTTCGATAATCAGAATTAACAATTAATTCTTCCGGGATGTTGAGGTGTTGTAATGCTGCAACGAAGTGTTCTCTCCAACGAGGTGCTTTCTTCAGATCCAAAACATTGTAAAAATTGTAGAAACCTCCTGGTAAAGTAGTCATCCTAATGGACTCAAACCCATTGGTTCTCATGAACTCCTAGGTGTGGTAACCCTCGGGGAAATACGTATTGGATCGAGTGAGCCAAAAACGGTCGATTTAGTAAGTCTCACCTCAGTAAACCTATTTCGTTATTTTTCAAACTTCAAATTCTTTGTTTGTAGAATATACCAATGTCCTAATCATCTTTTGTAATGTTTAATCTTTAATTTTATAAACAACCTGTCTACTATCACCATTTTTTTTAAAAAACTCAAACATTAATGGCCTCATCTACAGTAAATGACATTTGTTTTCGTTCGTGAAATATTCACGTGACCTCTGCCCTGCAATCATTGCATGGCAGCGGAGGTGGTATGCAAGTGTCACACAGTTTTTATGATCGGATAACACATCTTGCATGATGCCATCAGCTAACTATAAAAGGTGTTGTCTGTACTCTTGTGTGATGCACCTCAAGCTGAAGCCCAGTAATTGCTTGTTTACACGTCCGAAGATAATCAAACCTTAGACATCGGTTATTCCTTAGGGTTCGAGCTGTCACTTCGTGTGCAGAGAAAACATTTTGCATTGGTTTGGCTCTGCCTAACAAAGACCCACACAAACCGCGGTTTTCGACTTTGTTGAAATTTTCCAAGTCCACTGTCAAATGACCGAGAGTAGGGTAGTACAGGGCAACTGCATTAAAAATCGCAATTGAGTTGAGAATTACCGTACTGAGTAACCTTCACAGGGTTGATACCGTTGCAATTTAACAAAATAAGAATTTTTGAAATGCATCTAAAAATGATTTTTAAACTCGCCTGTTTTTAATGAAGAAAAAAGTCGGTCTTTGTACACTGAGTGAGCATATTATTAGGACCACCTGACATGTTTATGCAAATGCGTTCACGGACATCGCCACAATGTTGCTAGTGGGCTGGACCAATATAAAAGGGAAGCTGAATGTCGTCGACAACAGTAGACGTGTTCCATTCTTCAACTATGGGTAAACGACGCGATTTAACAGCCTTCGAACGTGGGATGATTGTAGGTGCTCGGAGTTACGGAGCGAGTGTCAGCGAAACAGCAGCATTCGTGGGGTGCTGAAGACCATCCGTCTTTAAAATATTCAAAGACTGGACGGTTCGGCGGAAGACTGGGTCTGGACGTTCACGTTGTGGCCGCCTGTGGATGGTTGATGATTGGACAGAACGGAGACTATCACGACTGGTAAAGGATAACAGAAGGGCAAATGTGCATCGAATCAGGGGTCCAGCAAAACGGTCTCTGAATGCATTGTCCGCTGCACACTGCATCGCATGGGATACGGAAGCCGAAGTCCTGTCCGCACACCTTTGCTGTCTGCAGCCAACAAGCGGAAACGACTCCAATTCGCTCAGGAGCACAAGGACTGGACTATTGAACAGTGGATACAAATCATGTGATCTGACGAGTCATGATTCCAGTTACATCATGCAGATGGCAGCATGAGAATCTGGCGGAAACAGCATGAAAGCATGGACCCCGCATGCATGAGTACAACCCTTCAGGCCAGTGCGGCCAGTGTTATGGTCTGGGGAATATCTTCCTGGCAAGCTTTGGGTCCGTTAATACGTGTTGAACAACGTCTGGAACAGCATAGCTCCGTATCGTCGCCGATCAAGTCCATCCTGTCATGTTGATGGCATACCCCAATGGAGATGGCTACTTCAGGCAAGACTATGCGCCATGCCACAGAGCTCGTATTATGCAGGAGTGTTCCAGGAACATGAGGGGGACTTTACCTTACTTCGGTGGCCCCCACAATCCCCACATCTCATGCCAATTGAGCATTTCTGGGATGAAGTCAAACGAACCAAGAGAGAGCTGGATCCACCACCATCAAATCTAGCACAATTAGACAGTTCTATCCATTAGGCATGGTGTCAGATTCCTCCACCACCTTCCAACATCTCGTGGAATAAATGTCACAAAGAATCACCGCAGTATTAAAGGCAAAAGGTGGCCCAACGAGATACCAACAGGGTGGTCATAATAATATGCTCACTCAGTGGATAAGTTGAAATGTTTCTGTTTTTAATTTCCTTGAGAATGACCGAAATCATATTACCTTCTCAGAATTAGGTAGCTGGAGACCCATAAAAGTCGAGACGAGAACATGAGCTCGATAAATACGAAAAATCTTTATAATTAAACGCAAAGACGGAAATTTAGAATTCGAACATTAAAAATCGTCCAAAAAGCATTCAGTAAAACTGTTGAACATATAAAAGTAAATTTTAACAAGGCACCAAAGATTAAAGAAGGTAACAACTCTAGTTAAACACAGTACAGTGAGCAGAACACAGTTGACAATATAATGTACTGTGACGACAATGAGAGTGAAAAATTACAAAACAAGGTAAGAAAGTAATACAATAACATAAAACTCATTGATGGTTGAAAAATGTTGAAAGTAAAAAAATTCGGATCTTTTAGCATATGTAAGAACACAAAGCAGACTTTTTTAAAATAAAATTACCCTGTGATTTCATTAGACAGGGTAAATCAACTGAACATTTTTTTGACTTTCAGGAAATTTCCGGTAACTGAAAAGCTGACCTCATAAAAATTGGTGAATTCAAAAACAGTCCATTTAGTTTTTGCACGCAAACAAAAGTGGACATTTTAAAATTAAATTAAGCTTGAAGTCCCATAGGGTGCTAAAATCAGCTGAACATTTTCACCCTTTCTGATGATTTTGGGTGAACGAAAAACGAACCCAGCAGTCTTTTGTGAAAAGAAATACCTGTTCTTGTGATTTTGTGAACCAAAAAAACTAGCATCTAAAAGTTACCGCATATTGGAAAATTCATCAGAAGTACAAAAACCATTAACGAAAAACAGTGCCCACAATACTGCAGCGCAACCTTAATCATTCCAACTCAACACCATCGTTTAACCCTGACCAAAAATGTATGTAACATGTTTGGTTATTATGGAAATGAATGCTATGTTTTCAATCTTTAGATATCCGACCAATCAACCAACCAACAAACCAACCAATACTTGAATTTTTAAAGCACTGTTACATAATGAATGACATTTTGGTTGAAAAAATTCAGAAATATATACACATGTAGAATCAGTACATATTCAGTTCATCAAAATTAATATTAGCACTGGCAGTTAATTGTAGTTCACACAGCAGTAATGAATTTGATTGACTGTCTGAAGGTGAAATGTCAAACAGATTTAAAACTTTAGTGATGGAATGATCAATATAAGAATCATAATAATTCAGTTAACTTGTGTCACCATGAAGGTGATTTTGACTACTCAGTTGACTGGAACAAACCACTGAAAGGGGAAATAAACCGGTGATACTAACAGGGAAATTTCAATGGAGCAGAAACAAAACGTATTTCATGTACCCGGTCTGAAAGACACGAAAGCATTTTAGCGCGAACATTTATTGTATAAGCAACCGACTTGATGACATCCAACGCGGTCAATGTTATGCTTCACCAACTTGGTAACCTTTGCGTATGCATTTGCCGAAAAGGAAACACTTTAATGAGGTGGAAAAATCAGTGATAATAACGTGGTGACCCATATGAACCTCAAACAAACAAATGTATTTCATGTACCCTGACTGGTACTCGCTAAGTCATTTTTACCTCGGTTTAGCGTGTTTTAGTGCAAACGTTTATCGTATCAGATGTCCACTTAGATGACAGCCAACGCGGCAATGTTATACTCGAGCAAAGTAGTAACCCTTGCACATACAAACTTACCAAAAGGCAGAGTTTAATTAGGTGAAACTAACGGGGATACTCATATGAACCTCAAACAAACGTATTTAACATACTCAGGTTGAAAGACACGAAGATTTTTTAGCGTGGTTTAGTGCATACATTATCGTAACAGCTGTCAACTTGTTGACATCCAACATGGTCAATGTTATACTTTACCAATGTGGTGACCACTACGTATAGATTTGCTGAAAAGGACACACTTTAATGAGATGAAAATCCAGTTTAGCTAATGGACCAGCTCGTATGAACCTCAAACAAACAAACATATATCACGTACCCAGGTTGAAAGCCACGAAGACTTTTTAGCGTGGTTTTGGTGTGAACGTTTATTGGATCAGTTACCATCTTAGATACCGGTCACCATGGCAAAAATAATGTATTTGAATTACATGATAACCCTTGCACCCATAAACTTGTTGAAAGGATAGACTTTAATTACGCGAAAAACCAGTGAAACTCGTATGATCCTCAAACAAACGCATTTCACGCCTGTCAATCGCAAGGCCAAAAACAACTTTTAATGACATCAAAAATAGTAAAAACGCAGGTAAAAGAAAAGGAAAATGAGATTTGACCTTAATATTATGTGTATAACAGGTTAAAAACTGGGATTAGCTGAAAAAAATGTGGGCCCTAGAGTCTTAAAGAATCGAGCTCAGACCATCACTCAACTAGTCCAAAAGAAGTGATATTATAACCTAAATTTAACTTAAATTTCGTATAGAATGACACCTATATTACACTAAACATGCTCACCAGTAAAAAGAGACAAAATTATTTAAAATACAAACAACAAAATGAACAATCAGAACACAAAAATCACAGAAAGTAGAAGAAAATTAAACATTCGTAGTTTGAAACTGTATTTATAAAGTTTGCGGCATCAACCCTCTAAGTCAACAGGTCAGAGTTATCAGTAGTTAATTGTAAGCATGTACCAACAAATTTGCCAAAAGGAAGAGTTTAATGAGGCGGGGAAACCAATGGGGAAATATATTTCAAATATCCTAACTGGAAGAAGATTTGTTTAGCTTGGATTAGTGCAAACGCGGTTAGTTGGGATCTGTAGCACTGTTCGTGTCGAACACGGTAGACACCACTCAAGTAGCTGATAACAGCTACGTACATATTTGTTAATAGGAACCCACTTCATACACCTATGCATATACTGTTGAAATAACAACAACAAAGAAGATAAAAAAATCGTAAGCTTCGTACCAAAAATAAAAAGAATAGCTGAATTGAAGAAATAACAACTGTTTTCAATAAATCTCGGGAAACCACCCTTTTAACATTGCCAGCTAAACTGCTGCTGTCGAAATGTATAGATATGTTTGTTAGTTCACATGCACTTGCAATCGTTGGGAAACAGTGAACAATCATCAACGTATTTGAACATTTAGCAACGCTGAGAGCAAATAAAAGCAGCATACAAAGAGGTGAAACTAAAAAAAAGGTGTGGGTAGTTGCATTAGCCAATGCTACCCCTAAGAATAATTCGAAAACGTGTATTTGAATGTCAGCTGTGCTTACGCCATCCCACTGAGCACTGTTGCTGCTGAGAAATCAGCACAGAAAAATACGTATGACTCGTGTTAAAAAGTGAAACAGAATTGTAGCATAAACATTGTATAATGTATTCAATGACAATTACCCGAGGAAAAGAAGTCATTGAGCATTTGTATTTACAAATGATTTAGGAACAAGAAACCTTAAAAGCTAGAGCTGAAGATAAGGTCAACCATATCGCACTGAAACAGCGAGAAATGCAGCATTTTTAATGACCACAGCAATACAATTCAGTCATATATTAATAAAGAGAACCATGTATAAACCTCGACAGTGTTGAAAAATGAAAATATGTATCTATAAACACACAAGTTTAGCTTAAATTCACATAAACCCGCAAAGATATAACAGGTACAAAGGATGGCAGTGACACATTGAAAGATACAATTTTTTTAAACAATGAAAAACAGACTCACGCATGCGAAAATGAAAGAATATGAAACAGCAAACTGATGTTAAAGAGTTCGAATAATTTGATTTTAACAATGTTCAGTCGAGAGTAACAAGTCCCAATACGAATGCACCTGCAACTAGCCTGGATAGCACTGATGGATAGCAACAGTAGTCGGATAATAGTGAGTCTATCATTACATTATCACCTGTTAGCAAGCAAAGCAGTGGCTGCTAAACTAACCTTTGGAGTTCACGGTTCGTTGGTTGCATTGTTTTAGATGGTTCACTTTTTGCTTACTTAACCGGGTGAGGGTAGAAATTAGGAAGAATGTGTAACTGACTGAGCATCCCGGTTATACATTTGGCCTACGATCAACTAAAACCAAACAAGGAAAGAGAAGCCCCGAACTTACAATTTCGTTGCCCTAACTGCTTTACTAACATAACCGCCCAAATACCCCAAAAATAGAATAGAGTAATGACTAAGTAACAAGATTGTGTAATGCACAGTAAAATGTGACCTTATTAAAACTTAAAAAAAAAATTAATAATGCACAGTAAAAGGAAAGATAAATTGAAAAGGGAAGGAAAAATTCTGCGACCCGGATTCGAACCGGGGACCATGCCTATCACTGGCACTGCTCTAACCAACTGAGCTACCGCGGATATGAACAGCTTT
>JAHWFO010071471.1:186900-213567 GCA_023313115.1 Rhysida immarginata | reverse complement strand
CTCTCTCTCTCTCTCTCTTTCAAGTTTCTTGCTCCTTAATCTTTTGTAAACACAAATTGTAAATGACTTCTTTTCCTCAAGTATTTGTCAACAAATACAATTATACAATGTTTATGCTACAATTCCGTTTCTCTTTTGACACAAGTCACAAGTATTTTTCTGTGTTTCTGTGCTGATTTCTCACCAGCAACAGGCCCCAGTAAGGGTGACATAGGCAGAGTTGACGTTCAAATACACGTTTTCGAATTAGTGTTAGAGATTGCACTGGTTAAGGCAACCACCCACATCTCTTCTTTTAAGTTTCTCCGATTTTTATGATGCTTTCATTTACTCTCAGCGATGGTAAATGTTCAAAAACGTTGATGATAGTTGATGACCATTACTGTTTCCCGACGATTGCGAATGCATTTGTACTAACATTGCCTATACATTTTATCAGCAGCAGATTAACCGACATTATTAAAGTTGTTCTGTTGAAATTAATTGAACACAGTTGTTAATTTTTCAATTCAACTATTCTTTTTTACCTTTGGTATGAAACTTAGGTTTTTTTATCTTCTTTGTTGTTGTTATTTCAACAGTATATGTACAAGTGTAAGCAGTGGGTTCCTATTAACAAATTTGTACGTAACTGTTATCAGCTTCTTGGTTGCTGTGTTCAGTGTTTGGCTTGAACAGAATTGCAGATCCCCTAATAACTGCGTTTTGCAGTAATGTGAGCTAAAAAATAGTCGTGTCTGCAAGTTAAGGTATGTGAAATATGTTTCCTCATTAGTTTCATGGATTATTCGGCTAATTAAACTCGGCCTCTTGGCAAATTTGTTGGTACATTGTTTCACTCGACTACTGATAATCTCGAGCCGTTGAATTAGAGGGTTTGCGACTGGAAACAACAGTTGTAAACACCTTTTAATGATATCAAAAATATTAAAAACCCCAGGTAAAAAGAAAAGTAAAACGTGCTTTGACCTTAACACTATCTGTATAACAGGTTAAAAACGGGAGACTGACAGAAAAAAACGTGGGCCCTAGAGTCACAGTGAATCGAACTCAGACGATCACTCAACCAGTGAATGATAACCTGATGTTCTACTCACTGGACTGTGAAGCGCACACAGTCAAATAACAGTAAAAAGTCGGAGTGTTATTTTGACCTAAATTTAACTTAAAGCACGTATAGAATGATACCTATATCACACAATCCCCTGCACGCCTTTAAAAAGGAAACATTGAGCGTGCGAGATGAAATTGTTTAAAATACAAACAACAAACTCAACAATCAGAGCACAGAAATCGCAGAAAGTAGAAGAAAATCAAACATATGTAGTGAGAAACAGTGTTTATAAAGTATGCGATGCAAACCCTCTAATTCAATGGCTTGGGGTTATCAGTAGTCGACTGAAACAATGTACCAACAAATTTGCCAAGAGGCCGAGTTTAATTAGCTGAATAACCCATGAAACTAATGAGGAAACATATTTCACATACCCTAACTGGCAGACAGGACTATTTTTTAGCTCAGATTACTGCAAAACGCAGTTATTAGGAGATCTGCAATTCTGTTCATGCCAAACACTGAACACAGCGACCAAGAAGCTGATAACAGTTACGTACAAATTTGTTAATAGAAACCCACTGCTTACACATGTACATTAATACTGTTGAAATAACAACAACAAGTTTCATACCAAAAATAAAAGAGAATAGTTGAATTGAAGAATTAACAACTGTGTTCAATTAATTTCAAGAGAACAACCTTTTTAACAATGTCTGTTAATCTGCTGCTGACGAAATGTATAGGCAATGTTAGTACAAATGCATTCGCAATCGTCGGGAAACAGTAAAGGTCATCAACTGTCATCAACGTTTTTGAACATATGCCATCTCTGATATTAAATGAAAGCATCATAAAAATCGGAGAAACTTAAAAGAAGAGGTGTGGGTGGTTGCCTTAACCAGTGCAATCCCTAACATTAATTCGAAAACGTGTATTTGAACGTCAACTCTGCCTATGTCACCCTTACTGGGCCCTGTTGCTGGTGAGAAATCACAGAAAAATACGTGTGACTTGTGTCAAAAGAGAAACGGAATTGTAGCATAAACATTGTATAATTGTATTTGTTATTTATCATTTGAACAGAAGTCATTTATCATTTGTATTTACAAAAGATTAAGGAGCAAGAAACCTTGAAACAGAGAAAGAGACAGAGAGAGAGAGAGAGAGAGAGAGAGAGAGAGAGAGAGAGAGATGAAGATAAGGTTAACCATGAGAAATGGTGCATTTTTAACGATCACAGCAAATCATTTCAGGCACATATTAGTAATGAGAAGCAAACATAAACCCCAATGATGTTGAAAAAGGAAAATTTGTAATTTAACCACACAATATTAGCTTAAATTCACATAAAAACAAAACGCAATAAGAGGTAGGGCCTGTCGGTTAACAAAGGACCCTTTTGAAAGACAATTTTATTTTCAAACAGACTCACACGGGCGGAAATGACAGAATAACAAACAGTAAATTGATGTTAAAGAGAACGAAAAATTTGATTAAACAAAATTTCAGTGGAAAGAGTAACAAGACCCAAAACGAATGCATCTATGTCACGTGGATATCGTCGGCGACCGACAAGGACGTCGGGGAGAAACGACGCAGGTGACGATGATGACGTCGAGCGAACCGCTCCGAAACACGTGAGTGTGAAAGAAAGGAAGGGACAGAAAAGCTATAGTCGGCGACCGAGAAGGTCATGGACTCCGTTTCAGTACGATAAGGCGCAGAGTCAATGCCCTCGTAAAAGGAGCCGTAGCGACTTCAATGCCCGAAGGAAGTTTTCGCCGAACTGCGGTTTGCAGGCGACGGCGACAAGAGTTGGGCAGAGCCACGGACGCGACGACGGAGGAACATTGAACGCAGCCGGCGAGCAAAACGTTCAGGACGTTGAGGAACCGAAGTTTCCGAGGCAGCAAGGTGGGCCAGATTTAATCTTCTCCACCGAATGGGAGAGCCGCCTGAAAACGATTATCGAGCGGGCCATCATTATCGTCGCAGGAGAAATTGAAAAGAGTAACGGAGAAGGAAAGAACGACGCACTTCCCTCTACCCCGGCGACGACGAAAGGAGCTGATGGACAGTCCCCGTTGAGAGAAAGGGAAACAGCGGTTACCTGTCAAGTTGCTCAACGAAACGGTAAGAGCCTGATTTTATATGACACTTGTCGGAGCCTACATAGTAGCTTCAGCAGAACACTGACGTTACTGTTTGTAGCCGGACATTTCCGCCGCCAAGAAATTTTTCAACGAATATTTCATCCGGACTTGGTTGAACTCGGCGAAGGGGAAGACGCAGTAGGAATCTATCCTTTCTCGTTGAGTGCTTACTGCCATCATGGAACGGGAGGATTTATCCCAGCTCATATATTAAGAAATTTCTTAGCAGGAGAAATTTAAGCGACGAGAACTGTGTCTTCTGTGAGCGTGCGATTTGTTTTATGCACATATGCGGAAATATTATCAGTGTCTTATTTTCTGGCTTAATCAAAAGCAAAACAGCAAGTTCTATGCTCCTTTTCTGTGATTATATATATATATATACATATGGTTAATTGTTCGTCTCCATCTATTTTAGTGAATTCTGAATAACGTTATTTCGACCGAGATAAAAGTGCTGTACAATAATTCAACTAGTATTGCGTCATTAAGGTCTAAGAGACCAAGTGTTGTGCTATGTGATTATTTGGTCGTATTAATCTACTTTAGTGCCTATAGAATAAAGTTATTCCGACCAAGATAAGAGTGTTTTACTATAATTCAACTATTATTGCGTCATTAAGGTCTAAGAGACCAAGTGTTGTGCTACGTGTGTAATTGGTCGTATCAATCTATTTTTAGTGATTTCAGAAATAAAGCCATTCCGACTAAGTTAAGATTGGTTTCCAATAATTCTGTTATTATTGCGACATTAAGTTTAAAGGAACCAAGTGTCTTTCTATGTGTTATTGGTTCTAGAGTGCTTAATTCGAGAGTTAAGCTGATGTAGCTTAATTATTCCTGTGAAGCTCGAATATTTCGTTGGAAGGCGAAAGTGCATTCTTTTCTTCAAAAGGAAGTGTATTTTATGAATCAAGTGTTGTGAGTGCAAGATTGCGAATAACACAAGGTGTGCGGTATATAGCAGTGTTTATGTTTTGTGGTCTGGTTGTACCTCACGAATTAGTAGTGCAAAGAGAGTGAATATATTATTGCTTTGAGTTTTTGAATTACACTGCGCAAATTCACGAATGGTGTGTTTGTGTGTGAAGATAACCTAATGATATTTGTGTTACGGATCAGAATCTCCAGGCTAATAGTTCAGGGGATGTCGTCTAAGATAAACGATCTTCTTGTTAGTGAAGTAGTCAGCGGAAGTGGCAGTGTATGCGTCTCGTATTATTTTTATTGGTTACCAGCGCAGTTATCTACAAAGATAAGAATTACTCGATGAAGAATTTTTGTTGCTGAGTCTGGTATTCATCTGGTGTTCATCCGCAGCAGCTCGAAGAGTTTTTATTTGCTTCGGCCGAGCTAACGTCACACGGATCCAGGAGTTAGAATCGGAGGTTCTTTTGTTATACTTCAAAGATAAATATAATCTTCGTTACAGAGGCGTCCAGGGGAACGTCCTACGTATTTCTTTCCTTTGTAAACTGCTGCCACATTAATCCTACGGGATTCTGGAACTTTATCCTAATTTGAACTTTCCACTGTGCGAAATCGAAGTGATTTTCAATTTTACGTACTTTTGTATTTTGGTTTTCATTTACAAAATGCCATGAATAAAGAATTTTATTTTAATTATACGTTCCCGCTTTTCTTGTCCCACTCTGCTAAATCCACGTGACAATCTACAACTATCTGGATAGCGGACCCCGAGGGATTGCAACAGTAGACGGGTAATAGTGAGTCTATCATTATTTTATCACCTCTTAGTCAGCAGAGCAGTGGTTGCTAAAGTAAATTTCGGAGTTCACAGCTGAATGCTGACATTGTTTGAGATGGTTCACTATTCGCTTGCCACGCCTGGTGTGGGCAGAAATTAGGAGGAATGTGTAACCGACTGAGCGACCTGCTTATACAATCGGCCTACGAGCAACTAAAACCAAACGAAAAAAGTGAAGACCTCAAACTCTAACCTATCTTACAATTTCGCTGTCTTGTCTACTTTACTGACAAAATGACCCAAACTAACCAAACAATAGAAAAAGAGTAATGAAGTCTGCTTTAATAAGTAACAATATTGACCTATGCCCCTCAAAATGTGAACTTAGTAAACCTTAAAAATGAAATTTGCACATACACATTTATTATACAATGCAGATTAACTGAGAAAATCTAACATTTGTTCGAGCTTAAATACAGTGTAAGTAAAATTTAAATTTTGTTTTATTTTATTTTATTTTATTTTTTAGAACGTCAGTTAAAATTATAGGCAATAAAAAACAGGCAGTAAAATAGTAACTAAGAACAAAAAATCCTGTAAACTTTTCATCATCATCGTCATTATTATTTGTAATTATTTTTAAAGAAATCAATGCAAAACAGAAAAACAGAGATATGGAAATGTGGAGATAAATTTTCCAAGGTAATGATTGGCCGCAAGAACTAAGAAATGAACAAGTCTTACCACACATGTGATAGTATTGTATTAAAATTGAAACACTGCGTTTTACATTAACAAAATGCTGCAACCCTATGGAAGAGACGAGGTTTTTTAGCTTGGATTAGCGTGAGCATTGATAAGCTAGGGTTCGTATGGCCTGTGTGATAAAAATTACGTACACTTTTGTAAATAGGAAAGACTTTAATTCTGTCGGAAAAGCATGAAACGAATGGGGGGAACACCAATGCATCATAAGCAAACATATCACATACCCGAGTTAGAAAACGCAAGGAATTTTAGCACGCCTTAGCTTGAACGCTGACCGTAGTGGTAAGCGACGCTGTTCTCTTCGCGAACATGCTAAGCCTAGAACGATCTGTGTGATAACAAGTACGTACACTTTTGTTAATACGACAGACTATAATTAGATGAAAAAACTCTGAAAGTAATGTGAAAACACCAATGCACCACAAACAATCGTATTACAAATACCCAGGGTTGTCAGATACGTAGATTTTTAGCTTGGATTAGCATGAGCCAAATGGATTTTTAGACAGACGCCGTGCATTCACTACGAAATCAACGGTGTGCAAATATGTTAGCACGAGAGACTTTAATTAGTATAAAAAACAAAAACAAAACGATGAAACAGCTGGGTAATCCTAACAGAGTACAGAAATACATACCACATATACCTTTGGTTGAAGACAGTGTTTTTAGCAAACACAAATGCATGAACAATGCAACCATGAGTGAACATGCTGAACAACGACTTCCCAGCGGACGTGACCTAGCAACCACCATCTGCGCTGGAGCACACACTTGCGCTGTATCTAACACTTTGCAACACATCGTAAAAGGACAGTGAAACGTACATGCACCCATGACAAACCTTTAGAAGTAAAAATGTGTGTAATTAGACATAAAAACAGGCCATCAAGGACACAACTTTGAGAAAGCATGCCCGAGAAGCAACGTGGACGTGAGCGCCCTCCCTGGAATCACAATGCTCGCATTCGCGATCGTCACCGTCTCGTGAATTGTAAAACAATCCAACAAACGCGACATTGAGAACTTAACGACTTGTGACAAATGATGCTAAATCACCGCTTGTGACCATAGCCTTAGATTGAATACAGGCTTTTGCACTATAAAGAGTATGAAGCGTATTAGGCATATCACTCTTGTATCTGAATACCATAAGTGAACAGAAAAAGTTGTATACTGTATGAGAGAGAGAGAGAGAGAGAGAGAGAGAGAGAGAGAGAGAGAGAGAGGAAGAGAGAATGAAAACAATTTTAGAACACATTTTTAAGAAACATTTTGCAAACTTGTATTGGTTATGCAGGAGGAGGCAGAAAGAGAGAACGAGGGGATGGGTGATTGAATATCGTGAGGTTGGGGAATCAAACAACGTAACAGGTTTGTATTTTTATTTCAACATTTCAACCAGGTACAACCCTGAAAAAAACAACCATTCATGCGAGCAAAGGCAATCAGTGAGAGACGCAAAAATGAAAATAAAACAAATTTAAAACAGACTACCTTTAAAATAAACAAAAAAGTTAGTGAATACGTACATTTCATCAAGCTGTGTGAGCTAGCTGTATTTATAAACATGTAGATGTGAATTCAGGCACCTGTCAAACACTGCATCAGGCTGTGGGAGCAAACAAACACCCACTCAAACGAGACAATGCAATGCAATTTTTAAAAATTAATTGAAAATTAAAAAACAAACTGAGCACCTTGAAACAAAAGTAGTTAATTAGAAGGGAGTGTAATCCAAAATGGGAAAAAATTTGGCTGTGGTTAAAACAAAAAGATAATTAGTAATTAGGTAAAAAACAAGAGATGCCAACTAGTTTAGTTCACCACGAGTTAGTGGGTAAATATAACACAGCTCGAGTAACTTACATTGTGAGATAACATCACAAAAGCCCCTTTTGCAGTGAAGCCCAAACGCTTGTGCATAACTAAGAATATGAAATTAATTTTATAATCAATAGCCTCAAGGAATCGGAACATGATCACAATCACATGATTAAACAAGGAGATGGCCGCCGTAAGATGAGTGACCATACCCAAAACAAGGACTGCCACCAAAAAATTAATGACCACGCCAAAAACAAGGACCAACGCCCAAAACAGAAGGCCAATGCCCAAAACAAGGATGAACACCCAAAAAATGAACCACACCCCAAAACAAGGGGCAATATCCAAAACAAGAACCAACACCCCAAAAAAAAGACCAACTCCCAAAAAAAGGAACACAATCCAAAACAAGGACCACCAACACGACCAAAAAAAAGACCACACCCGAAATGGCAACACCCCAAAATTAGAAAAATGGCAGGTAAAAAATTAAGATGAAAAATTAAAATGAAAAATAAAATTTAAAATTAATCATATCAGCTGTGACGACACGGGGAAAACCCATTACGTGACCTAAAATGGCTGCCTGTGACATCAGTATGGTGGTGGAGATGGTGTGGGGTCACGTGACACGAATACTGCACGCTGATTGGCTGCTTTTGGGCCACGCCCACCTCATAAATATTCACCCGTATCGAGTTACCTCCTACTCTCACTTGTAACGGAATACCTTAAATGGACAGAAAAGGTTGTATTCTGTATAAGAGAGAGAACGAAAACTATTTTAGAAGGCAAATTTAAGCAACACTTAACTTTTTTTGGTTTTGTATGAGGGGGTAGAGAGAGAGAGAAAGAGAGAGAAAGAGAGAGAGAGAGAGAGAGAGAGGTGGATGGGTGAATGAATAGCGTGTGGTGGGAATCAAACAACCCGTTTATTAACCTTTGTGTGGAAACCCTATGCAAATTAGCAAAGAGAGAGCAAAGTGTGCCTCACCAACATTGAGAAATGTGAAATTTGTATTTTTATTTCAACATTTCAGAAAAATTCAACTCCAGAAAAAACAAACATTCATGTGAGCAAAGGCAATCAGTGAGAGAGGCAAAAATGAAAATAAAACGAATTTCAAAGAGACTACCTTGAAAATAAGGTAAAAGGCTAGTGAATTCGAACATTTCTTCAGGCTGTGTGAGCGAGTTATATTTATAAGCATGTGTAAGTGATTTCAGTCACCTGTCAAACACTTCATCAGATTGTAGGAGCAAGCAAACACACAGTCAAACGAGACAATGCAATAAAATTTTTAAAAATTAATTGAAAATTAAAAAAAAAACTGAGTGCCTTGAAACAGACATAGTTAATTAGAAGAGAGTATGAAGTAAATTGGAAAAAATTTGGTTCTGCTAGAAACAAAAGATAATTAGTTATTAGGAAAAAACACCTTGGGGCGGCCGTACATTTAACATGACCTGATTTAGTGGTCATATATAAGAGATCGGTCGTAATGTAAATGGTGAGATAAAATCACATAAGCCCCCTTTTGCACTGAGAACCAGGAATCCTTGCATAACCAAGAATTATGAAATTAATTTTATTATCAACCTCAGGATATCAGAACATGGCCACAATTACGTGATTATTCAAGAAGTCTGCAGCGGGATGAGTGACCACACCCAAAACAAGGACCGCCACTGAAAATAAGAACCACACCCAAAACAGAACCACATCCAAAACTAGGAATGCCACCACTACCAAAACCAAAGACCACACCCGAAATGGCAACACCCGAAAATTTATAAAATGGCAGGTAAAAAAAATCATTTTAGAATAATCATTACTAGCATGACATCAAGGGAAAAACCCATCACGTGATCAGAAAATGGCTGCCCGTGACGTCAGCATGACGTAGGAAGGGGTGTGGTGTCATGTGACACGACTACTGCATGCTTATTGGCTGGTTTTGGCCAAGTCTACCTCATTATATATGCGACTCATACGATGGTTCTTCTATTAAAAATAAATGATAAGCCGGCTCGGTGGCCGAGAGCGTTGAGGCGCAGGTCTTGCCGCTCTCGTAACCAGCGAGTTGCGGGTTCGAATCCCGCCAAGGGCATGGATGTGTGTGTTTGTCTATTTTCATCATCATCCTTTCATCGCATACGGCTAGTCTCCTGGAAGAGGGAGATGCGAGCTGGAAATCCATCCATTCCATCCAAATAAATGATAAAAATGGATTATAAAAAATGAAAGAAATAATGAAAGCTATTAACACATGTGGTAAGAATTTTTTACAAAAAAGTAACAAACTGATTTTGACTCGTTCTAAAAATATCAATCGGTAGAGGGTTTATTTTATTGTAAAAAGACAACATTCTAAGTATTGGCAAATTTTTATGAAAATCAGTATTAATCCTTGGAATAAAAAATAAACTGCGAAACCTATTCAGAGAAGTATTAGCAATGTAAAAACTTATTTTTACTCTTATATTGTAATCATCAATTTCATTAAGAAATATTTTATATATCATGGTATAGAAAAAAACTTTTTAAAAAACGCTTTTCGTAGAAAAATTTTCTTTGATTCATGCATTTTCACCGACTGTACGTATGTGTACAAAATTTCAGCAAAATCGGATTAGTGGAAGGGGTTGAAATATTGATTACAAGATATCATTCACCAAACATGACCCAAACACAATGAAGGTTATACGAGGGGCGATTGATAATAAGGTCTCCATGGCTGTAACTTTTTTATTTGTTAACCGATTTTCAAAATTCTTTTTGTATCTGATACTCACATTTGTCCTCTATGTAATGCACTATTCATTTTTCGACATACTCCCCATCCCTTACCAAGCATTGCGCAAACGCGTAACTAGTTGGGTGAACCCGTTGGAGAGGAATTCCGGAGTTGTTGTCGACACCAGGATGGAATGGCAGCGTTTACCTCGTCGACAGAACCAACTCATGTCCCTTAAGGGGCTCTTTCTTCTTTGGGAAGTGGTGAAAGTCGCAATGTGCAAAGTCTTTCATTTTTGAACTGCAATTTTCATCTTTGAACTGTAGGCACTGCAACGCCTCTGGTTTGTGGTGACTCGTGTGCGGGCGGACGTTATCCTACTCCAGAAGAGGGTCCAAAGCTGCCATTCAATCCTGGTGTCGACAACAACTCCGGCATTCCTCTCCGACGGGTTCACCCAACTAGTCACGCATTGGCGCAATGCGAGGAAAGGGGTGGGGACTATGTCGAAAACTGAATAGTGCATTACATAGAGGACAAATGTGAGTATAAGATACAAAAAGAATTTTAAAAATCGGTTAACAAATAAAAAAGTTATAGCCATGGAGACCTTATTTATCAATCGCCCGTCGTGTAAGTATTGTAAAAATACGACCAACTGACAATTGCTTCTATGTGAAAGGGATTTAAAATAAATGAAGTAATGAATCGTAAGATGCGAATGTAGAGAAATATAGAAAAATTCTATAAAATAAACATCTTAGGAATTTAGCTTGAATAGCTTGAAGAAGTTTAATATATTTGATAGTATATGCACTTCATATAATACATGCATATTCAAGATCACAAATGTATCATATAATATAAGCAATACTCTTAAATTAAGAGTTACGAATTACAAATCCCAGATTTCTATGCCCTATACTAACAACGTTATTAATATGGTTTGCAAAATGTAAACCTTTATTGAAAGTAACACCAAAACCAGTTTTTTTGTTAACATATTGGAATATGGCTTCATAAACCCTATAATTAAAAACAATGTTTTCTACATTTAGATATATTAAATGGGGGATTGTTTAACTTACTCCATTTATTTAAGGCGTTTAAATCATTTTGAAGACTAACACAAACGGAGTTAGATTTAATAGAACTAAAAACTTTGGATCTGCAAATAACAAAATTTCATAAAACTGGATAGTAGCTGAAACTATCAATAATAAATAAATAAAACAAATAATAAAAAACCTAAGTTTGATCCTTGAGGTATTACAGAATATACTGGGAATTTAAATGATCAACAATTTTTGTATAGTACGAGAGTGGCCTTGTCACCTGCTCCACGTGTATTTATGTACTCTTGTGCACTGTCAAATGACCATTAATGATTTTATATTTATTTTAAATATTTAATGATTTTATTTTTATGATCATAACACTTGTTTGGCCTCTTTCTTGATAATATAATAATGCTTAAAAAAAGCTGTTATAATAGAGGGACGAGGTTAGCATTCGAAGTGAGCTACAGCTTGGGATACAAACCGCGCTTGGACATAGTAATATCTACAATAATTTATAAAATTAACTTCCTAATTAAAATGATGAAATTTCATTAAAATATAACATATAGATAAATAAATAATTTTTTATTTTCATGAGCTTTAAAATAAAATTTATAAAAGAACGATTTTCTTGGGCTTAATAGCACAAATTCCAAGTGAGGCGTAAAATGGCTCCTAACTGTTCCTGTAGTACAAGGATAAAATGAAATAAACTATAGCAGAGATAACATAGATTTAGAAAAACTGTATAGAGATAATTTTGCAATTAATTTATCATGATCAACTTTGTCGAATGCTTTCTGAAAATCAATGTAGATCTTCCTAGCTAGGCCATCCATAGTTTAAAACCCACGTGTACATTCTCCACTACCACGTGTATATTCCACCCCTCAACACCCCTACTTTGATTATCTAAGAGAATTTGGTCAATTAGCTTTCGCAGTCTTGTCTTGCTCCCCCTTTACAATGGAGGTGGTGGTACTCGGGGAAGCACGACTACTCTAAACTCTAAACTATGCGAGTAATGGGGGGAAGTGGGGGCTAGTTTAGAGGGTCTTGGCATGACGCAGCTCCTGACCAACAACGACGTGAATCCTGAACTAAAGCCCGAAGCAATGTGTGACGAGACAACTAGGAGCTATTTCAGGGTTTAAAAAATACAGCTTTGCTATAAATTTTCACAGGGTAATATTCTGGTCTAGGGGGTATAGTTTAGGGTAGCCAACTTTATATCCGGGGGTATAAAGTTGGCTAGTTAAAACTATACTGCGGGTATAAAACAGACTAGCCTAAAATAACCCCGGCTATACTCTTGCTGGGGGTATACTCTTGCCTATTACACGGGGTTCATTTACGAGTGAAGAGGAAAGCAGAAAAAGGAGAAATCGTTCGTTTTTTAAAACAAGAAAATATGGTGAATTCAATAGAAGAAATGATTATAGGAACCATACACAGAGACAATTTGAAAGAGAAATGAAGGAATACCCAGTATTTTGGAGAGCAATGAAAGTCGCTGAAAGAACGTGAAGATTCAGACTATGCCCATTATAGCCAGGTTAGTGATAATTATGTCCAAATCGCTCACAAAGAAATAGAGAGCCTAAACCAGGTTCCTATTTCGAAGAAGAGAATTATAAAAATCAATTCAACTAAAGAGACAGTAACTATTAACCGAACTAATTTGTTAATTTGTGGAACACTGACCCCTTCGCTCGCTAAATGGTTGACACATTGCCAGTGTGTTTTGCATTCATTGACGAGCTAAATGTCTTAATGTAGATTCTTCTTTCTTTACATTTTACTGGTTATTTTCCCCATGGAATGGAAGGGTTTCTAAATAACGACACTGGAATGTTGAAAATTTATTAAATAAAAATTGAAAAATAAAGCATATAATCTTTTGCATGCTATAAGTCTAACCTCTAAGATAATTGACTTGACCTAGTTTATTGCGTATTCACGGCTAGGATTATAAATTATTGTATTTCTTGTATAGAAAAGACTTACCTGGTTTTGAATAGAGTTAATGACCTACCTTGATATTATGTCTATTTATGAACATTAATTGCAGTCATTTTGTTTGGAAATTAATTTTGGTGATTAATCAAAGAGGTCTACGAGCTCTACATGGAATTTAATTTACGTTGTATCATTAAGAGTAGCGACTGTGCGTAATTGAATATCCATCTTTTAATGGTTTTCCTATGGTCAAGACTCCTTAGAAGAAACACCCCACAAAAGAACCGGGATGGATTAACGTTGTCGAATAGGATTTCCGATGTAGGTATGGAATTGTAACCAAGCCCGCATTTATGATATCTCCAGGATTTATTAAAGAATTAGTGTCCAAATTATTTTGAATTGATTAGATATTATTCGCTGGATTACTTGATTTGTTACTACATTTAAGTAATTGCATCTCAGAAAGATAAGCTTTTCTTCTCAAGAATTTATTAGCAACTGTAAAATTTTGTACTGCGAACTTTGTTGAATTTTCTTTCTTTATTTAAAAGAATTCTTTATTTTGGAGTTATTAATAGTAATAATTAATAAATATAAATTTCAAAGGCAAGTCTTTTGAGTCATATTCTTCCTCCAGCTATCTGTATACAATTACCTTTTTCATTATAAAATAATCGTTAAAGATGAGTAACCCAGTGGTCATCAAAGTTCCCAGGCAGCCGCTGCAAGCTTGTCAACAGAAGAAACGATGACTGCTAGACCACTCGAAGTAATGAATGGCCAAGTTTTGTCTCAAGACAGCGATAGCAGAGTGAGAATTGAAACAAGAGATTACAAGTGATGTACAACCAGACTCAGAATGTTGGGATTGCAGAGCCCGCAGACACAAACGATTATTTACAGTCTATTCCAAAAGTGTTTTAACTTGCTTGGTAGGAGCTGAACTAACCGAAGTTGATTGATTATAAAAAGTCTTGTAGTTTGAACGAACATCATAGAAGTTTAAAATGGACTTGGCCATCCAGAGTGGAAAAATGGATGAGGTTTACGAATATTGTGGGCGTATCACAGTACTATTAACTGAAAAGATTAATCGCTGCTTTCTATTTTGGTAAGATAGTCTTGGCACTTATTTAACGCACTTATTAAAAGCTTTATTAGCAATGGAATTTTCTTTCCTATTTTCATTAATAGATACTTAGTTTATTTTTTTCTGTATTGCGAACATTTATATATTTACTTATTACTTTTTAAATTCTGTTACGTTTTTACTTTGTTTGCCGATACGTTATATTTCTAAGCATAAACCCATAAGTTATTTTATTTCGAAAGATTGGTAGCTGTTTCCTATGAAATACCATAAAAGGTTTAAAGTTTATATAAAGTTTCTTGTAAATATGTGAACGGATCACAAACGTATATGTGTCGTGTGGAAGTTCTGCAGGCATAGTGTGTATGCAGAACAACAGATGGCTCTGTGATAGCTGGTAGTAGCGCAGCGAGGGCTATGAAATCAGTCAGTTGGTGAGTGTCGTGCGAGATGGAAGTAACCCGTGTTGAGCAGCGCGCTTACATCAAAATAGCCGTTCTCCGAGGGAGAAATGCGATGGAATGCCACAGTGAATTAGTGGAAGCCCTTGGGAATAATGCCCTACCATACCGTACAGTAGCAAGGTGGGTAAGAAAGTTTCAGCAAGGACGTGTGTCAACCAGTGATGAGCAACCGTGAAGGCCATATTCCCTGGTAAACTACCGTAATAAATTAGTGCGTTACGATATTTCGTCTGTATATGTCACATTTTCCAACCAGACTGGTATCTTCAAGAAAAAAAATAGTTGCCATGACTTTTGCCCCAACCCTCGTACTTAGAAGACTATTGTTACATCTGCAGCAAACTTTTAAAGTTAATTTTTTTATTTGTGAGCATTTCATGAAAAACATCTAATGATTTAATTCGTGTATTCGCCATTATATTGTTGAGCATGCTTTGCCCACTTATCGCTTATTTCCTCGTTGTCATGTGATTTTAAGTGAAGGTAAAATAAAGGTTGGTTGGTTGGTTTATTAGAATTTTTTGCGTCGACTACTAAGGTCATTTTGCGCCTTTTACACAAGTTATATCTGTACGCAGCCTGGGACAAACATAAACATCCATGCCCATGGCGGGATTCGAACCCACGACCAGGCGGACTCAAGAACTAGAAAGCCTACGCCCTAGCCCTCTCAGCCACCTGGCCGGCAAATAAAGGTTAGCAAAGTTGGCATTGAAAGTATAAAAATATAACCTTTAATTCTTACTAATTAAACGTTAATTAGAGAAATAAAGCAGTTCCTAAATCTGCTTTACAATCCAATGTCTTTCTTTTTACAAAAATTAATACTGAATTTCTCTTTACAAAAATTAATATTTAAATTTTTATATACAAGCGATATTTTTCTTTTCACACAAAGTGCCGTGTAATCCATTTGGCGGGAGAATTACAGAAACCCGAATCTAGTGGAAGGAATCTGGAAGAAGCGAAACACACTGCTCTCTAATATGGGCATAGAATAAAAACAAACATTAGTTTAAAACCAAAACAAATAAAACCAGGAGCAAGTATATGATTAAATTAAACTAAACAAGCTGAATGAGAAATGTAGGCCTTACTATAAATGATGGGAGACTGTACAGTCACGGACAAAAAAAACGCTCCCTCACTCTCTGCTGCTATATTTTTAAATGAGTGCTTAAAACAGGATGGTATGATTTTATTGGTTAAAAATATAGATAATTTTCCAACTGAAGTAAACGATATATAATTTTCAGAGCACTTTAAGATGCTTTAATGGCATGTCTACAACTGGGTTTTGGGAGTCGACGAGCACCTCTCCACCCAATATTCGTGACAATTCCTGGGGCCCGTTCACAGGGATTGGCGATATGTAACACGTTTTCCTTCTCTAAGCATTTTGCAACAGTTTCCAAACTCCCATTTTGAGTTACCCAAATACTAGTAAAAAATCCACCTCGTTTTCCTGTTTCTCCCTTTATCGCTACTATTTAGTTCCTGGGAAAAACTATCCTTTGAGTTCAGTACGCCTAAGAATGTCCTATTTTTAACAGCACGTTCTATATTTGGAACATTAACAGTGCCTCTGAATTTAGCGGGATTGTTAGCACCACTACTTCTTTGTCTCATGCCAAAATCCGAATTATAAAAATACCTCCTCTGCTTTAAAAAATTCTCACTCCCTTGATAGCTTGCACAATCCTGTTTTTGGATATTTCTGTTTATCCTATCCTGTCCCATTTTTTTCTCACAGTTCAACTATTTTACTCTGCAGTTTTATAATATTCTATTCTAATTGGAGAACTAATTCTTTTAAAGAGTTAATTTCTATTTGTTGGCATTGAACTGTTTTACTTGAAAGGAACTAGCACCTTGAAAACTATCTGTCTCCTACGTTTGCCGTATCTTATTTTGTAGACTTTTCTAAACCTATTCTTAAATCCGCTTTTCTATATAGAGTTTTTAAGACTATCGTGCTGGATTCCCTGACCTTAATTGTTCATTTTAAACCTATGCTGTAGCATTTTACAACCCTGACCACCTTGATGCATACAAGAGTTTTCGGAAACTAATTTACTATAGGAAGGTAACCTATTTCCTTTACTCCCACAATAGTAATATCGTACCTCTGCCCCTTAAATAACATGCAAGAGAATATATCATTCTTGTCGGATACGGGAGTGGTTTTACTGGCAATCATAGTCCCTTGTGTACTAGCTAATTTATGGCTAGCCATCCTATCTGCAAACAAGGACCTATTCTTTTCATAAAGAAAGGACTTAGCTAAACTGATCTGCATGGTAGGCAATATTGCAATACTTCCTGTATATTACCTATTTCACAGTCAGCAAGACTCGCCTTTTGTTTGGGCTTTAAAAACTTGAGCTTACAGCTATTTGCTAAAAACAGTATCTGGACCTTTGTTTTCCAGACTTCTGCAATTGAAACCGAACTGTTCTTTTCCACTTCCGTGATCAATTGCTTACAAACAGGAATTAAACTAATACTAAACAGTTCCTTTAAATATGCCAACAATACTAATCAGAGGAACACTGAAAATAGTAATTTGTAATTTTTATTGACTCATATGTACATTTTGGAAACCAAATTTCCTTCATCATTGAGTCAGTAGTATACTGGTGTCCACAGTTTCTGGCTTTTATTGTTTATGCCAACAATGTTTGCATATCCATTATTCGCAGCGCTTGAACTGCGGTCATTGCTACTCACCTTTTGATTAAACTTTTAATCTTGCTTTTGTTTATTTGGCTTTTGATTTCACCAACCTCTCTTATTAAGCTTAGTTCATTGGAAAAGTCAAAACTAACATCTCCGTTGTAGCTCGCTACACGGGATCCCCGAATTTCTAATTAGCTTTCCATACCACTGCGTAAGAACCCTTTCTTCCCTCCTTCCTTTCCTTGTTTTCTGTTTATGTTTTGATGCATCACACCCTGGAAACAAATTCCCAACATCAAAATTCCATGTACTACCTTGTAGAGAAGCCCCCTTACGGCCTAAATTATGCTTAGAAGCCACACTGGAGCATTGACTATCTAAATTTATCACAAACATCTCAATGAGTTTCACTGCCTCACCAATAATCCATGCCTTTAACTCGTACCTGTTTTCTTGTGTAAGCATTCCTAGGAGCCCAAGTTCAGCAGAATCTTCTTTTGATACAAAATCCTGTTCTATGCACTTTCAATTAGGCTTTTGCCCTGCTAATAAAACTTCTGTCGTTTCGATCATTTTTTTCAAACTAGAATTACCCCTTTTTACTAGCTTTCTTTTAACTCCTGCTTAAAACATACATATTTACGTAAAGTAATTTTTGCTCTGCTTCCTCCCAATCTTCTATCTCGGAAAATAGCTTTCTAACATTATTATTAAATATCCTAATGCTTTTGCCATTTTGAGGATTGAATTTAAGCCTTTGAATCCCCTCTTTAAGCTGCCTTTGTTGCTTTCCTTTCCCCATTTTAACTGCTGCTCCTTTTTTCACGAGCAACTGTAAGGAAAACTCTACTTAACATCTTGAACTTCTACAGCTTTATAATCTGCAGCTATTCTCGATTCTGCCTAACTTCTTTAAAGGAAAAAAACCTAGCTGTCCTCACCCTCTTGTAAACCAACGAAACCTTGCTGTAGTAGAGGGTGCCTAGAGAAGAAAAATATCACAGAAAAAGACAAATGATTAAAATATTATACCTTCAATTTGTGGAAGCGTAAATCTAGAAATTTTTAAACTGTAATGCCGGTTTCCACCGTAAGATGCTCTACTACCAAGCCGCTGTCACTCTCACTGTCATGTGATTTTAAATGAGTGGTCGTCAACTGACTCTGATAAAATTGCTGCTCCCAAAACCTGAAGTGCCACCTGCTGTAAATTAGGAAGCCTTGGGTGAGGGTGGCAGAAAATCTAAATCAAAATCACTTTCTGGTGGCTAAACACTGTAACTCCAGAAAGAAATGGTTGGAGGATACTAAAGCTGTAGAATTTAAGGTCGGCCCTCAGCCATCTCCTAAGGAGGTGGATATTCCGACCTAAATACATAGATCACTGGGAAACACTCCTTTATCCAAAACTGGGAATTTCCACGAAGCCTATCTACAACAAAAATAGCAGTAGTTCTGGATAGCCTATACAGGCAAACAGCTCAATGAGCAGCAGTTGGTGGCCTTCCAAGAACTGCTGACGAATTATATGGGGGACATGTCCTCAGGCACAGGACCCCAACTTAAATATTGCTGACTGGAGGCTGGAGATATCTTACTCTGGCCTGACCAAGATACTTGCAATTGGAAGACTTCAACAAAGGCATTAGTTCCTGGGAAAGAGAGATTCTCTTGGTTAGCAAGGCAAAGGCAAACGTCAAAACCACCAAGATTACCTTGAAACTTCCAGTGATGTTCAAGAAATATTCTGGCACTGAAATTCTGGAAAGGGTTGACATCCAGAATAAGGAAATGTAATCCACACGATGGGGCATCCTTAACCTCAAAGTTGAAGACCAAGGAGTAACCATTGTGTTATCCATCCCTGAACTGGATAAGAGGATCGTGAGAAACAGGAAATGATTTTTGTAAATTGGCCTGTCTCAGATCCAAGCCAAGGTTGTTTTGAAACTCTGAAATTCACCATCAAATGCTGAAGTGCCTCCAAGCAAATCTTCAGTACAAGAAACTGGCTGTTACCAACCTCAGCAACATCTTTTTAACTGAGGATATACATAACACTCAGATTCAGGAGCCCTGGATTTTCAAGGGCGGAATTATAGGTTTGACCAACTGTGGAGGAAGCTAATATATGATTTTAATTGTTTATTTCGCCGAGCTTGCCTATTGATCAAAAATAGAATTAACACACTGCATATGTATCATCTGTGTTCCAGAGACTTGGCAGTGGCGAAATTTACCCTTTGGTGGGAGAGTTTAGATCATAACATTATGTTTGTCTCGGCCTGCCTTCCATACGAGGAAACATCACCCATAAATGATGATATAAGGAAAATACGAGAAACTTCGATTTTTCAAAATGTGGTGATCGCCATTGGATGCGATGATAACGCTCACCACATATGTAGGGTAGTACCGACCCAAATCTCACAGATAAATTTCTTTCTGATTTTATTCTAGAGAATAATTGAGATATTTTTAATCAAGGCAATAAACCAACCTTCGTTACTGCGGTAAGAAGGGAGGTTACTGACATTATATTTGGTTCTTCCTATTTGAATAAACCAAACAGACTCAAACCATCTTTAAAAACCATCTTATGGCTGATCAACAGCACATCCACTTCTCTTTCGTCAGTGGTGCAGACTGGGATAGAACGTTTAGGGATCCTAATTGTGTTTAATATCGTGAGGCCGTTTGTTCCGTGATTTCCACTCTTACAACCAGAATTAATGATACTAATGATCTGGAGCTTTCTGTAAGTGGGTTGCAGCAGGCTCTAGTACACTCGGATCATACAATATGTCCCCGGATAAGAAAGAAATGTAGACCTCACCGTGTTTGGTGGAACCATGATCTCTTTAAACGGAGACAGAATAAGAAAGTTTTTTAAGAAAGTGAAAAAGACTAACGAGTGGCACCTTTATAAAATTGCCCTCGCTGATTACAATAAAGCTGTTAGATCAGCTAAACGTACTTCATTGAGGAAGTTTTGTGAATCAGTCCAAAAGACCGAGGGAGCAGCCAGACTAAAAAATTTGAGATGCAATAGTCATCCAAAATCAGCCTATTATGATGAGAACTCTGAAAAAAATTAAATGGTGAATTAACCAATAACAGTAGAGAAGTCATTGAGACTTTAATTATAACTCACTTCCCGGGTGCTGAGCTCATTGGGCCATTGGATCCAGTATATCATGACTCTATGGTCAGGACCTCGTGCACTGGTTGAGCCGTGGCTGGTGTAATAATCACTCATTACTTACTTACTTTTCAAACCCGCTTATGCGTTAGGGTCGCGGGGGCAGCAGCCCTATGGAGGATTTCCAGCGATCGCGATCTTCCGCCATCAGGTGCATGTCCTCCCTGGTAATACCCAAGCGACTCGAACCCAGATTCTCCATGTAGTCTAGCCACCTGGTTCTAGGCCGACCCCTTGGTCTCTTACCCACCGACTTGGAAAATAACTGCCCAGGAAGAGCAGTTTGCGGCATCCGTATCACGTGGCCATATCAGAGCAACTGAGATCTCTCAATGCGGCTCAACACCTAAAGGCTCCGTTATAGTGCTGCTGTGCACTCTATCTAGTAGGGTAACAACTGCCACTCCTCTCAGAAATCTCATTTCGGCCGCTTGTACCCGCGATCGCACTCTTCTGGTCATTACGCAAGCCTCATGACCATAGGTGAGAATGGGGACAAAGACAGATTTGAAGACGGAGAGCTTGGCTTTGATACCCAGCTCGCGTTTCGTTACCACGGATCACCACAGTTCACATCTGACACAGCTTGCTGCACCGATCCGAGCATCCAATTCTTTCTCTTGCCGTCCATCACTCTTGAATGCAATCCCGAGATACTTGAATTTCCCCACCTGTCTCAATGAGGCTCCCCTAACATGGAGAGCGCACTGAGCAGGCTGTCTTGATAGGACCGTAGAGTCATTGTAGAGTCATTTGGGCATTTAGATCCTTCGATGCGTATAAAGCACCTCGACCGGATGAGATCATTCCGATACTACTCGAAGAGGTATTGGACAAGATCTGACTTGTCCAGTGTTTAATTTTTTAGAGGAGTTTAGCTTTAGGTTAAATTCCTAATCTTTGGAGGTTGGTCTTTATACCAAAACCCTGTAAGAGTTGGTACGACCAAGATAAGAGTTTTCGGCCCATCGGTTTGTCCTCCTTTATATTTAAGTACTTTGAGAAGATTATTGATGGACGGATTAGAGAAGATTTTGGGACCCTTGGCCCATTTCACGTTAATCTATTTGGCTATAAATCTGTCAAATCCACGGAGGTAACTCTATACCACTTAGTGGTTAAGATCAACAAAACTCTGGAGTACAAAAAGTTTGTCCTAGACGTTTTTCAGGATATTGAGGGAGCGTTTGATAACACTTCCTACGATTCCATTGCTAAAGCTTTATATGCTACAGCAATTTCTCCACTAATTCGCAATTGGATTCAGGTCCTCTTGCCAAACGCAATAATTACAGGGGGTGGACAGAATAATAGGAACACCTTTCGATTTAGACGTTTTGTCGAACATCTAGAAAAATACTTGACGAATTATCCTGAAACTTCAGGGTTGTAAAGAGCATGTTACATCCGATATATTTCAGCGAAAGATTTGTCCCGAAGACAAATAGGAGACCAGTAACAAATTGAACAAAAAATTAATGTTTGGGATCACCCTGTAAAAAATAGTGTTTGAAATGCGTTGTAGCAATGCATATGATTAGGAGGCTTCTTTTACTTATCTGTGTCCATTTGTATGAGAATAGCACGTACATTCATGGAGATATAAAGTTTAATTAAGAAATAGACATTTTTTAAAGTTTTTTTTGTTTATAACATGCAGGGTTTTCAACCCAATGCATTGTCATTTTCAGGAAACTTGACAAACTACAGTAGAGAACACGCTGCAATCAGAATATTAAAATTAAAATATTAATATTTGATGAAATAGGAGTATTTTTACTAAGTAATATTTATCTGCGCATGCGCAAGCGTTACCAAAGGGGATTTTTCTATACCTTATTGCCAAATGTATAGAGATACTTTGCCAAAGGTTAAATGGCTAAGCTCAAACTTATTATTTCAGAATAAAAGATCACTGGTAAAGGTTGAAGAAAAAAATACGTTCGCAAAGTACAAACGGTTCTGGAATCGTCGTGGACGAGTAAGAAGAAACAAGAAAAACCTCCACCGACCCGAATGGCGTCAAGCAGAGAAGTAAGGAACCCCTAAATGTAAAAAAAAAACCTTACCAATAATTCCGATCGTTAAATTTACCACTTGCACGCTATAACCTCTACTTAGAACATAAAAAAATTCTTTTTTTTTTACTTCCATTACTCTCTACTTTTAGACTAAGACAACCGATTCCAAGCAAAGTTTAACGATCAACAATACGCAATAAGTTCCAATAAATAAAAAAAGCAATTATTGTTAAGGTAGATAGCAAAGCAGTTTCACAAAGGCTTATAAGAATATAGCAATGCAACAGATTCGACTTGTGCCCAGAGAAGTTAATAATAACCCTTACTGAGAAATGAAAAAAAAACGAAGGAACAAGGAAAAATCCAAAACTCTAGCACCCACAAGGGAATTGTCCAAACCCACATAAAGCATACCAGAAAAAAATTATTTGAAAAAAAATCTTAAACCGAAAAGAACCCCACAGCGTGATAATTTCCAACCTCAATATTTAGTGGTTAGAGTTACTACTTGCACGCTACTGTATGTACGTTGTATGTACATATGTTTGTCCGCGTATTTCTCAGAAACTGGAAATCGAATTACAATAATTCTTTTTTTATTGAATTAAGTATCTTTCAACTTAGGGAACAGTCCAAGTTTCATCAAAATCGGTTCAGTAGTTTTCAAGATATGGACTGATATAGCTAGACGATAGTGAAAGTTTCATCAAAGTCGGTTTTTTATACTCTGTTTAATCTTGTTATTTCTGTTCATATCTCAATTATCGTTCAAATTCGGACATAGGTTCATATGAACTTTTTTGCTTAGAATCACCCATACTATCTCCCCTCCAAGTTTGTACACGAGGTTCAGGTAACCACTCTATATATCTAATGGCCAACAATGCAAGGCAAAGTTTGGGCAATACAGATAAATTTCATTAAAGCATGTAATGAAGATTCCATTCCAACTCTGCGAATTCTAAAACTAAACTGAATTTGTAACAATGCATAGAATTCTTGTTGCTTGGAAATCTTATTTATAATGCATTAATAATTTGTAAGGAATTGATAATTCTTAGAATTAGAACTTAACATTTTCTTGAAAATCTTTACAAAGGAGTAGTAACTGGAGAAAATGGAGTTAGCAGACTATTGAGAAACAGTGGAAAGGCAGCAGAAGAAAAAGTCCCGTTGCTCGGTGCTGTATGGGATTTGCCAGAACACTGCTGCAACTGAGCAAGTCATGAATACTAGTGGTCATCTTGGTTCCCAGTCGGCCATCAACGATACAACTGAATCAACACGAAGTGGCGACTGCTAGACCACACAAAGTGAAGAATGACATTTTCATTTGCATGAAGACATCATCAGCAAAGCGCGAATTGCAACAACAAATTACCAAGTAGTTAATATCCACATTCAGGTTGTTGGGATTGGAGAGCACACAAACGAGCATGTACATCCAAGAAAAGTTCTGTATCGTCGAAGTTCACCAAACAAGGGCGACTGTACATCTAAAGTAAGATTACGTAACCAAGATATTATTTAGGCTAGCTATGCCATACTTGGAAAGGTCCTTCCATTGGGAGCATTTTTTCGGTTTTTCATTATGAATTTTTACAGCATTAATCTTAAGCTTTTTCATATGTTCACTTTTACTGTAGTGGTTTTCGCCCCCTCCCCCACCCTGCTGGCTTCGACGTTCAATTTCTTTGAATATTACTGAGTGATTGTCTATTTTACTTCTGTTTCCCTATTATTGTTGCCACCAAAAATTAGTCAGTAGTTTCAACACCACCTAGACAGAAGGCCTACGCACAGAAACTGTATACATTGTTACATCATCATTAAACGGCGAAATTTAGGGCTTGTTATTGGTATTTCTACCAATAATAGAAATACCAATAACTATAGCCACTTTTGTGTGATATAACAATGTATGACGTTTCTGTGCGCCGGCCTTCTGTCTAGGTGGTGTGGATAGTTCTCTGTGTCTTTTCACTTCATTGTGTCGACAATGCTAACGAGCCATTGTTGTAAAGTTGTATACAAGGATTGCCGTTGGCAACGAGATTTGGGAGAAAAATGGAATAAGAAACGTCAGGAAAAAAAAAAGCTGTCGACCTGGTAAAGCTTGAAGCCAGGTCCCCGAGCTTCTATCTCTTCCAATCAGAAATATTAAGAAAATACAAAAATATGCCGATCAATCTACGAGAGGACGAGAAAACGAATTCCTCCCCCGTCGCGTGTCGAGTCAAAAGATTGTGGAAGAAAGTGTAAAAGGACATTTTTCAAATGACCGAAGTCGGCGATAATTAAAGGAGTGACCATCTTGCGCCCGAACTGCTACAGTGAGCCCATTCACAGCGAAGATGAGCCATTCACACCTCGTAGACACAAGATATTTAGTAATAATTGTCTTCTAAACCTGTGTTTCTCCGCCGTATGCACCGTGGAATCGAACTTTTGCCCGTATTGGGACTCTCAGTCTTAGAAATTTACTTTCGAGGAACGTGTAAACAAATAATTTCCCATGTTCAGCCCAATTCGTCACGCCTAACGTTATAATTCGAACTATGTTACTAAAGCTCTCAGCAGTGCAATAATAGAAAAGATAATTTGCCCCCGCCAGATGAAGCGAACTTCTTGTGGAATAGTCTGCCCGTTTTGCCTGCGCCAGTGGGAAGTCCGTTTCGACTGATATCTTCGAGCGTCGAGTTGCCACAGCAAGTTGGTGGTCTGCCCACACCACCCAGGATTCGGATAGTTTTGTTTCACACCTAACGCCGCCGTGGACCACTGTATCGTTTGGAGAGGCCCGACTTTGGATGGACGTCGTCGCCACAATCCCTTCCGTGTAGATCAACGCCAGGAAGAACCGTCTTATTCACTTATCAATCTTAAATGTGCAGGTGAGACATTCCAGCAGGTAACGGGAACAACTGTCAGCACCATAGCGATTCGTCGGAAGCTCCATGCCTTAGGTGCAGAGGTCGACTGCTGCCCACAAGCCTAGTATCATCCCTGTAAACGCCCAGTGTCATGTGGCCTGGTGTAAAGAACGACGGTCTTGGTCGATGGACCGCTGGAAGAGCTTTATGTCAACCGATGAATCTAGCTTCACACACTACTGATCGGATGGCGCATCTGTGTGGCATTTGCCAAAGGAGTGGCTGCTACCTGAGTGTGTCATCCCGACAGTTAAGTTTGGCCGTGATGGTTTGGTCGTGTTTCTCCTGGTTTGGCCTTGGTCCGCTGGTTGTGTTCGAGGAGAACATGGCATCCACACAGTATTTAGACATTCCAGACAATTCCATGCTTCCTACGTTGTGGCAGCAGTTCGGTGAAGGGCCATTTGTGTTCCAGCACGACAATGCGTCGTGCCATAAGGCTCACGCTCTCAGCGCCTGGTTTCTAAAGAATAATGTTCAGAAATTGCAGTGGCTCGCTTAGAGTCCAGACCCCAATCTCAATCTTTGGAGCGCGTCCGATGCGACCGTAAACGCATCCAACTTGTGCCGGCTTTGAAGGCAGAGTGGGAAAAAATACAGGTTGCTTGCTATCAGAAAAACTGGTGGAGAGCGTGCAGCAGCGTATGAACACTGTGCTTAAGGCAAAAGGCCACAATACGCGCTATTAGACCACGCTGTAAATAAAGCATCTGTTCCATACCACAGGTGTCCACTTTCAATAGAGCAGCTAGTGTACAGGGTGGATACTAAAATGAGCCCCCCCCCCTTTTATTTTCAGAACCAAAGCAGATATGTTAATTTTGATGAATCCAGTGAATAGGAAGTTGTGGACGACCTCTCCCATGGTGTACTTTTCATTATCCCAAATATGCAAATTAGGACTCATATACAGGGTGATTTACATCGAATGTAAAATACTTAAAGGGGGTATTATAGAGGTTAAGATAAACACAAAACGTCCTATGAAGATGGGTCCGAATTTG
>JAHWFO010071471.1:170986-186500 GCA_023313115.1 Rhysida immarginata | reverse complement strand
CAAATTCGGACCCATCTTCATAGGACGTTTTGTGTTTATCTTAACCTATATAATACCCCCTTTAAGTATTTTACATTCGATGTAAATCACCCTGTATTATCTTAACACCCATAACAAGAAAAATTCCAATTTAAGACTTGTTCAGCATGGAATTCCGAACAAAAAAATTTCCAAAATCCGATGAACGGATCACCAACAATCATATGTTGAATTTATTAGTTACTTCCCTATGCACTTCACAAAGACATTTTAATGTTCAACAAGCAAATCAAGAAATAGCAAGAATTACCATAATAAATTCACTTTCATGAGGAAAAGCAAATAAAAAGCATTTTTCCCATATAGAAGACAGAAAATTCCAGAAATGCAAACTACACTGTTCCTGAAATGATCAACATGATCTTCTGCTTTGGATTGTGATTGTTGATGATCCGTTCATCGGATTTTGGAGTTTTGTTCGGAATTCCATGCTGAACAAGTCTTCAAGTGGAATTTTTCATGTATATGTTACAGTTCTTAAGATAGGATTTGAATGTGTCCTAATTTGCATATTTGAGATGATGAAAACTGCCTCATGTAATAGGTCATCCACAAGTTCCTAATCATTGCTTTCATCAAAATTGACGTATGTGCCTCGGTTACGAAAATAAAACGGGAGGGCTCATTTTTGTATCCACCCTGTATATAATGTCAGTTGTTTTCAATGACAGGATTTCTACTATAATAATTGGCGAACCAAGCTTTTGATATCCTCAGAAACACGCGGAGTTCTCTTAATGTGCTTTCGTCTGCCATCAATAGGAATGACTGCACCAGCTTTATTGTTAACTTATAGATTTTGTATACTTTTATAGGGTAGATGTACCAGTAATTGACACTTTAAGATATTACCGTGAAACGAAATTGTGTACGGAAATCAAATTGCATTTTGAAACTTTTCTAGTTATACCATTAAATTGTAAATACAATGCAGAATGTGCCAATCTCTAAACAATTTTTATATCTTTAAAAGCTGTTAAGTTATTAAATTTTTTCCTAAGTAATGCATGAATCACCAGTAGTTGACAGTTAATGCACCAGAAGTTGACAGGCAATTGCACCAGTAATTGACAATATTTTAATTGCACATTTTTATTATATATTTAAAAAAATTGACAACATTCAAAAGTGGCTGATGAAATAAAGAAATCATGTCGTCGTTTGAATTACTTTCGTTTATCTATTAGCATGGTCCTTATGATATTTAACATTAACTAAAATTGTGCTTTTTAAAACTGAAGTTGTTCATTTAGATCCTTTGAAATAATAAATTAAATCAGTCCACTCCCATGTAGAGTGCAAGGACCATAGAAAATGAAGGTGTTTTCCAATAGTGCAATATCATCAGAACAACAAACTGTTCTTAGAAAACTTGATTTTTGACGATTGTTCTCCTACTTGCAAAATTCATCCAATTCATTCTATGCTACTTCTTATCATAGTAAACAGAATATCAGTAGCAGTTTTCTTCTTGGAAGATGACTTGTCCTGGGCTATCTGTTGATCGTCTCTGTGACAAGATTCAGAACCAACAAAAAGAATCGGCGAATAGGGCCTAGAAGATTTATGTCAAAGTGGATGATCTAGAAATTGACAGTCAAGTTCTTATAATTGACACACCCAGGTCAATTAATGGAAACTAAGAAGTTAGACTTAAAATCATCATGTTTCCTTTATTATTACCCTACATTCTATATCACATTAGTATATTTTTGTTCGTTTTTTTAAACACAGGAACTATCAATGATTGACAGGTTGTGTCAATTACTAGTGACACAACATATCTGGGTTCCAGTAGTTGACGGTGGATTAAAACAGGTAACACATTGAACATCTGAAATTCTGTTACTACTAGAAGTATTGTCCACTGATCACACAAAAAGATTCACGCAAAATTAATAACAAATATTGCATAACATTCATGAAATAAATTCAAGTAATCAAACCCTCGCGTAGTAGTTCATTACAAGGTTTTTTCGACTCGGTAAGGCACTGAACAATCAACATGTGTTTGCAGCCATAATAGGGAGCAAAGTTCCTAGTTTTTTTACTGTTCTGGGAAGCCAACTACATTGTTTAATACGAGGTGGCAACATCAGTCCATTTTCTTGCCTTGTTATTTTATTAAACGCTTTTATATCGTGAATTGTCAATTACTGGTACACTGTCAATTACTGGTACATCTACCCTACTTATTGCGTCGACATTACATAATGTAATATTTTTTGGCACACATGAAACTTCCATATTAATATTTACTTCGTACGTTACTGTGTAGTTTCTTTTAGGTTGATGCTTGTGCCGTTGATTATCAGAGGGTCTGCGTCATTTCAATGGAACCACTGTGATTGTTCTATAAGGAAGTGTACACTGCTGATTGTAGTCCAGTTTATATCAAGGAAAAGTTTTTTCGTCATCTCAGCTGTCAGCAACCTTGGATTTTGCACTTACATTTGCAATTCTGAAATCTTAATTCAGCATATTATATTTTAAAGTTCATACATACACTTGTTTAAAATTTAATAATAATATATAAATAAGTGCAGTAATAAAAGTAAAATTTTGTTTCTTAAATAGTTTAAACAATAAATCATTAGATGGTCAGTGAGGGTTTTTATTGTACGCCAACCTCAGGTGTTCAAATTAATGATGAAAAATAGGAAAGAAAATTCCGCAGCCTGGATTCGTACCAGGAACCTTTGGCTCAGACCGCCAACGCACCAACCAATTGCGTCACTGCAGCCATGAAAGCGAACCGCTATTTATATGACCTTAGGGCTGGTTGGAGCAGTTACCTAGTCCGCAGGCCGGGACTGTCTTTCCTAAGCTGCCTTCGTCAACGTGATACAACAAGTGATCAAAACAGCGAACTGTTATTATGAAGATTCTAAGACAATCGACAATCGAACAGTGAAGTATACATTTTTTAGGATGGGATGAAAGCAGCGCTTTCACAAAGCTCATCTAACCAGAATAAACTCCAAATGAAATACACTGAGGTAATGAAGAGGCCTAACCAACCCAAGCGGTCTTCCATATTATACAAAAAAGAAAATAAGATTGACGATTGCCAGAAACAAAATACAAATGAAAAAAAAAGAAAAAAAAAAAGGAGGATGAAGATTATCACATCTTCCAGTAGTCCGGGAAACAGACGTTGCTAATATCTTCAAAATTGACGTCAAGAACGTGCCTCGGTTTACGATACTTCGTGTGCCAGTTCATATTCAATGAGTTCTTCAGTATCCCATTCACAAGTTTATTGTCGTGAGTCTTCATCTTCTGTATCATAATCAAAAGGAGGTCCTGTATAAACTTTCCGATATGGGCCATGTTTAAATCCAAGTCGATGGATTGGTTTTTCACCGTCCTTCTGTCCAGCTGGGCAATGGTCCTCAGGGTAACATTCAGGAATGACTGTAGTTCACTCCATCTGGTTTTACAGATAGTCGCCCACGCAGGCATGCCATAGAGGAGTATGGTCCGGATAATCGGCTTGTACAGAAGTATCTTGTTATCAATGCTGAGGGCGCTGTTGCGACCCATGAGAGCTATGATACTGTACTTAACCCTCTTTGCTTTGTTCAGAGCATAGGACATATGCCGGTTCCACGAGAGTCTTGAGTCAATGATAATACCCAGATACTTGTAGTTGTCCACCCAGTCCAGTTTCTTATTGAACAGAATAAGAGAATCTGGGGGACGCTTGAGCTTCCTATTGAGGTACAAAGCCTTGCACTTTCCCACATTAAGGTTCAACTTCCAGCAGTTAAACCAGTCTTCCAACAGTTAAACCAGTTTTCGAACTGCTTCAAGGCGCACTGCAGCCGGGTGATAACGTGAGTCGGCTGGTGTGCCCATGTCATAATGGCAGTATCATCCGCATAGAAATACAGATTAATTTATCGGGTTTCGGGAAATCGTGTACAAAATAATTAAATAGCACAGGCCCGAGGACAGAACCCTGAGGGACACCGGCCTTTACAACACAGGGCGTGGAAAGATTTTCTCCAACTTTGTCTTGATAGGATCTGTCGTCAAAAAGGATTTCACCATCAAAATCAAATCAGCAGGGAACCCGTCTCTAATCATTTTGTAGACAAGGCCCTCATGCCACACTTGGTCAAAAGCTTTCCTGACATCAAGAATACCACCCCACAGTACCTGGTGAGTTTCAGGGTGGTGCTCAGGTCTTCAACGAGCCTCCATATCTGCATCGGACAAGAGTGGGCAGCACGAAAGCCTAACTGCTCTTCCCGAAAAAGGTCATTTGCTAGACAGTGGTCTTGGAATCTGACAAGGATCGTTTTCTCCAACACTTTAGACACATCGGGGGTAACAGGCTAATAGGTCGGTAGCTCGCAGGAATTGCAGGATTTTGCCCCTGCTTGGGGATACTCAACACAATAGATTGCTTCCAGGCCACAGGGAAGTACGAAAATTTCCAGCAGTCGCTAATGATATTGGTGAGATAGTCAATAAAGTTCTTCGGGAGCCTTCTTTTTCAGTTTACTTATGATGGTGGCGATCTCTCCAGCCTCGATGTTGTTCTTCGTTAAATGCTGCGGGACTTCATCAAAGTTGACATTACCTTCTTCCACACGCTGAGACATGATTTGGCTCTTGGGCTTATCGTTGGCAGACGTAACAAACTGTATTTCCAGTGAACCTGCAATGACTTGGGCATTGTCCTGATCAGTTTGCACATAGTCACCTTGTGGTGTACGGTGTGGACGAAGCGTATTGTTCTTCTTCTGTAAAGCTCTGACCATACTCCAAATGGAATTGTCGCGAGCGGACAAGCTTTAGAGTTTGTCATTCCATATAGCGTCACGAAGCTCTTTTATATCCTCTTGAACTCTTCTTACTAGCCTGTTGTACTTTGTTTTGAGCCAAGGTTCCCAATAGCGTTGCCATAGTCTACGGGTCCTGTTTCTTTCAGCAATTAGGCATTCGATTCCAGGAGTGAGTTGGATTCGATGCGGAGGTTTATTCTCTGATGGATAGTTACTAGCTTCTATGGCACTGTTAATACATCTGGTGATGGCTTCTACACGTTGATCGATATCCTCCGTACAGTACGCAACGTCGGGATGGTAGCCATAGTACTTAAGAATATCTTTGTAGAGCTTCCAGTCTTGATGATGTATGAGTGCCTCTCAGATATTTATGTCAGCATTGTCAAAGTTCATCGCCACAGGTTTGTGGTCAGAAGAAAGGTCATCAATTGTGAAGATATTGTATGGTTTAAAGAAACCCTTCAAGAGAGAGATGTCCAAAAGGGGAGTGGTCGCAGTAGTAGGTGTCCTCCACATGTCCAGCAGCGATGATGTCATCTTTTCCTTGTATGTACCTATAGAGAATCATGCCGTTGTAGTTCTGCGTTCTGGAGTTCCAGCTTGAGTGTGTGGCATTTAGGTCACCAGCCACGACGACTGGAGTGTCACCACTGAAGAGTTCATCGAGCTCGCTGACGTCAAGATAATGTTTAGGTGAATAATAGAGCGCCACAAACTTCACTTCACCACAGGAGACGTCATTGATGAAGATTCTCGACAATCGACAATCGAACAGTGAAGTGTACATTTGTTAGGATGGGACGAAAGCAGCGCTTTAACAAAGCTCATCCAACCAGAATAAACTCCAAATGAAATACACTGAGGTAGTCAAGAAGCCTAACCAACCCAAGCGGTCTTCCATATTATACAAAAAAGAAAATAGGATTGACGATTGTCAGAAACAAAATGAAGGTTCTTGGCAACGTCCAGCTTATATAACAAAAAATTTCTACAAAAGGTCCAATCAGAGAAATTTTATACAAAGTAAGATCAACCAACTAATTATTAAAAGTAATTTCTTTACAATATGTGTAATCAGAGGTGTTTTTAAAATAAGCTATGTGTAACCAATCAAAAAACTTATTAACTGGAAGACTGGTGACATGGACATTTAGCCAATAGGAGAGCCCTGTTTCTCTCTGAAATATTTAGCCACGACCATCCAATCCGAAATTACCACTGGTCTTCATTGGCAATTTCAAACGATTCAAAAACGTTTAATAGTCTTGGATTTGTTTTTCTGCTGTGAAGGACTTTAAACCTTTTTGGTCAAACATGTGTTTTTGGTCTAATATATGGTCAGCAAAGCAAGAGATAGCAAATTTTACGTTTTTTACGCAAGACATGTGTTCATTTATCTTCTTTTTGACGTCTCTTCTCGTCAGGGTGTAGTATATTTTGTCACATGAACCACATGGTAGTTGGTACACTCCAGGTTTTTCTTCTATCGGTATCTGGTCTTTTGGACCACCTATTTATTTAGGTTACTACATAATTGAAGTCTTTAGTGAGTTTCTCTTCTATACATGAGTGTGGTGGTGTTTTCAATCTTCAGCTGTTAAATCTTCCTGGACAACTTTCAATAATTTTTTCATCATATCCGTTGATGCACACGAAGTTTTTAATTGTTTTAAGTTCTTTCTTCTGGTTTTCTTCTCCTAGGGGAATTTTATGTACATTGCGTACCAAGTGATGGAATACGGCTAATTTTTGGGATTCGTAATTGTCCATCTGTGATAATCATCGCGGATTTAGCCTATTGAATTCAAGCTACAAAATCTATGCCAATTATCACGACATTTATTACGAAATCTACAAAATTTTACGACATTCTTATCGGAGAAGAACATATGGGATTTCGTAAAGGAAGGTGATGCACAGATGGACATTTTACTATGAAACTATTATTGGAAAAACACAAACAATTTAATTTTGCAAAACATGGCTTTTGTTGATTTCAAGAGGGCCTTTGACAAAGTAGACAGATCAAAGCTATTACAAATATTGGTAGACGATAACATCCAACAACAGTTTATTCATAATATTCATGACATATATAGTCAAAATAAAAATAGCAATCAGAAAAGATGGTAAGCTAACATCTTGGACACCCATCAACACTGGAGTAAGACAAGGATGTGGATTATCACCCATTCTCTTTATTATCTATATGAACCGAATAATTAAAGAGTAGAAGCAAACTCGTCATGGATATATACAAATAAACAGGCACCTTAAATTGGACTCAATTCTCTTTGCAGATGATTTGGTATTGCTGGCACTTTCAGAAGATCACCTCCAAAGGTCAATATACAATTTGCAGAAAGTGGCAGGCATATACAACATGGAAATCTCAATAGAAAAAACAAAAGTTCTGGCATTTTGCGGGAAATACCCAATACAAAGTAAAATTTGTCTCAATAATAAAATATTATAAAGATGCAATAGTTTCCCATATCTAGGCTACAATCTTTCCATTTTTGAAGAATTGGACATATCACAGAAAATTAATAAATATACAAGAGCTATGGGCGTTATAAATAGTGTAATGAAACCATCCTTTGTTCAGAAACACACCCGCGTACATCTCTACAATATATTTGCACGACCTATACTCAGCTATGGCAGCAAAGCATGGACATTAAAGAAAGCAGATAGAAGTAGAAAAACGGCTTGTGAAATGCGATTCATGCGAAGAACAGCGGCCTATACTAAATGGGATCTGAAAAGAAATTGTGAAATTTTAAAGGAACTAAAAACTAAACCAGTTCTGGATTACATCGACCAATATCAGTCTAATTGGAAACATCATCTGGAAAGAATGAGTAATACTAGATTCTCAGAGTCAGTTTATGATTATATACCACACGGCCGAAGATCTGTGGGTCGTCCTGCTAAGAGATGGCGCGAAAATTTTCTGTGAGACCGTAACAGGCCTTGATGCCTAATACTTGTTAGGAAGAAGAGGATGAAGAAGAAGGTAATGATTTGAGTCGGCTTTTACGAAGTTAGTGACAAAATATTTTTCCGGTATATGTCGAAACTGATTTTGTTGTTGGTTCTTAAAAGTGAATTTGTAAAAATTCTTGCTTTATAAGCTGGACGTTGTCTAGAATCTTCATCATAACAGTTCGCTGTTTTGATCATCTGTTGTATCACGCTGACGAAGGCAGCTTGGCTGCCAAAATGCGCATACGTGAAATAAAATTCTGTGTGTGGAATAGTGGTTTCTCCGTTTTCATTTTGTCCATCATTGTCCACAGTTTTTGGCATCTCTACCGTTTATAAGGCCATGCTAATCTTAACCATAGTTAGATCCGTTTTCCATGTTTCATAATCTTACCAGCTCTGGATGAATTTGAAGTGATATCCGCTTCCCATTTCTTGTTTCATGCTACTGATCGCAATCCTTTAGAACTTTGTTTGTTAAGAGCATTTCTCTTTCGCTTTTTGCAATTACCCCATGAGCTGAAATAAGAAATTGCCTTTGAAAAAGCTTCCATCTTGTTGCACATAGATCGGGTTTCCATAGAGTGATAATGCTTTCTAATATTTTTCTTTTGATGAAATTGATTAAGGGACAGTTCTACCAACCGCGGAAAAATTCTCAGATAGCTATCAAAGGTTAAAACTTAAACCCGGTATACCGCTTCAGTTGCGTTCGACACAACATTTTTTATTCCTCGGAAAACTTTATTGAAGGTATTGAATACAAGCATTATAAAGCGCACTGTGATTGGTCATTTTGATATTTAGTGCTTCCCACTATCGTGGAAACACAAAGTATTCATTCTATTCAGTACATAGCCTACAATGATAAGAGAAAGCCCTCTACTGTGAAAAAAAACAAATGTATTCCAGTCAGTGTTGGTGCTGAAACGCGGCATGGCAGAAAAAACAAACGCGAAAAACAAATGCAGCTGGAGAACTCAGGCCTGAGAGACGCAAAACTTCTGTTTCGTTTCATCTTTTGGGGGCTATGCTGTCGATCATTGAAAATGAAATAATGACAGGTAATCTAGATCTAATCTGCTGTTCACTTGCACCCTAAAACTTATTCCTACCATCGTAGTTTAAAATGGTATTTATACGAGGGTCAGTCAAATGAAAACCAGAAAGGTGTTTACAGCTCCTTTATTGCAGAGTTGAACAAGTACACTATTTTTCAATGTAGTTTTCGATGCATTTCCGCCACCGAATCGGGAGGGCATGGATACCTCGGGAAAAAAATCTTTTGGCTGCGTGTGCAGTCACTCATGCACCGCCTGTTTCACCTCCGTGTCGGTCGCGAACTTGCGGCAGCCTAAGGAGTCCTTTAGTGAACCAAAGATGTGGAAGTCGGAGAGCGCGAGGTCGTGAGAGTAAGGAGGATGGTGGAGGCACTCCAGACACAAGTCCTGGATAGCCGCCATGGTCGCACGATCCGGATGAGAACGCCTGTTGAGAGGAGTCCGCGGCGCTAGGTGCGTATAGCAAGGTTCAGAATGTCATGCACCAATTCATTATAGGTGGCACTGGTCACCGTCTTGCCCTTATCCATGCATTGTTCCACTATGGGACCTTTCCTGCGGATGGCTGGCTGTGGAACTTTTTTGGCTTTGGTGATATCGAGTGCCACCATTCCTTACTGGAGCACTTGGTCTGCGGTTGGTGGTAGTGATGGACCTAGGACTCGTTTCCAGTCACAATCCGCTCCAGAAAAATGTCACCTTCAAGTTCGTAGTGGCCCAGCAGCTCCTGGCAAGCATCGACATGCCTGTCCTTCATTTCGGGCATCAGCCGAACAGGGACCCATCTTGCAGCCAGTTTCCGGTAATTCAGCTCATCATGGATAATATGCTGAGCAGAGGCATGACTGACCTGTAATGCCGTGGCAATGTCATCTATGGTGACCCGTCTATCCTACAGAATCATCTCCTCCGCCGCTGCAATCGCCTCAGTGTGTCTGCCAAACTTGTTGTGCCGCTGCTGAATTTCATACACCTGAATCTGCAATGCACATGCAGCACCACACTGTGCCAACATGCGTCTTTGGATTTTTATTGGTTTCGTGCCTTCACTGTGTAGGAAACGGATCACTCCACGCTGCTCTTCTTTGGTGCATTCCAACAGAGGGGCCGCCATATTGGATGTGCCTGTATGGCGCCACAGGATAACACGGTGATGCGGGACCAACGCCAATTCATGGCGGGAGAGTCCACGTGGATGCATACTGGGTCTGATCTCAATGAGAGCGGTTTTCGATTTTCTACAGTGGTTTTCTGGTTTTCATTTGATTCAGCCTCGTACAACAAGAAATACTTTGGTTCTGAAGGCTTTTTCAAATCGAAGCAGACCGAAAGTGTCGCCATTTATGCTCATAAATTTGAGCAAAACGGTTCACTATACGAGGAATAAGTGGCTATCCGACCTCTAGAGGACCGCATAACTTTATCAGGATATCTGTGGTTTATTCTGGTGTTTATCTGAGGATTTATCCTAACTGAGGATGGTAGAACACAGTTTTGACTTATCTGAGCTTTATTCCAGTACCTAAGCTATCTGAGGATTTATCCGATGTTGGAGGAATCGGTCTTAAATGAAATATACTTGACAGTTATTGATATTATTTACCATTTTCATCATTTAAAAAAAAAAGAAGCCGGTGTTGACAGTTAGATCCCTTTACGTGGGAGGCCTTCAATTGTTAACATTATTCTCCTAGAGGCTTATTTCCAGATTGTTAACAAGTTTATTTCTGATTACAATAATTGCAACTGTTATACCAATTTTCAGGGCAGGTTGTCTACACATGAATCCAGTTTTGCAGTTGAACAAAATTTTGTTGTTTTTTTTTTTTTTTTTAATTTTCAATTTTCTCAGCTTTATAATTTGTGTTAAGAAAGCAGTAATATAACAATATCTAAAAACAATAATTATTAGAATAACAATATTTAATAATTTCTCAATTTATGACTATGGGGGACGGAAAAAATAAAGTTAAAAAATAGAGAAGATAAAAGTTGACAATAAAAATGTCTTAAAAAACCTGACATAGGACTTTACCCCGATTAATAGACACTCTGGAGGAGCACATTGAATTCATGAATATGATTATTAAGTACCTTTGCAGCAATATAACAGACAAGTCTTATTAAAAAATTATTTATTAAAAAATAAAAATACATTAACCATAAAAAAATCAGGTAACACTAACAAAAAAAAAAGAAAGAAAACTCCACTTTAAAATTTCACAAATGCAAAGTAGAGTTAAATATTTTAAAAAATGTATACAAAAAATAACAACTTGTCTAATAATTAAAATTTTATTGTCATTTCCATTATAGTTATTACAGAATTTTTTTTCCAACAAAATAATTTATAACAAAAAAAAAATATTTTCCCCTCTAAATTTGATTAACTGGACGACCTATGACCATGGCAGAAATAAAAATGTATTTGGTTACAGTTTAATTTCTTATTGGTTTTTATGCAATAAGAAATTGGCAAGTTTGACTCAAGAGCAACCTCTGATGGCAATGCTCCAAAAAATTAGAACATCAACCGAGGATTTATTTTTAGCGTATATTTACGACCCGTTATTAAACTGGTGTAGTGGTTTTACTTATTACTGTAAATTAGGCTATTTATTATATTTCTTGAAAGCCCAGACCCAGCATGTATTTTTTATTAGTAAATGTTTATTCTTTTTATACATATTATAATGACAGTCAATACTGTTAAGACATTTTATTTTTTAAATTCGATATTGGAAATGATACATTCGTGTTTAATTATTTTGATCAAATAAATTCAGATGTATTCTCATCCCTTATTAACAGCGAGAGATTTTCCATTTTTGAAACTTTAAAATCCATAGCAAACAAATACCACTTAATTTTCCATTAAGTATTTTTTTTTAAAGTATAGCAGCCGGATGGTGGATGGTTCAATTTTAAAGAGGGATCACATTCAGAATGGGCCACTTGTTTAGGGAAAGGAAGGTAAAGAGTTGTTGGTCTGTTATCAAGGAAGGAATTCTTGATTCCTGGCTGTACAAAAACAAAAAAAAAGGTAAAAATCATTTGACCTTTCTTCAATGGTAGCCAGGAAAATAGCCAGGCCATGGAGGAATATTTCCTCTAGGAATGAACGGAAAGCGGTGGTGATCAAACAATCTGGATCCCGGCGGGGGCGGGTAAAACGGGGAGCGGATTTCAGGTAAAACAACGGCTGAAATGAAAAAAAAAAGAAAAAAAAAGAATGAGTTTGATGTTATAGACTAGTCACATACAGGTAAATATTTTCGGATAGTAATGCTTTCAAAACCAAATTACACAAATTCATGCTAGGGCCATTTAAATTTGAAAAAACTATTTTAATGTAATCACACATCTTAACCGACTTCAAGAAAAAAGGTTATCAATTTGACTCGTATGTAGGTACTGTTTTTGGAATGTATGTATGTTTGTCCACGTATTTCTCAGAAACTTGACATGGAATTGCAATAATTATTTTTTTTTATTGGACTAAGTATCTTTCAACATAGGGAACTGTCCAAGTTTCATCAAGATCGGTTGAGTAGTTTTAAAGATATGGACTGGTTATAGCTAGACGATAGTGAAAGTTCATCAAAGTCGGTTTTTTTATACTCTGTTTAATGTTGTTCTCTTCATCTATTTTAAATTATCCTTTTCATTATTATAATACAACGTGAGTTTTAACGTCGCGCACATCAAAGTTTAGCTGCCCGTAAAAGTACCAGTTTAAGAATTTAAACGCAAGTAAAGTATCATAGAGATTAGTTGAAATATTGGCTGTTATTTTTAGCAAACAAACTTGGAGAATCATAGGTGTTACAATAAATGTCGGAGATGACGTCCTTTTCAACGAATACAAAAGTGTGTTCGTTTTACCAGACAAAATTTAGGTGTTACCATAAATATTCGAAATGGGCGTCCTCTTTCGTGAATAAAAAAAAACGTGTTCGTTTTACCAGATTTCGTAAGACTCTTCGAAGGATGGCAGTATTCATGTTAGAAATGGTTGTTGTGATGTTTGTTTTCAGCTCAGCAGTCGTGTGTGGACTATTCATATAAACCACATTTTAAATTTTTTCACGTTTTCTTAAATTGTATTGTGACATGTAAATTTATTTAGAAATCTACATGCACTAAGAAATGGCTTTTGCAAGCCATTTCTCTTGTACAAATAAAAACCTTCTAAGATTCCGATTTAAGTGAGAGAGAAACGGGGAGGGGGGAGTAATTTAGTACATTAAAAATAAAGGAAGGAATGCGACAGGCAAGACAAGATATCCCTAAAATTGTCTTTTCTGTATTTGGAAATTCATATTTAATTATATTGAATCCATGTTATGTTTGAGTGAAATTGTGTATAAGCCTATTTGTGAACACGTGGGAATTTCGTTAATTATTTCAAGAAATAAATTCCAGAAAATTCCGTAAGTTAATCCGTTTTGATAAGAAGGGGGGAGGGGTGAGTCATTACTGATAAGAAGGGGAGCGGGAGATTCGAAACACATGATTGGTCAGTGAAAAGCAGTGACACCCCAGAATGCAGTGCAATAGTGATAAAAAAAAAGTGGAAAAAGATATAAGTGAGACAGATATGATATAAGATATCCAGCCAGCAGAAGAGCAAGTTCAACGATAGCTATCTCCTGATAGTGTTAAAAGTTTTTGTTATGATCACGGAGCGGCACATATCCAGGCCATAGCCATAACGGTGAAAACTGAATGCGTCTCCGACGACCAGTGCTCGACGGCGGGCATAGGAATGCCTATCACAAGTGGATGTAAGTGAACCGAAAACCAAGCGACAGCAAGGTCTGCGTTGTTCAGTGGGTTAGGACGGTACAGCAACCTGTGGCGATTAGCAGGTCGGCTTAGTCCTAAGCTGGAAACGCACGTCAGCGGCAAGGTGGCCACTAAAAAGGCATCTACGGCAAGGCGGGGAACGCATATCCCGGAAACGGCGGCTATATCAGGTCTGGGCCCCTTCAGGAATCAACAGGAAGCACACATCGTAAGATCGACGTGAACAACAGACAGATAAGTACTCTCGCAATTTCATTTCAACCACGGTATCCCCAGCATATCAAAGAGAACTGTGAACTGTAATTAACAAAACTCTTGACCAGTCATGTGTTAAATTTCTTTTCTTTCGATTTGATTGACTATTTTCTAAGATATCGTTAGAGGTTAAAATTGCAACTGATCAATCATTAGTATTATTTTGGGTAAATTAAGGTATAAATTTTGTAAAAAGGGGAGAAACCACGTGTTCACAACATAGGTCAAATTTTGTAAAAAGGGAGGGGTATATAAGTATTGATTTTTAAACTAGAAGATATATATTAACTAATATCAGTGGAATAATAAGTTTTCTGTTTCTCAATTATTAATTATGTCATTTACGGTTATATTTACTAATATATGTCAATTGTAATGTTACAGGCTAAATTTTAGTTGCTTTATTCCAAATTCATGTCACTAAGAATTGTTCGATTTTAGGAATTTCTGACCAACGAGTGTATGATAGTCAATTTAGATTTGCATTGATAATACTTTATAGATTATAGTGTACAACCTATTAAATTACAGTTAAGAGGTTATTACTTAACGAATTTGACCACTGAATTTAGTATTAGAATAAACAATTTTCCTGTTGTTTTGCGTAACCTGTAGTATTCCATTCATTTGATTAGCAAGCTAATACTTATTTATTAGTATTTGTTTTACCCCTGTCGGGTGTCATATCTTGGGGATTAAAGAGGGGAATTTCAGGATATTAGAAGGTTAAAAGGCTTCAGCTATAATAATTCACTATACGATCACAAGGGAGGGCAGGCCAGGTAACAGTTATATATTGAATGAGGTTCCGGTAAGTGGGTATTATTATCATAAGGGATAGAGTACTCGGAGAACGATATAGACGATTAAAGGGGTAATTAAAGGATAAGATAGAGGGAAATACACACGTTCCCCGTAATATCACAGTATACATTATTTAAACGTTACATTTAACATTTTTAACTGTTACATACTCTAACAGTTTTCACTGTTACATACTCTAACATTTTTAACTGTGAAAACTGTGTTACATTTTAAGATATTACATACCATTATTAATATTGTTTATCCACAGTTTTTATTTTTAGTAATCCTTTCCATTTCAAATAAGGACCAGTTTGGTCAAGAAAAAGCATCTTAACCAAATTAACCATTTCCTGATTTTTCTTTTCGGTTTTCAGTGGGACATAGCTAAAATGTGGAACGACTTAAATAAAGACATAAAATTATAAATGAATCTATCTTAAAGGGTAAAAATTCTGACATTTAGTGTTCTTCCAATGTATAGAATTTTCCGATTCCAGTTTATTTTCTGCAATGTGAATCTATATGATATTTAGGAATAAATACAGCAAAGGTGACAATCATTTCTATAAAGTAAAGTCCTTCCCCTGCAGGAATTAGACATCTATAACTTTATTTCATAAGGAAACATTACATAGTTTCACAAAGGGATTTTGATGAAATTTTATGACGCACATAATCTGTACTAATATACAGGGTGAGTCAAGAGTTCGTACCCCCCCCCCCCAATCCGCGGGGGGCGGGGGGATAAGGGATGGG
>JAHWFO010071471.1:157521-170886 GCA_023313115.1 Rhysida immarginata | reverse complement strand
CATGGTGGCACTTACAGTGTTGTCAACATGGAAATTAGAACATATTCAAATCGTATCTGCTAAACCGTAGGAGATACACCAAAACATCTTGTTCAGCATCAAATAAGCAACAAATCAAAAATAAAATTTCAAAATCCGATGAACGGATCACCCAACACCCTAATTGCAATCTCTGCAACATTAATACCTTGATTCCTGTCAAGATTGAGGAAGGAATGAGTGGCCTGTGGAGAAAGCAAGAGCAACAGAGTCCAAAGATCCTGGGTTTAAGTACCAGGAGTACGTAATGAGATTTTTTCTGATTAATACCATTTGTCAAGCATGCAAATTATTTCATGTACCATCCATATCTTGTTCTGGAAAGTTCCACAAATTACCATGAAGACACCAGTTTCCTGTGCAATTGGCATAATAAACAAGATCAGACCAAAGCAAAATGACACAGTTCACGGCTCAGGAAATGATAAAGTTGGTTCTCTGCTTTAGTGAGACAAGGCAAAACTAAGTTAGGTTGTATCAAGAAAGATACGCTCATCAACGCCATTCAATCCCTCGTGCAATCAGACAAATTGTACAACGGTTTCTAAATACAGGAACTATCCATCAGCACCAGCGTCAAGGTCGACCAGGACACAGACTGATGAGGAAACTATAGTAGCTGTCTTAGCAGCAGATGCTGCAAACTCTCACATAAGCAGCAGAGCAATTGCTGCAAATGCTGACTCTTCTCAACGACCTGTCATCAGGATCCTGCATGCACATCGCCTCCATTCATATCATCATGTACACCGTCACCAGGAACTATTGACGCCCGATTACATCAGTGTGCCTGTTGACAACTGGTTTCTTTGTCGCGTTGATTATAACCTGAACTTTGCTGACGAGGTGTTATGGTCAGAAGAAGGCCAGTTTTCACGGGATGGAGTCGTCAATAGGCACAATCTTCATTACTGAGCAGAAGAGAATGCTAGATGGCTGCGAGCAGCAACACATCAAGTGAACTAGAAGTTAAATGTGCAGTGTAAGATGTACAATGGTTCTATTGTCAGACAATACTTTTATGAAAGAACTCTCACAGCAAACGGTACAGGGATGAAATTCTCAACATTATTGTGATGCATTTTGTCGATGCTTTGCCGCTAGCCTCTTACCAGCACAAGTGGTATCAGCATGATAAAGAACCAGCACATCATGGATTAATTGTTCGCGAACATTTGAAGGAGATGATTCTGTATTGATGTATTGGACGAGGAGGACCGGTTCATTGGCCACCACGCTCACATGATCTGACGCCGCTTGACTTTTTCCTGTGGGGTTACGGACAAAGTTTACAGGGTAGGTATAAAACGTATCGGGAAAAGTTTCGGGAAAAATAGATTTATTTCAGATATTGCTACAAAACCTTAAAGTTCTTCAAAGTAATCCCTTGAGCGTCGACACACTTTTGCCAGCGGCTTTTCAATGACTCGAAGGCTCCCTGGTAAGCAGATTCCAGAAGGTCCTTAAGGGTACGCATGCAAGCTTCTTTGACGACCATTACGGTCCCATGTTGGTGTCCTTTGAGGGAGGATTTCACTATAAGCCTGGGGCCAAGTCAGGACTGTAAGGGGATGGGGAATCGTCGCGACGCTGTTTTGCATCAGGTAATCGGTCACCTTGGAGCAGGTGTGGCTGGATGCATTGTCGTGATGCAATTTCCAATTTTTGGCGGTGGCTGGCCTCACCCGGTTGACCCTTCTCTTCAGTCTTCTTAGCACTTCCAGGTAAAAAGCATCATTCACTGTCGATGGCCGTCCAGCGCGAGGCTCGTCCTCCACACTCTCGGCCATCTTTGAAGAGCTTGTGCCACTTAAAACTGCAGTTTGTGACATGATTTCATCCCTGAACACGTGGCGAATCATGCCCAACGTCTTCGTACCCGATTTCCCCAGTCCAACACAAAATTTGATGGCGTACCGCTGTTCAACCTTTCGCTGCATTTTGAACTTACACCGAGTCACTTGACAGGGGTTCACTAAAACTTCGAACTACCCCGAACAAACGCTCGCAAGCGACTGACGCTTGGCGCGTTTTGAAGGTTAGACCCCACACCACCGAGCACGCTTGGTGCGAGCGAGTTGCGAACTACAGTCACGTCAGGAAAAAATAGTTTCCGATACCTTTTCTACAAACCCCGTATGCCACACCACCCTCCTCCCAACAGAATCTGCAACAACGAATTCATGAAGCATGCAGGGCAATAACAAACTCAACACCTAAAATTTAAGGAATAAATAAAAATGTACAAAAAATTAAAATTTTTCATTTACTTTAACATTACGATCAAAATTAAAACTAAAACGAACCTTCCCCTGCAGAAAAATGCAACTTAACTGAGATAACATTTACGGGTAAAAAGTTCCAATATCAAGCTGGAAGAGTCCATGAAAAACAGTGTCTCATCAGTCCACGAAGAAGTTGACCCACAATTTTCACAAAATGTGTAAGAAAGACATTTCTGCTCAAAAAGAATAGCATTTGGGGCAGAATATTTCCATAAAATTCACTGCTGTAACAGGCCTAATTCCAAAAAAGATATGGAGAAGGACGACGCAGATAGAGGGTGGTCGAACCCCCTATACATTAGTTTACGTTGAACCTCAGTTGTAATTTCAATTGTACTGTTAAAGGAAATCAAAAATTTTAATTTTTTTGTACATTTTTAGTTATTCTTTAAATTTTTTGTGTTGAGTTTTTAAGAAAATTTTTGGGAGAAAGGTTTCTCTAATATAGGACTGTATGTCCATTTTATACCGAAATCGGTAAAAAAAATAAATAACACTGGCACTAGAATTCGATATTTATCGCAAACCAACGCATACTGATATATGCATTCATCACATTCCAATCAGTGCTGGAGTCAGAAGCTATCAGCTTACAGCACTTTTTGTCTGTTGTTACTTCTTAAATATTAACTGAAATACTTGTCCAGAAAAGCAAAATATAAGTGATATATTAAGCTAACGTGTTTCAACTTTTCGTCCTCATCGCTTATTCTTACTATAGTGAAGAAGTTACAGTTTGAAATATGATTGTCGAGAGTGCTGGACCGTAGGCTTTCCAGTTCTCCAATCTGTCTGGTTGTTTGTTTGTCCTCGGAATGCATAAAAGATAATAGTCATGTGAAAGGACGCAAAATGACTGCACTGCGTCAGAAAAATGCTAAATTTCTTAGAATACCATGAATGAATTCCTCCAATCTCTTACTAAACAGTGACACAGGTCCTATGACAGTTAATGATAGGCTAAGATTGGCAGAACTTCCTTCTTCCAGATTGATCCATACCTTGTACTTCATTGTTTTATTTTTATCATCATGAACATATTTACTGTTTTAGTTTTCTTACGGCCATATTCACCACCAAGGATTAACAGTCAGATGAGTTTTGAATGACAATTTTCGTATTCAAAATGACAAAATTCTCGGATTCACCATTTGATCCGAGGTTGTTCTGGCGTGACCTCCTCTATTACTCTAGACCTCTTCTTAGCGGATAAAATTGCTAAAGAAAGTTGTCTAAGATGCATGCAAAAGTATTGTTAATTTAAAGGACAACTGGCTAATAAACCTCCATGCCGGCCAAATTTTTATATCTTTTCAGAATGAATCAAGAATAGAGATCATACACGGTCATATCACTGAATTATGACCACCCGCTTAGTAATGGAAGTAGCCACCTTTCGCCGCTATAACTGCTGCTAGGCATATGGCATGGATGCAAGAATTGCGCGGTATGTGTGCGATGGTATGGCAGTCCATTCCGCTTGAAGCGCTGTCCACAGAGCTTGGAGAGTCATAGGTGGAGGGTCCAGCTGCCATACATGGCGATCAAGGTGCTCCCACAGATGATCGATTGGATTGATGTCCGGCGAATTAGCGGGAAAAAGGGTGTTCCTGGAACCAATCCAGGAGACGTGCCTTGTGGCATGGTGCATTGTCCTGCTGGAACACACCATCTCATTGGGCGAACATCGTGAGCATGTACGGGTGCACCTGGTCCGCTACGATTGACAGATAGACACAAGCATTTAAATTGCCCTCTAGACGAATCAGTGGACCTAATTGCTCCCAACAGAAGATCCCCCACACATGCACACTACCCCCACCAGCCTGTTTCTGGCCAACAATAGCCTCCTGCAGTCTCTTTTCATGGCGTTTGCGACGCACTCGCCATCGCCCGTCAATCTTACGGAGCATAAACCTTGACTCGTAAGGTGACCTTAGCCCACTCGTCTGTGGTCCAATGGCGGTGCTCACGTGCAAAGTCTAGGCGTCTTTGACGATGACCCCTGGTCAACATGGGTGCAGCAACCATACGTCGACTGTTCTGGCCCATCCATAGCAGGGTGCGTTCAACGGTAATGTCGGATACATGTCTGTTGGCACCACTGTTAAATCTGGGAGATCAGTTGATGGACTGTGGCTCTCCTGTCACCTTTTACGAGTCGTCGTAGGCGCCGCTCACCCTGTTGGTCGATGGCTCGTGACCCTTTACAGTGATGGCATTGAGAAGCGATTTCTGTCCCTGCTGTCCACTCTTTGTACACCTTCACTACAGCGGACCGTGAACAGTTCACGAATTGCACCGTTTCGAAGATGGTGGCGCCCTTGTGCGATAGCCTATTATCATCCTATGGAGTGGGAAGTGCTCTGACGCTGAAATAAAGCTAATAGAAGTATATCTTCATCTACATCCGATGAAATAATATTTAACAGAAATATTCAGACACGTAATAAAACAACAAAAACGTTCCTCATAAAAATTTGCCAGTAATGGAGACCGGTTGTTTACTTTTAACAGGAAGTATTTGTTCTGTGCACGCACTACTCCTAGTGGCAGTATTTTGAAAAGTCACGCGGAAAGCTTGAATTGCCGCGTGTTTGTAGCAGGAGAGGGATTGACGCATCGCATCGCAGCTGCTTGCTTCCGCATGTACCGCGTCTTTGTGAACGTACCTTTATGCTTTATTACTGAAACGTGTCTGTCCCCTGACTGTGAAAGTGACGCTGTTTCCTTTCCTGGTTATAAGATGTACCGTGTAGATTGTCCAAAAACTTGTGGACAGTATGCCCTAGAGAGTAGAAGCTGTAATAGCAGCAAAAGGTCGACCAACAAGATACTAAAATATATATGTTTGAGTATTTCTAGTAAAGTGATGGTGCCCCATGACTTTTGGTAGGGTAGTGTATTTTTGGCTGAAAACAACGAATCCGTAATTATTTTTTGTTTTCCACGCGCCATTTTCCAAAAAAATCCACATTTTACCTTTTTATGTATCTATATTTTAGCTCATACAGAAGAGCTTTGTGACCAGTTCCTCATTCTGAAGAGCTTCCTACTCCTACAGCTCCAGATGAATATACTGTTGATTCAAAGGAAAACACCTCCGATGACCCAAACCATTAAGATCCTGACTTTCAACTATCTACATCTATGACATGTTCACATCATGAAATCACGGAAACAGAGCTTAACGATGGAATGGAAGTACGAGGCCTGTACGAAAAGTATCCAGATTGAGGCTACAAAAAAGTAGAACTCGCTGCACCTTTTTCCTATCCGGATCGTGTGACGACATTTCTGTTAATGACGTAATGATATTTGCAGCTGTTAAGAGTGCCGCGTGCAATTGTTGTAACACGCTAAAGCAGATCGTTTTTTTTTTCTCTCGTCGCGTGGTGAAAATGACAGAAAACATTGAGCAAAGACACTGCATCAAATTTTGTTTTAAAATCGGAAAAACCACAATGAAGTGCTATGAACTGCTAAAACAAGCATTCGGCAATGATGTTATGAGCTGCACCGCGAAAACGCTCCAGCACACACAGCGCACATCATGCAGCAATTCTTGACCAAACAACACATTGCTACTCACCTGACCTAGCTTCGTGCGACTTCTTCGCATTTCCAAAGATCAAGAAAGCGCTCAAAGGACGGAGATTTGATGATGTGGACGTGACAACACAAAATGCGACGGCGGAGCTCTTGGCCATCCCAAGAAGGCATTCCGTACTTGTTTCGACCAAAAGCAGCAACGCTGGGCTAAATGCGTTGCTGCAAGCTGTGCTTATATTGAAGATGACTAAACATTTATGTGAGTTCGAACCGCATTTATTTTTGTAGCCTCAATCCGGATACTTTAGTGTTTGTGTTTTCTATAATCAAGCCTCACTTACATTTCTCTGAGAAGTGGGTCTCCTACAAAAACGGTACGTGATGGACCATCTTGGTTTTGATTTATGAATCAAGTACCTTTTGTTTATACAGAATCACTTAGTTTCATCTAAATGACGGAAAAAAAATTAAAATTTGTTATACAGTGTTATAGAAAACACAAACACTAAAATGATTTTTTGGCCGTTTCCTCTTGTGTCCCTAATATTCAGCTAGCAAACTTCTATTCCATCTTTAAGCTCTGTCAGTGTGATTTCATGATGTGAACATGTCATAGATGTAGATAGTTGAAAGTCAAGATCTAGATGGTTTGGGTCATCGAAGGTGTCTTCCTCTGAATCAATAGTTTATTTATCTGGAGCTGTAGGTATAGGAAGAACTTCAGAATGAGGAACTGGTCGCATAGCGCATCTAGGTGAGCTACAAAACAGATACATAAAAAGCAAAAATGTGCATTTTTTGGAAAATGGTGGGTTGCAAACAAAAAATAATTACAGATTCGTTATTTTCAGCCAAAATTATACAAGAAACACATATTTTCATTTAAAAGACTTTTTTCATGTTGTACATTGTAATCAAAATGAAAAAATAACCCCGGCACTTAAAAATAGCAAAAATTAATCTTATTGATAAAAAGGGCAACCCGAGCAGCATAACCAACTATCGCCCGATCTCTGTCTTATTGTTGAATATTTATGGACAAAAATTCCGATGCAACAAAGAGGTACCAGACCCGGCCATAGGGTTATTTGGGTTCCGCTTCAGATATACGTAAAGGCCATAATTGCTTATGATCAGGATAGTAAATTCATCATTGCTCAAGCTGATATATCAAAAGCATTCGACTCAATTTCTAGGCTTCAACTTTTAAATGATCTAGAATCTCTAGATGTCTTTAGTGCTTATCTAGAGTTACTCTATGATTACTTCCATGATAGAACCAGCATCAATTAGCTATGATCCTTTAATTACAAAACCTTCTAAACAAGGCATAGTTCAGGGCTCCGGCTTCGGTCCCTTACTTGATGCGGTTTCCACGGCCTCTCTATATAGTCACCAGTTTAATTTTGATCTGTTGAGTTACGTGGATGACAATTTTTTGTTCATCACCTTTTCTCCACATGACTATGATAATACCATCAATCTTCTTAACCAAGATTTTTCTGTCATATTGGTTTGATTGGTTGGTTTATTACAAATTGTGGCGTCGACCACTAAAGTCATTTTGCGCCTTTTACACAAGTTATATTTGTACGCAGCCCGAGACAAACACAAACATTCATCTCCACGGCGGGATTCGAACCCACGACCAGGTGGGCTCGAGAACTAGAACGCCCTAGCCCTCTCGCCAACCTGGCCTGCCTGTTGGATTGGTATATCAGTGGAGGTCTAAGTCTCGACAGAACCAAGACCAAAATTCTACAGTGTGTCAAAGGCGAACCGGAAAAAAAAGTACAATTAAGTTCTTTGGCCTAATCTTCGACCCCAATTGAGGTTTAATGATATGATGAGACCAACTTATAACATCTCTTAATCGTAGAAAATACCTTATAAAAAAGCTTACATACTTTTCTACTACCGCTCAACTTTGTCAATTTATTTACTACTACCGCTCAACTTTGGTCTCATATATGCTTGTGTGACATATGGAGCCCTGTTTTGGTCTTCAACATCTTTAGCTAACCTTAAAAGACTAACAGTTGCCTACAACAGAATTATACGGACAGCTTTTAAACTGAATAGATTGGTTGGTTGGTTTATTAGAAATTTTGGCGTCGACTACTAAGGTCATTTTGCGCCTTTTACACAAGTTATATCTGTACGCAGCCCGGGACAAACACAAACATCCATGCCCACGGCGGGATACGAACCCACGAGAACTAGAAAGCCTACGCCCTAGCCCTCTCGGCCACCTGGCCAGCTGAATAGATTGGACTATGTTACATATACGTGTGCTCGATATAATCTTCCGATAGTTATAGTTATTTATAAGGTTGCGCTTATTTCGGAGTTAGCGAGTGCGATCCGTGATGAAAATCATCCAGCTGCCTTCGTAAAAGATTGGTTCAATTTAGGTAATACACTACATGATCAAAGGAGGTGGGACACCCCTGTGAACACCTGGAATGTTTCTCCTAGACTGGACTGGGCCCGCTCATCAAGGTGGACGGAAATCTTAATGCTGATGGCTACAGGAGCAGTCTGGATAACGGGGAACTTCCAGCGCTGTGGGAACACTTTCGTGACGGGCCGTTCCTCTTCCAACACGACAATGCGCCTTGCCACAAAGCAAGATCCATATCCGACTGGTTTGACGAGATACGGGTTAAAGAACTGGATTGGCCCGCCCAGAGTCCTGATCTCAACCCCATCGAACATCTTTGGGACGAATTGGAACGACGTGTGAGATTCAGGATGGTTCGAACTAAATCTGTCCAGGAACTGACCACGACACTCCTCGAGGAATGGAAGTCAATGCCTGTGGGCACATGCCGTAAACTTGTGGACAGTATGCCATGTAGGGTGGAGGCAGTGATAGCAGCTCGGGGTGGTCCTACACACTACTGATTGAAGCTTTTTGCGGCTTTACGGTAGAGCAACAGGGGTGTCCCAACTCCTTTGATCATGAAGTGTAGTGTTCGACAAACCAGAAGGTTTTTGTTTGCGGTTCCAACCAGAATGCAGTGTTCAAATCCAAACGTTTTTCTTACCTAACCTAACCTATGGAACGATCTGTCTTACAATATCCGTAACACGGTCCTGCAGTGTATTCGACCCAATGTACGAGTATGATCTCATGCATTCACTTTAAAAGTCGCCTAAATTTGTATTATATAAACTTGTACGGTCAGTTTTTTATTTCTCCCATCCTTTACCTCGGCTTTGTTTACCTTTATTTTTCCCATCTTTTCTGACCTTGTTTTTATTCCTTTTCTGATCTTCTTTGACGAATCGGCTTTTATGAGTCCATGATCGCTCCGTTTTGGTTTCTATCATGCATAATTGGTTGATTTCCGAGTGCCTCTATTTATCTTTATTACTCCTATGTGAGTGGTTATACTAAATATTATTATTATTATTATTATTATTATTATTATTATTATTATTATTTGGGGTTCCGCAGGGCTCTCCTTTGGGCCCCCTCCTATTTAATATTTTTGTAGCAAACTTACCTGTCGCTCTGGAAGAATTTCCTATCGGGGTGCTGATATATGCTGATATTAAAATATTTCACAATGTCGATTGCTGGGCCGATTGCGAGATTTTACAAAGCTCACTTTTAGCTGTCTCTCAGTGGGCTATTAATAACGGCCTTGTCCTTAATGTTAACAAATCTTTCATTCTATCATTTAATCATAAGACAGCACCTTTTATTCATCACTATCACACCGTTGTTGGTCTTTTAATTAGGAAGGACCGTATCAAAGACTTAGGCGTTTTATTTTCTAATAATTGTTCTTTTTTAGCCCACATTGAGACCTTAAAGTGCGACATCTCACGTCGCTTGGGCATATTATAACGTCTGACCACTTTTTGCCACGATTTTAATGTTATTATCTCTTTTATTAGGCTTTTGTTATACTTAAACTTCTTTATTGTGTGTGGGTTTAGTATGGGAGCAACCTACAGGCCCTTAGTCTGATCCAAAACAAATTTAACAGCTTTGCTAAAGTCCTCAAGAATAAGTTTAAAGCTTTTGATGTTAACTTAAATAGCAAACTCTTTGCCATTAAGACCAATATTAATACAAGCCTTTTTAATATCTTGGCCAAACTTTTTTCAGACAGGATCTGTGCGCCTAAGATCGTAGGTGACCTCAGGCGGGGTGAACTTACCAGTCTACGATCCGGTTTTAGACTAGTCTAAATCGTATTAACCCACTTGAGAAATGATTTATTAATATTCTCTGACAACTTTAAAGAAGTAAATTTAATTGAGTATAAGGACAAACGACTGTCCTTATTTGATTAATTTTTGGTCTTATGTCCTCGTCCAGTTGTTGTTGTTGTTTTTTTTTTGTTTTTTTTTTATTTATTTATTTATTTCTTAGTCCTCGACTCTGGACTCTTTGAGCATAGATTTAGTTTTGGTTTGTTAGATATATTGTAGTAAGTTTTTCATTCTCGCTTTTACTGCTTGTTTTTTTGCTTTTTTTGGTATCTTAATTATGTTATTCACTTTTAAATGTATATTCATTAACCCCGATTTGGGCTAATGCCTGTTGGGTGACAACACTGGGTTCTTGAACTTCAGTTTATCTCAAGGTCTCTTTCCCTGTTGCTGTTAAAATAATAATAATAATAATAATAATAATAGTAATAATTATTATTATTATTATTATTATTATTATTATTATTATTATTATTCAATTCAATTCAATTCAGTTTATTAGTTCAAACAGCCGAAGCCAAAAAAGAACATGAAAACAAACAAACTTAAAGAAACAATGTAAGAAAAAAAAAAATAAAAATAAAAACATATCAGTTGAAAATATCGAAGGAATTCTGCAATCTATTGTAGGTGGACTGAATGCGAAAAAGTGGGGATCGTCGAGCATGTGCTTTCTTCATAAGCGTTGGATGGAGACGCATCAGTGTTTCTCGAGAAGAGAGCTGAGGTACTCGTAGACGAATTTTTGAAATAATATCAACATCAACTGCTCCGGAAATGATTTTTCTTAAGATGGTCAAGTCATATTGGTCACGTTTCATGGTGAGAGACGGTAATACTGTTTGAGAGGAAGGATATCTATGATTCAGAAATCTCAAAAAGATTGATTGAACTTTATCGAGAGAATATGCCTGTTGTTGGGTGCATCCGTTCCAGATCGTACTACAGTACATTAATATTGGTAAAACTAGAGAGGTATATAGATGAAGAAAAGTATTTTTCTGAGTGAAGCTAGCACTATTTCGCAGAATAGACCCAAGGGCCTTTAGTGCTTTTTGTTTAACATGAACAATTTGGTCATGAAAAGTGAGTTTTTGGTCAAATATCACACACAAGTCTCTAACAGTTGTTTTCTTTAATATGGGGTGTTGATCAATATTATAAGGATAATTAATCGGATAACATTTGTTAGTAAAAGTGCATCTAAAACATTTGGAGTAATTAAGAGTCAAATGGTTTTTAGAGGACCATTGGACCAATTCTTGGATAGCATTCTGTAAGATAAGTGCATCTGACAAATCAACAATCTTTTTATAAATTTTTGTATCGTCCGCATACATGAGCACGTTTACTCCATGGAGGGCTTGTGGTAGATCGGACGTGAAGACATTAAATAGAAGAGGTCCGAGTACAGAACCCTGAGGTACGCCAGTAACAGGAGAGAAAGGATGAGATTTACCTGTTCCAATAACGACATAAGCTTTACGTTCAGTAAGATAAGAGTTCATTAGGTTAAGGAGATTGTCTCTAAGCCCAAAATATTGCAATTTCTTAACAGACTGTGGTCTACCATATCAAAGGCCTTACTATAGTCGAAATAGACAACATCGATTTGACTCGTCTCTTCGTATGCTGAGAAAAGGTCTTCCTTTAATATTAAGAGATTGGTTTCAACTGATCGTCCAGGGAGAAAAGCATGTTGGGTAGCAGGAAGAGAAGATCTAAAATGAGAAACAAGATATTTATGCAGGATGATGTCAAAAACTTTGGAAATACATGGGAGAACTGATATTGGTCTATAGTTTTTCAGAGTACGTTAGACAGAAGGATTTTGATGCATTTAGTGAAAGGCCTTTCAATTCTGCCCAACGAGCAACAGAATCCAGCGCCGAAGACAGTTCGAGGTAGTCATCCCAGCAACGAATAGCAGAAAACAGTTTCAGATCATCTGCGTATAACAAATACTTGACCTGCAGATCGACAAAATTCAATGCTAAATCAGCAATAAAGATGTTAAAAAGCACCGGGCCCAAAGGAGAACCTTGAGGGACACCGCTGCGAATTCTACCAGTAGCATAACTACCATTCGAGTGCTTGATCTTAAAACTACGCCCGCTAAGAAGTGAAGTGAACCAGTTTCTCACATTATCCGCAAGGCCAACTTTATCCAATTTATGAAGCAACAGGCGGATGTTAACGCTATCGAAGGCCTTGCTAAAGTCCAGGTATAGGACGTCGACCTGCAACTTTTGGTCGATATAAGGAACCAGATAATGCAGTAAACATGCCAGATTAGTGGAGGTAGATCTTCTCCTCCTAAACGCATGTTGCTCTTCAGGTAGATTGAGATCAACGAAGGAGGAGAGATGGTTAGCAACATATGTTTCAAGAATTTTAGCAGGGTAAGGAAGAATCGTAATCGGTCTGAAATCATTCAATAGACGTGGCCGTACTGACTTAGGAATAGGAACAATGTTAACGATCTTCCAGTCGCTTGGATATACGCCGGAAGCCAGAGAAGCATTAAATAATATCGCGAGAGGCTGTAAGATGGCTGATAAGCAGCCCTTAAATACAAAATCGGGTATGCCATTACGGTGGACAATCTTAGACGCAGTAATTCGTTTAGCCAAAAGAAAGATTTCGTTGGAGGAAATAGGTGGTAAAGAAAGTTTACTTTGAAGCTGATCCCAAAACGATGAGACTCGCTGGTCAGGAAAGGACAAAACACCGTCGCTCCCCATAGTTTGTTCAAAATAAGATGCAATTTCCTCTGCTGAGAAGTGGTTAGACCAAGATTGGGCAGAACGCCTTTTACCAAGTAATTCATTAGCAGTATTCCAGAACAGGCGACCCTGTGAATTTAAATCTTTCTCCACCGACTGATAATAGTCAGCAAAATCATTATTATACGCTGTCTTAAAATTCTTCCTGACCTCCTGAAACGCAAGATAGTCCTCAGAATCCTTAGATTGTTTTAAAAGTCTATGTTTCAATTGTTTCAGTTTCCAAAGTTGGATTGTGTTATTAGAGGTCCAAATCGGAAACTTTGGCCTCATAAACTTGGTCTTAGAATAATTAATTAAAGGAACGTTTTTGATGATAGCTGCAGAAAATCGATCCGTTATGATATCCCAGATCTGGTCAACAGACTGGGAGTCATCAAGAACGGACCAGTCTGAAAACGAGAGATCTTTAAATAAGTTCAAAAAATTGGCCTTCTTAAAATCGCGCCGAGAAGAGCAGCAATGTGGGGTAA
>JAHWFO010071471.1:123250-146504 GCA_023313115.1 Rhysida immarginata | reverse complement strand
CCCCCCCCCCCTACCTTCATCTGTTCTTGCTTCAGTCATAAAACACCAGTACCATTCAACTTTTCAATTCTATGTCCAAATAATTTTTTTTTTTATTCTATATCAAATTTATTAAAGAATAGCTGATTTATTTAAACGCCATACCTCAAATGTTAAAGGCATTTAAATAAATAATAAATGAAATTAGGAAAGTAAAAGAAAATCCACAGCCTGGGATCAATAATGACAATATGTAGTACAGTAAAATCCCGTTACAACGTACCTCACATTAACGTACATTTCAGAATAACGTACAAATTTCAAATCCCCGTCCCAAACGTAGGTATTTTAATGCTAAAAAGTTTCAGAATAACGTACCTCACTTTAACGTACATTTCAGAATAACGTACTAATTTTACATTCCCTTGGTTAAATTATCCCTTCAGTACAATGTACATCGTTCACATGTCTTGCTCTGATTGGTCAATGCAGCCCATGCGAAAGCTGCAACTGGGCCAATGGGCTAATTGAGCAGAGTTCACATTTCATTGGTTGGTCAGTGTAGCATATATAAACCTGGAAATCTCTGCATGCTATTCAGTCGGGATCCAATTTGTGCTGCAATAAAATGCACTTTTGGATTACCTGTTAATTGACAGACTCCAATAACTTTCAACGTTGTCCATTTTAAAAGAAATTATGCAAGCACAAGAAAATATTAATAACAAATGCACTGCTATGACAATTAATTATTAAAAACTATTTTTAATTATCTGCTGTGATGGTTAATTACTTTCATGAATAACACAAGATGGAAATGGAGTAAAAAATACTTTGAACAACTGCTGATATTTTGGACAGAACCTGTCCATGTCAAAGATAAAGAAAAAATTCAGCTTTGACATTCTCTATTCAACTGTTCCCCCCCCCCCCCCCCCTGTTTCTACCTTGTGTTCTCCAAGTTAATTTTGTCTTATTCTTTTCAACAGTATAACATAAAAGCAATTTTCCACTATACCCTGTCTCAGCTTCAGTTGAGAGTGACGTCACCGAAAAACGTCACTTATCAGACATAGTACACAACATCACATCCTTCCGCCGCTAATTTTTAATTTTTTAATTTCGTCAAATGACTTTTCTATTATATCGAGGAGAAAAATATGAATTATGATTGCAGGCAGAAATTTTGAACTTTGGATACAGAAATTTATTCAAACTATTTCTTCATGTGGACGAACTGTAACCGCTTCACTCATGACGTCACTCTCACCTAAACTTGAGACAAGGTATAGAACCATTTACCTGGGAAGCCAGGAATGCGGTCAAATTCACCTCCAACAATACCAGGTGGGGGAATGATTTGGGTGTTTGGATGGCCATTATAAGATCCAGGCAAGAGGTTTGGAAATGGCAGAGCAAATGGTGGCTGGCTGAGTATGAACGGACCAAACTGAACACTGCATACCTTCTGCTTTTTATACAACACCAGATATTTCTACATTACAAGAACAAAAACAAACCAATCAGTTCCAGAATTGATTAATTTTCCAACATTAAAAAAAATTCAATTATTCATGTGTAAATGAATTAAAGGATCAATTCATATGACATGTAGACTGTTCCCACTTAACCATCTTCAAATTTCATGACGTTTTGTAGATAGCTTCCTGAGAGTCATAAACTGTTTTTCCAAATTTTAATTCCTTATCTTCTTTTGGTTGGTATATTTGTAGGTCCCCAAAGAAAGGGTATCTATCTTAACTGTTATTATAAGTGTGAAAAAGTCCAAACTTTGACTTAGAATTATACCATTACACAAATAGATATAGAGCTTTGAAATCCTTTATTTGTTGTCTTGGGTAACTTTTTACCCTGAACCAGAATATCATAATAACTAATCTCCTTGCTTTTCCTGTTTTCATAAAATGGAGAAACTAAAATTTTGCAAAAAATAAATAAATAAAAATTAAAAAAATGTTATGTAATTAAATAAATTTGACCTTAACCCACATAATTTTTGTCCGACCACTAAGAATGGTGGCCTATGTTTACATTTCCCAAACTCAATTTTTTTTTTTTTTCACTGAAATAAAACTTAAAAACTCATGATTCAAGTAGTTTTGCTGGAATTTTAAAAAATAAAATTTCCATCTGTATGTAAGTGGCCAAATTGTGCAGCTAATTCCTCTGAAATGGCAAATAGCAGAACCAAATGAAAATAATACTTTTTTAGAGGATCCCTTAAACTTTGCCTTGACGTATTTATTTTTTATGTCAATTGATTAAGCCTATTAAAAAATATTAATTTTTTCTAAAAATAAAGAAATGGCTGTAGGATTCAAATCAGCAAACAAAACTCAATAAATTCGAAATATATGAACTCCTCTTGTTGAAACGAATAATTTTTGTAAATGAAATGTATGGCACCAATGAACCATTTTGGAGTTAAGTTTTGCTTACGCCCCTGCCAACAGAATTTTTTTTTTCAAAATTCATAAAGATATATTGAAATTTCACCTGTGCATAGTGGGAGACCTGAGAGAATGTATTAGTCCACAATTTTAATTTATTTATTGATCTCGTTGACTTGAATCAAAAAATCATAACTGTCTGAAACAGGGCATAACCATCTACAAGATTCCCTAATACAGGGTTTCCAACTAGGGGTGCAAAAAATATTTTTGGGGGTGTGAGGAAAAGTGATTGTACATAATAATGATTAACCCTCTCTACCCTGATGATTTCAAATATAATCACTAACTACTATTGTTTGTTATACATACCAAAAGGGGTGTGAATTTCTTTTTGTAGAGGTGTAAAGGTTCATTAAAATTTTAGGGTGCAAAATGCAAAAAAAGATTGGGAAACACTCCCATAATATGAGGAACATTGGAATCTTAAACTGGGAAATATTCAACATCAAAAGTTATTATATGAAAAAAAGGAAGAAAATTCATTGATCTGGATCTAAACCTGGGACCACAAGCCTCTGCTAATACTCGTAGTTCCTGGTTCAATTCCAGGGTGCGGAATTTTACCATCAGTTTTTTAATCTAACTAGCAGGCACCCGGCGTTGCCCGGGATAATTACAGTTGTAGGTAAACAGAACAATCTCAAGAAGTTAAATTATAACTTAAAATTGGTTAAATAATATCTCAATCAATACAACACAGAGCGAAGGGACTATTAATTCTTACAGAAATCCGAAAAACAGGAATTCTAGGGGATATACTGGGACTTTATTTAACCTCTTGTTGACCTGCCTCAGATAAAAATTACATCCATCATCACCATCGGGGAACATCACTGGATATTTGAGACCCAAGTTTTTCTTGCCTTTGACATAAAAGCTCTTATCCCCTCTTGCTCTATTCAAAACTCCCTTTGTTCAGATGTTTCCAATGCCTGTATAGCTTTTTTTGTTTTAGCTGTAGATTTTCTCTGACCAATACTTCTTCTTTCTCTTTCCTTTCCAGACACACAAATATTGCCAGTCGTTTGGACGTTTGATAGGGAACTCAATGAAGACATGTGTCGCTCGTTTGTCTCCTCGATAGACGCTGCCTTATTTATTTCCTGTCACTGCATCATCATTTCATGCTCCTTTTTAACAATTCATGGAAACAAAAGTTCAATCATCACATTATAACCATCTCAGTTTCCAAAATATTCACATTTACATAGATCATAGCCAAAAAGTATTTTTAAGAAATGTTTGGATCATGTTTCCTAAATAATTTCTTAGTCCCGTAATCTTACTTTAGATGTACAGTTCATTCCAAAAGCGTTTTCACTTAGGTGAACGATGTTCGGCTTCCTTTCATTTAATGTAAATTAAATCAGTGAGATTAATCGCTCCAGGCAAGAAGTCGAGTTCGAATCATGTTGGACGATTCCATTTATTGTTTCTTAGCAACAGGGATAGGTAGGCATAACGAGTGACGTCAAACTGGTTTAATTGAAATCTGATTTTGAGCCTTTATTAGGAAAGTTTTTGTATATTATTAATATATCAATGTTTATTATTATTATTTTAGCAGAAATGTTGTATAATAACGTGAAAACTACACAAGGAAGTAAGCGTTAAGTTGACAAAGCACGCTCAACAATATAATGGCGAATACACGAATTAAATCACTTAAGATGTTTTTCATGAAATAATTAGTAGTAGAAAATTAACTTTAAGTTTTCTGCACATTTAACAAAATAATAATATACAGGGTGAAGCAGCGTTCATAGCGTAATTTGACTTGCGTAGAACAATGACGTACTGCATGCAGACGCGCCGTCTCGTGCCGCATTCGTGTACTAATGAGTTGCCATTTCGATTGTTACAGTGATATGGATCGGTGGAGTGCACAGCATCGTGCCTTTGCTGTTGAAAGTTATTTCAAGAATAACGACTCTGTTATTGCTACCCAGCGTCTATTTATTGGTCGATGTGGATGTGGAACAATTATGGTTTCAACAAGACGGAGCGACCTTGCATACTGCCAGAATTTGCATGGATTTCTTACGACAGACATTTCCAGGCAGAGTAATTTCCCGTTTTGGTGACATTCCCTGGCCGCCTCGATCACCTGATCTTTCATGTGCAGACTTTTTCCTTTGGGGCTACCTCAAGCAAGAAGTTTTCCGAACACGTTGTGCCACAATTCCTGAGTTGAAGGATCGCATCAGAACTGCCCTGGGCAATGTCCCAGGGAATATGTTACGCCGAGTTATGGAAAGCTTCCAACGCCGTCTAGATGAATATGTTGTGCAGAGGGGGCATCATTTGACAGGAGTCATATTCAAAAAGTAATCCAGGCAATGGTCAATGACTTACACATTTGTAAATGGCATACTTTAACTATTAACTAACATAGGAGATAATAAATAAATTACATTTACATCCTAATGGTGTGCTTTAATATCCTACTATGATCGCTGCCTCACCTTGTATAATGTATAAACTTATTATGGTATTTCATAGTGAATAGCTACCAATCTTTCGAAATGAAATACAGTATCTTCTGGGTTTATGCTTAAAAAATAATGTATTGGCAAAAAAAAATTGTATTCTCATCCATGACGGGAACAAATAATGTATAACAATGCAGTATCTTATATACAGGGTGAGTTTTTAAAAGTGGCCCGGTGAACAACGTGTAAAAATGAGCACAAAAAGATCAGTGCAAATAATTTAGAGTAGGTGCTGGAAGTGCCCTCCATTGACCTCGAGGCATGTGTGAAGGCGTGTCCACATGTTCCTGAAGGCACGAGCAAGGTTTCCGCTGGAATGGTCTGAATGACTGCCTGGACGTTTTGTTGAAGGTCGGCGACTGTGCGCAGATTATTCTGGTAGACCACACCTTTCAGTGCATCCCAGAGGAAGAAATTGCAGATCGATAGGTTTGGCGACAGTGATGGCCAGGGGTGTTCTGTTCCTCGACTGATCACATGTTCGGGTGGGAACACTTCCTAGATATGGGCAAGTGTTGCTTGTGCAGAATGGGCTGATGCACCATCTTGCTGAAAGTAAGCATTGGCAAGCTTGTCATCAGTAAGTTGTGTGGCAAACACGTTGAATACCAGTGTTGAGCAAGATAAAATAAAAACATTATCTAGATTAAGATAAAGATGAGAATTAAATATTTATCTAGATAAGATAATAGATAATATAATTTAATATAATCTAGATAAAGATAAAAGATAAAAATAAATTATCTAACAAATTAAGATAAAATTTAGCCTTTATTTAGCCAACTTTTCAAACTATCGATATATCGTGATAAATATCGGAGTTTTTGCGATAATAGGCTTTTTGCGCCACGCTCTTTTCCGATAAGTTAGGCTGCTCATTACATTTGTATCGTGGAAATCTAATGTTAACGTTGCGCTCAGTGTTGTCAGGTGTAGGGATTAATCCCTAGGCGTAGGGTATTTTCACTTGAAAAGGGATTAAGGGATTTTCTGAGAAAAAATGCAAAAACATAGGGATTTTTGCCAATCCTTGAAAAATAAATTTAGTGACGATTTAAATTAGTTCATGGATGGAATCAGAACCGGGACGAGACCAGAAGACCAATGGAAGACCAGAGGCGTGATTACGTCATATCATTGTTCTTTTACTGGATATAGTAGCCAATCCGATTTCGAGATTTGGTACTGGCTTCTCATTGGTGCTTTATACATAAGCAAATGAATCAATATATATAAGCAACATACAACTACATACAGATTAAGTGAGGAGGACTGGCAATAAATTGAATGAGCTAGCTTATTTATTTTAACTTTGAAATAGATGTAATTTTCTTATTACTGTCTTTAAATAATTTACATAATTTATTTGCATATAAATTGATGTGATAATTTTTAAAGCTTTGTTGTGATTTTGCATTTATATAATGTCAAACCAAAGTCTGCAAAATTGTTTCTTACCGTATATACCCGCGTATAGGCCGTATTTTTTTCCCCAAAAAATGACCCCTAAAAACCACATTCGGCCTATGCGCGGGTTAGAGTTGATGAAAACTCTTATAAGTGGAGTTTACAAAAAACTAAGCAATAATTTTATTTATTAATCCGTTTAGATTTCATTTATTAACCCTTTCACTGCATAAATAAATTTCTCATAAGATAAAAGTATTATGAGAATCTCTAAAACGCTGTGGCGGCCATATTGGAGAAAGTATGAGAGGGGGAGGGGCTTCAAACGAAACCAGCGCATTTTTACGTGTTCTGTCATTCCAATACATACAGTAAATTAGTGGTGTGCGATCCATCGATGGTTTTGTTCGTCGTTCAATGGAAATTTCGATTTTTAACCATCGAACGATTTTTACAAAACATCGATTGCCAGTGATGGTGGTTTACAAACCATCGATGGAAATTTCGATTGTACTTCGATGGTAAATGGTTGGTTAAGTCAAATCACCAATCAGTCACTAGACTGCGTTAGCTAGGAAAACTGCTAATTAAATACATTAATCTAAACAGTATTCAAAATGGAATATCGAAGATTCAAGAAAACTAAAAAATTCGATTTCGAAACAGTTTGAACATCGATACTTTAAGCCTACTGAAAGATGATCGAAACCAAATTGAAACTATGATCGAAAAATGGTTTATAACATAAAATACTTGAAATGTTTTTTTTGTATCTGCTACGCATGGTAAAGATTATATACCGTTAAAATTTGATTGAATTCCAACAAAAAGTTTTCAAGTTAATCATTCAACATCATAACGCGTTTACTTTTGAGTACTAACCAGCACTTGTTACAATTTTCACTGCGTAACTCGGAAACTTCTCGTTGGAATTCGATCAAATTTTAACGGTATACACAGTCTTATGTACCTTGTTATTCCTCCGTTTCATTAATCTAGGCTTTACAGAACCTGAGTTATTATTTGGAGTTCGGTCATTTGCCCCAAACTGCAGCATGCCTTTTGAACATCGATAGCTTATTATCTCAAAGCGCATAAAATTTAATATATCTTAGAAATGGTCCGTCGTTCATTTTTAAAATGCGGCATCAGCAATGCCCTAGACGGAACTGAGGATGATAAGCTCTTTGAAGACGATGATGATTCCTGCCATGAAAGTGATGCCGATGAAAATGAAACAGAAGATGATTTGGACGACATGTATGAAGAAGAATACGAAAATTTTTATCAACTTTTCGGAGAGTCGGATGAAGAAGATGCTACTTTTGATGGTTTTTCCACACAATGATTTTCTTATTATAAATTTAATGTTTTTGTAATAAAATTTTTTTTCCCTCATGCGTTGCATTTTTTCCCCTTTTTTGCCTCGGCCTATGCGCGGGTCAAGGCGTTTTTCCACTTTTTGGGCTCAAAAACAGGGCGCCGGCCTATACGCGGGTATATATGGTACTTGTTTTAAAAATAATTTAATTAATAAATTTTTTTATTTGTTTTACTAATTTAATTAAATAAATTCGTTTCTGCGGTGTTATTGAGATTTTTACAGCTTTAGTGTCCATTTATACTTCCGTATCCCACCAGAGGGAGCTATACTGTTGCGTAGGGATTTTTTGCTTGGCTGAAAGGGATTTTTGCCTCGCAGAGCCCGACAACACTGCTGGTTGCGCTTGAAAAAAAGATCGTTGCACAGAGAGGCTGCTCAGTACGTTACGCTTAGAATTGTGGGTAAAGGAAAAGGCGTTGTCTTGCTTTCGAGTTTCGATATACTCCACCAAAGAACTCAGAAACCGCAATGTTGGTTTTGTGGCTGGTGAAAGTAAATCTTTTCTTCTTTGTGCTGCTCATGATCCTCTGCTTCGGAAGAGCCTGTGGCAGAGCTTGCAATGAGGATCATGGGTGATCCACTCTTCGGATTTTGGTGAACTTTTTTTTTGTTTTGTTTGGAATTTGCTGTTGAACAGATGTGCACTTATAATTTTTTGTGTATCTCTTACGGTTTTTGAGATAGAATTTGGATATGTCCTAATTTGCATATTTGAGATGATGAAAGCTGCTCCATCAGATAGAGCACCCTCAAGTTCCTATTCATTCTCTGTATTGGAATTTGCGGAACTACAATGGTATCCAAGATAGGAAGGGGGTAACAGACTTTTGACTTACCCTGTATAATTTATTAATTTGTTTTAATGCTTCGAGAAGTGACTTGAAGCTGGAGGAGTGAGTTTCGAAGCAGCGAAAACACAGTGGCTGCTGACGGGAGCAGCAGGGGAGCAAAAGACTCGTGACGTCACTAACAGGTTAATTCTGATTGGCTCTGTTATTTCTGTATCAATCGTAAGTTCGATAGAGTTACACCTCTTGTCTATCGATATCGGACATCCTAACGTAACAGGAAACAATGTGGCGCAAACAGCCTATTATTGGCTGTTCAAGCGATATGTTATATTGAAGTACAATATTTTAGAAAATATCGCCCATCACTTCTAGGTACCTTCTAGAGGTATTTTCTGAGATAGTCAACTCCGCTTATAAGAGCCCAACAGGGGAAATTGAAAAAAGGCTCTTATAAATGGAATCGCAAAAGACAAGACAGTTATTTTGGGGAAAAGAAACATGGCTCTTATAAGCATTTAGATCTTTTATGCAGAGCTCACAAAATTTCTTAACTGGTCACATGATTACTTGTGAAATTCAGTGACTTTGTCTAAAAAGAATCAGTAATGAGCCCATGACATTAGTGATGCATGCTGGAACTGGATGCATGTCTCACCTACATTATTTAAGGTCAATGAAAACCTTACAAATTTAGAAAAGTTTTTCGGTAAATTTTTTAAAACCTTTATAAAAATTATAGAAATTTATGAAATAGATAAGATAAACTATGCTTAGATAAAGATAAAAGATTACATAATTGAATGTTTATCTAGACAAGATAAAAGATAAAAACTTTTCATCTAAGATAATTATCTAGATAGGTCCCAACACTGTTGAAGACGTTGTGCACCTAACGGTCACTATTCACAGTTTCATTGAAGAACACAGGGATGATGCGGCAGGTGGAGAAAGCACACAACACTCCAATTTTTTGTGGATGCAGTGGAGACTCCATGAACACATGCGGACTGATGGAAGACCAGTGGCGCATGTTCTGTGAGTTGAACGTAACCGGACAGATGGAACCATGCTTCATCTGAGATGAACGCACAACTATCCTCCAGCACCTCCAGAGTAATGGTGCTCAGGAGCCATTTACAAAACTGAACCCTGTCCGGCTTGTCCACATCATGCAACTGATGCACAGTGGTCATTTTGAACGGGGTGTAGGTGTAAATCCTGTTTCATGATATCCATTGCACTTGATTGAGACAAATCCAGTTGCTGAGACAGCCGCCGTGATGACGTTTTGGGACTGTGTAGCATGTCTTCTTCAGCAGCAGCAATGATTGCTGTCATACGGACCATCCTTTTGCGCACTTTCTTTGCATTTAGTACTGATCCCGTTGCATGCCATTTCGTAATTAAGTTTTGCATTGCAACTTGAAAATTAATTTTAACCTCATCTGCACACTGTTTTCATGACCCATGCCGTGCATAGTGCTCTACCACAAAATGCGCTGTTGCAGAGATAACACCATTTTCGCCAACACAAACAACTACCATGCACAATATCACATGAATGACACTCTCTCAAATGCGCAATATCACAAGAATGATAAGTCATTTGAAAACTTACTGCACAGTATTTCGTGCCGGGCCACTTTTAAAAAACTCACCCTGTATGAAGAAAGCATATATTAATGCAGTATACAATATGCTATTTACTATATGGTATATCATAATGGCTTTCTTTTTCTTATAAAATATACGCATGATATATGGCAGCATGAACAATTTCGGTATCAAAATATTACAGAATTTAAAAAGTAATAAGTAAAAATATCAATGTTCGAAATACAAAAAAAATAAATAAATAGACTAAATATTTATTGATGAAAATAAGAAAGAAAATTCCACAGCTTGGATTCGAACAGGAACACTTCAGCTCTTCGAAGGTTCCCGGTTCGAATTCAGCCTGTGGAGTTTTCGTTCCCATTTTCATCAATAATTTTCATCTGAGGTTTTACGTAGGATAAACCCTCACTGAACATTCTTGAGATATTCTTAAATATTTATTGCTTTGTTTTTAATAAGTGCGTTAAATATTTCATCTGCAAAGTCGATCTTACTGAAATAAAAAGAAATGATTAATCTTTTCAGTTAAAAGCGCTGTAATTCGCCCACACAAGTCATAAACCTCATCCCTATTTCCACTCTGGACGGCCAAGTCCATTTTAATCTTCTACAATGTTCGTTCAAACTACTAGACTTTATAACACTGGTCGGCATAAAAAAAAAAAAAGTCGGGAGCAAGAACTTTGTCATGTGATTTTAATTTACTTTAGTGTGCTGAATCCAAAGCTGTTTACAGATTGATTTTATCACGTCTAGTTTTCGAGAAATTTTTATTTAAATAAAATACTAATATTGGCATATTAAATACGTATTTAATATGAAAAATGTACAAAACTCTTACGCATGACATGACTTCTATGATATAAATTAAAATCTTAAATAAATTAAAATACTAACATAAAAAATAACTATTTGGTAGATCGCTTTCTTTGATAAGTTTTATCTGTTGTTTCACGGTTGATTTCCCATTAGAAATCAGCTAACATTGCTGGGGACCACTTGCCATTATATCTTTTTTCCATGTGCACAAAATCTTGGTGACACTTCTCACCACAAGCTCATCAGACACGGCACCAAGATTTTCTGGGAAAAAAATCTAAATGCGAATGCAAGAAGTGTATTTTTAATGACATGTTCTTGATATGAAGAAAGAAGTTCTTATACCAGTTATTTGTAATTTGCAGCCCTTATATTTCCAAGAAAATTGTGACATACGTTTTCAAAAGCTACCCATGCTCCTTTTTCTTTATTGACCAACTTAGATTTGAACAAATACTGCTGTCAGTATCAAAATGTAAACAATTGTAATGAAAACAAAAATTGCTTATAGCATCAAAACTAGACGTGCTAGATAAATTCTGATTACATACACTGGCGGAAAAAAAAATCCCAACACCACGAAGGACTTGTGGTAGATGAATGAAATTTGGACAGTATATTCAGCTATGGTATTTATTCAATTGATTCAAGTTTCAAGGTTACAACTTATAGGGGGCGCCACCAGCACTACCCTGTACATGGTGAAAAGCACAGACTTTAGTACCCGCTATAGTCGCCACGCTGTTCTATGCAGGCCTCCACACGTGCATGCATACGGTCGTAGAGATGCCGAATGTCATTTTGTGGTATGGCATTCCATGTCTGTTGTACCTGGATGGTCAGATCAGCGACAGTTGTTTCTGGTTGTGGAAGAGCCCTGACACGACGTCCGAGCATGTCCCAGACGTTCTGGTGATCGTGCTGGCCATGGTAGGATGTGGACACCCTGAAGGGCACGTTGGGTTGCAGCGGCAATGTGGGGTCGAGCGTTATCCTGTTGGAACAGCCCCCCTGGCATACCAGCCACGAATGGCAGCACAATGGGTTCAACCACCATCCGAATGTAAACATTTGCCGTCATGGTGACTGGGATAACCACCAGGGGGGTCCTGCTGTTGTAGGAAATCCCTCCCCATACCATAACGCCAGGGGTGCCGACGATGGATACAGCTTGGTAACAGGACTTCCCCACTCCTCCTCCTGACCCTTGTGCGACCATCACTCTGATCCAGACAGAAACAACTTTCATCCGTGAAGACCACAGACCTCCATTCTGCCCTCCAAGTCGCTCTGGCTTGACACCACTGAAGACGTGCTGCATGGTGTTGAGGGGTAAGAGGCAAACATGCCACAGGACGTTCCGCCACATTATATTGGGGTTCCTGACTAAGGTGATGACGGACCATCAGCCACTTGTATTTCTGAATAGAATGCACGATACAAATCAGCGACTGCTGTGCTAGTCCTTGCAGCTGGAGGAATTCCAGCTGTCATTCCATCACCTGTTGGGAAAACTTAATGTGGTGGCGGATTTGCTGTCACGGCAGTGCGACAATGTAATTGTTGTTGGGGGTAACAAGGAATGGTTAAAAGAAATTGAAGAGGCTCAGACGCGGGACCCCTGGGGTCAGTTGATTAAAGCGCAGGTTCGTGACGGTAATGTCGTGCGACGAAATGGAGGGGCGTTCTCGATTATGTGGCGTTCTCGACTGAACACAACTTGATTATGTGGCGTCCGGAAAAGCACATGGCAGGCAGCGGACTGATTTGGATTCTTGATTCGTTGCGAACGGATGTGCTGCAGCAGCACCATGATAATGTGTTGGGGGGGCCACTGCGAGATAAGCGTGACTATTCATGCCGTGCGTAAAGGTTATTTTTGGGTGGGGATGGCACGCGTTGTCACGAGGCACATTTGGGCCTGTCTGGTTTGCCAGCAGTCGAAAAATAATTTCATGCGGGCGCCATGGCAGCCAGGCATTAGTGCGTACTACCCATTCCAGAAAAATGTGATAGACATTGTGGGGCCTGTAGAGCTGCCCAGAACGGGTAGCAGTTATATTCTTGTTTTCACAGACGTGCTAACCCATTTTCCTGAAGCGATACCTTTGGCGGAGCAGTACACTGCCACCGTGGCAGACGCCTTTGTTCAGCTGGTTGTGTGCAGGTATGGCGTCCTACATCGTTATAAGCGACAGGGGGGCCAATTTTACTGCTGAAGTCTTTGCGAGAGTGTGTCAGGATTTGGGGATGAAGCACAAAATCACTACGACCTATCGTCCAACCTCGAATGGCATTACAGAGCGGTGTAATAAATCGGTCTGTGAGGCCATTCGAGCGTTGTGCGACAATCATCCCGACGAGTGGGAGCAGGTGCTAAACTTTGCCCTGTTCTCACTTCGCACACGATGCCATGAATCGCTTGGCGAAATGCCTGCATACCTCCTATTTGGTTACGATCCTATGATGCCGCTAGAATGGATATCCGAGTTTGGAGAGCAGCAGCCAGAGGAAGATGACTGGAACGCAATGAATCAATATCGCTCTGAGCTGGTAGCTCGGTTAACTAGAGTCCGGAAATGGGTAAGCTCCTGGGATCGTGACAAAAGAATGCGCAAATTAGAGCAGCTGAACAGACGCAAGCAAACGCACCAAATTGATGTAGGTAGTCGCGTGTGGTTGCTACGAATGGATGGGTGCTAGAAAAAATTTGCAGCAAAACTTTTGGGCCCATTCCGTGTAGTCGATAAGTTTACAGATGTAACCTATCGGATTGAAGGTGGGAGTCATCATGACCAGATGACGGTTCATGTCGATCGACTAAAGCCGTGCATTCTTCCGATCTGGGGGAGGGGGACGCGTAGGAAGCGTGCTTCTATAGTACGCCAAGGGAACGAGAATGGTCGGCACGAGGAGGATGAGGAGGAGGAAGCTGATGATGAGGTGGTGTATCCGCTAGCCTTGTTAAGACCGGGCCGTAATTCGAGGAATGGTCAGGTGGGTTGTCCAACACCCGACGTGGCAGATACTCCTGAAGTTGTTGAGGAGCGTGTGAGTGATCAAAGAGAATCGGGGTTAGGTGATGAAAATCGTGGCGCCTTCAATAGCGCAGATCACGAGGATCCCCGTCCCCAGAGGCGGTATAATTTATGGGCTCGGCCTAAAGTAGACTATCGAGCATTAAATATGGGAAAGAAAGATAGTGGAGTGGTGCACGATCCACCTCAGTGTAACGCCGAGGTCGCTGCTCTGTATGAGTGGGATAAATCGCCATTTGGCAATGAAAATCGTATAGGGTTCTGTATATTGCCAGAATGACCGTAAGATATTTCGGGTAGAGTGTTTATTAGGTGTTTCTGTTTGTTTGTTGATCATTTATGCGTGGGTGTGCATGCGCCCTTGAGTGATAAAAGAACCAGGTTCTTTTAGGCTTAAGGGGGGGGGGTGTATGTGACTGGTGTCAGTATGTTTGTATTTTGGAGTGACTGGTTGTGTAGTTTTTTGTTTTTTATTTTCATATTATTTGCTGTGTTGTCTCTGTGGTGAATTTTCAGTGTTGTGGAGCATTTCGTTGTGAATTGTGTGAGAGTCTAGTTACGGTAAATCTTCTACTATAATGCGACCCCTTGTATAATGCGACTCCACTTTTTCGGCCCAAAAAAAATCGGCAAAAATCCTATCCTCTTGTATTATGCGATCTCCATTTTTGACTCCTCGCGAGAAATAAAATGTGCAAAAATATACAGTAAAAAATCTATATTTTTAAATAACCTGCATCTTAAAAATGTAAAAATGCATTTAAATGAACTTTCTTGTCTTTGTTCAAAATTGTATAAAGTTTAAATTCACCAAAATTCAATTCATTTTGGGACATTTGCCTCATTAAAACCATTGGAAGTTTATAGCCTTACATTGATAGGGAAAGCTTTCCCACTCACACATCGACTTTACATCAATTTTCTTAATAAAAAAAAACAAGTAATCTTTATTCAGTTTAATATTTTCACTGCATACGCTTTCTTGTAGGCTTTGGTTCGAGGCAGTTTGCAAGTACAGTATAACAATGTTTGGCAGAAGTTAGTTTCATATTATGGTAGCTGTTGACGACGAGAAATTCGAATAAAAAGTGAATTAATGAACTGGAAGTGTCAATGCAATTTAATTAATGTAAAGTACACGATAAATTCGTGTGAATATCATCAGCACAGAAGGGAACTTCGTCGAGGCAGTTTGGAATTTTATAGGCCTACGTTTCTCACTCACACATCGACGAAAAAAAAAAAAACAAAAAAAAAACAGAACTGAACATTTCTTAATGAAAAATCAAGTAAACTTTATTCAGTTTTAACATTTTTCATAACTTGACTGCATAAGCTTTCTTGTAGGCTTTGATTCGAAGCAGTTTGGAAGTAGGCCTATTTGAAAGTAGCGATCTTTGGGAGAAGTTATTTTCGATGTTGGTGACAAGAAATTCAAATTTTTTTTGAAATAATTTATTGTATACTTAACTGGACACTGTATATGCTGTATAATTAATCTATATCACACAGTATATTCGTTGAGAATTTCATCAGGACAGTAGTTCGAAGCAGTTTGGAAGCAGAGACCATCAATATTGATGGTCTCTGTTTGTAAGTAGCGATCTTTGGGAGGAGTTTATTTTCGATGTTGGCAACGAGAAATTCGAATAAAAAGTGAATTAATTTATTGTATAATGAACTGGACACTGCACATGCAATGTAATTAATGTATAAAACACGGAAAATTATATGTGAATGTGATCAGCACAGAAAGCAATTGCCTGCACTTCGAGGCAGTTTGGAAGTTTATAGCCCTACATTGATAGGGAAAGCTTTCTCACTTGCACATCGACAAAAAAACACAACAGTACATCAATTTTCTTAATAAAAACACAAGTAATCTTTATTCAGTTTAACATTTTTCATAACTTGACTGCATAAGCTTTCTTGTAGGCTTTGGTTCGAGGCAGTTTTGAAGTAGGCCTATTTGGAAGTAGCGATCTTTGGGAGGAGTTATTTTTGTATTAAATGTTGGCGACGAGAAATTCAAATGAAAAATGAATTAATTCATTGTATAATGAACTGGACACTGTATAAGCAATATAATTAATGTATATTATACGGTAATTTCTTCAGGATAAAATCCCCTCCGGCAGCAGTGGTCGTTGGAGGGCTGATATTTATCCTCTTGTATAATACGACCCAGTAAATTTAGATGCTCTTTTAGGCCAAAAAAATTCGCATTATAGTAGAAGATTTACAGTAATTGCTGAGTCAATTACGTGTGGGTGTTGTTCTTTTGTTCATTGCAATGGTGTGCAGTGCCAAGAAATTGTTGCTATTGAATTTAAGTAAAATGTATTTTGTATTTTTAAGTTTTCCTGTGTTTGGAATGATGATTGTTGGCTGGAAGCTAAAACGATCATCGTTTTATGATCTTGAAGGGCTTTGTTGACGGAGTTTTTCGGAGAACTCGGCTGTCAATAGAGCTCTTCGGGCGTCTGTCTTTGTTAGGAGAGCGCCGCGCGTCGAAACAGAGAAGTGTTACAGAGAGAAGCCTGCGTCGTCGTTGCGTTCGTGCTACCCCCCTATTGCAGCGATGTTGCGATGTTTTTGTTCCTTTTTGAAGGTTATGAAATTGGAACAAAATACTGTTAAAACTACGTACTGTGTAAGCTGTTCTACTACGTAGTTGTCAACTGGAGAGGACGCGTTTCAAGCTGCCGTTTTGGAATTTTTTTTTATGGAATGCTCTTTTGTTTGCCGGAGCGCGAAGATTCACTCCTAAGTTGAGAAGTCCGACGCGGAGAAGCCCGGTGTTTTGGTGAGAACTTTCCAATTATTTTCTAGTGATAAACTTCCCGATTGGTGACGATTCCGACTGCAGTATTCTGCAAAATAAGTTTTAGAATTCCGTTTTCGGATCTGAAGTAACATGTCCCAGCATAAGATTACAAAGCGCTGTTTATGACTTTTAGAAAGCTACAGCGATAGTCTGTTTTGTGCTGGAAATTTTGTACCCGAGATCCATTTTTTCAGCGGTGATTGTATATGTCCCTGGTGGATTCGACAATATTGATGACTGTTGAACATTTGTTTATGTTCTTACTTGCATTTGCAATTTATGATACCCAGCTGTGCAGCTTTAATCCGAAGTCAGGCTGAGTACATGGGTTCATGGGTAGGCCAAATTGTATATGGGCAAATCTAAGCAGTTTGCAAAATGAATCAGGCTGCCGGCCTCAATAAACATTTTGTTGTTCGGCTCTTCATAGCGAGTAGAGGTTGCGTCGGTGTTGACAGTGGGAACTAAGCATTGCATTTGTTGAGCAAAAGGGGTTACCGCTCTCTCCCCTTTTCTCCTGGCCTCAGGTGTTCCGAGTCAAAAGACACCTAGGAGGAAAATTGCAAAGGAGAGCACGACGCGCTCTGGTAGAATCTCCACTCAGCTAGTGGTGTAAAAGCGAGGGATTGCAGGTGGCAGTTGATAATTCTCTGATGCTTAGGACAGTACTTACCTGTTTCTGATGGCTCTGCTTATGTGCTCATGTGCCAGTCATGGCCCGGCAGAATTGTAAAGCCAAGTGTAGCTCATTAGTTTCAGATGATTGGTTATGTTAATGTCTTCGCAAGCTTTAAAGAGTTTATTAGTGTTGGGGCCCCAAAGTTGTTATATATATTTATATATATTTTATCACTTTTTATATTGCAGGGAAATAAATGTTTATTCTTTTGGACACGTTCACCTGCTCTTTGATCTAAAAACGCCTCCCCGCGCAAGTCCGAACAACCCACACCTGTCAGGCGTGGGTGAGCATTGTTGTTAGAGGTACCTTTTGGCACACCCCCCCCCCCCACGTGCCAGGGCACAGTCTAACAGACGGTATAAAGGTTCTGCAATAGTTGCTCGGTTTGGGATAAAACTATCGTAGAAATTAAGAAGTCAGAGGAAAGCTTGCAGTTCTTTCTTGTTCTTTGGATTCGGAGCACTTTTAATTGCTTTGATTTTATTTTGAGAAGGGTGGAGTCCATTTTTGTCAATTGTATGTCCTAGGAATTCTACTTCATGGACGTTAAATATGCTTTTGTCCTTGTTGAGACATAGACCTACATTTGATAGGCGTGACAGAAATTGGCGTAGATTCTCTGCTAACTCGTTTTGTGTTGAAGCACAGACAAGAATGTTATCGAAGTATGGTATGACATCTAGAAGATTTGACAGAAGATTATCCTTAACACTTTGAAAAATACCTGGGGTGATACAAACACCAAATTGTAAACGTTTGATTTTGAAAGCTCCTCGATGAGTAATGATAGTTTGGGCCTCTGATGATTCTTCATTGACAGGTAGTTGAAGATAAGCCTGAGCTAGATCTATTTTAGCAAAAACAGAACTAGGTGGTATAGATGTCAGCAACTGTTGAACAGCAAGGATTGGATAAGGGTGATCCTGCATTGCTTTAACAATAGTTATTTTATAGTCACCACATAAGCGAATCTCACCTGATGGCTTGATGATTGGAACTACAGGCGTTGTCCATCTGGGGGTGTCAATTGTTTCTACGACTCCTTGTTCTAGAAGAGTATCGAGTGATTTATCAATTCTTGGTCGTAATGCCAGTGGAACAGGTCTTGGTTTAAGATGAATAGGTGGATATTTCGGATCGATAGGCAAAGAGATGGGTTGTCCTTGATATGAACAAAATTCAGGAGTGAATATATTAGCATAATCGGTCAGTATTTGTTTCGTTAACACCGAATAAGGTAGTTCCCAAAGGTGCGAACCACTCGTAACCTAGAAGGATCTCAGAAGAAATCCATACGTGACTAGAAATCATAGATCCGTACGTGACTAGAAATCATAGATTTTGCTTAAATCCATTATGCTCAACTGTAGGCCAACACTGACCTTTGAATTCAATGTGTTGATGTTGGTAGTCTCGTAGCACAAATAGTACCTTGGTGAGTTTAAGATTTTCATTCTTATTAAGGTCCTGGAAAGTCTTTTCAGAGATGATGGAATATACTGATCTGGAATCGACTTCCATTTTGCATTTGAGTTCATTTATCTGTAGCATCACGGAGCATTTATGTGGGGGTGATTCTTGAGACAATTGATTAATAACATATACGGGAGTGGCTGTGTTAACTTCTCCTGTTGCATTTGTCGCATTATCCTGCCTTTGGTTTGTTGTTTGTTTACGAGCACGACATACACGGAATATGCGCTCTAGTTTTGAGCAATGATGACATACAGCATTTCTATGAGGACAGTTTGAGCGGGAATGTCGGCCTCCGCATCCTTGGCATTCTTTCTGAACTGGTGAGTGGGAGTAGCAACATTTGATGTCGGTAGAAACCTTAGTCTCTTTAGTAGACGTTTTCCTTCTTGATTTGAACTTTGAATTTATATGCTTATATTGTATGTTGCTGATGACCTCGGGTGGAGAGGTAGAGAATCGTTCGTTTGCACAGATTTCTCTCACTTGGACAGCTGCAGTTTCAGCAGACAATGCTTGCTGTGTAGCTTGTATGAATGTCAGTATTGATTCAGAAAGTAGTCGTCGTTGTATTGCTTCATCCTTCATTCCGCAGACGAATTGATCTCGTAGACGCTCGTCGAGAATAGCGCCAAAATAACATAGATCTGCCATTTGACGAAGAACGGTGACAAATGAGTTTACTGATTCAACTTCTCTTTGAGTTCGTTTGTGAAATTGAAAAACGTTGAAAAATTGTTGATAGTGCCGGTGCATAATGATTTTTTAACAGAGTTAAGAATTCGTCAAAGGATTTTGTTTCAGGCAAGGCCGGCGCAACAAGTGATCGAACAACGGCGAGGGCTTTTAGGCCTATGACAGCTAACTGAGTTGCTTGTTTACGTTCCGGCTCCACGATGTTGTTTGAGGCGCAGAAGTATTTAACTTGCTCAGCATAAATGTCCCATAATTTTGGATTATCGACATCGAAGGGTTGGAGAGTGCTAATGATAGACATAATTATGTGGGAAGAACTTGCCTTGTAGAGATGAGCAGATGGCTTTGGAGTCGTAAATGAGTGGGCGAAATGGCGTCTCGTCTTTGCTGCGGAGTTTTTTCAATCCAGTTTAACGACGTGGTTCCGTTGAACATCTCACTGATTTACATCCCATCCTCGTCGCCAACTGTTGTGTAATGAGATGAATCAACGTACAAGGTAAGATAGATAATATAAGGTTTTATAATCATGGTAAATATTAGGATATATAAGATGGAGAGAAAGCATAGCTTGGTGTTACATGAAGGATGATCGAGAATCTGTGTGGGAGTGACGGCGGCATGGCAACAAGGGAAAAGATAAGGTGTGCCGTCTGGTGGCAACACGATACATTACAGTTCGTTTTCTAATTAGGTAAATTGGCACAGTAGAAAAAATAAATAGAAAAGTAGGGGGGGGGATGGCACTATTAAGATAATAAAAAAATAAATTTAAACTGCAATATAAAAACAATAACTAAATTACTTTTCAAACCCGCTTATCCGTTAGGGTCGCGGGGGCAGCAGCCCTATGGAGGATCTCCAGTGATCGCGATCTTCCGCCATTAGGCGCATGTCTTCCCTCGTAATACCCAAGCGACTCGAACCCAGATTCTCCATGTAGTCTAGCCAACTGGTTCTAGGCCGACCCCTTGGTCTCTTACCCACTGGCTTGGAAAATAACAACTGTCTAGGAAGGCCAGTTTGTGGCATCCGTATCACATGGCCATACCAGCGCAACTGAGATCTCTCAATGTGGAGAAGTAGCGACTCAACACCTAAAGACTCTCTCATTGTGCTGCTGTGCATTCTATCTAGTAAGGTAACACCTGCCACACATCGCAGAAATCCCATTTCGGCCGCTTGTACCCGCGAACGCACTCTTTCGGTCATTACCCAAGCCTCATGACCATAGGTGAGAATGGGGACAAAGACAGATTTGAAAACGGAGAGGTTGGCTTTGTTATCCAGCTTGCGTTTTGTTACCACGGATCGCCACAGCTCATGTCTGACACAGCTTGCTGCACCGATCCGAGCATCCAATTCTTTCTCCTGCCGTCCATCACTCGTGAATGCAATCCCGAGATACTTGAATTTCTCCACCTGTCTCAATGAGGCTCCCCTAACATGGAGAGCGCACTGAGCAGGTTGTCTTGAAAGGACCAGAACCTCAGTTTTAGCCACACTGATCTTCATCCCAGCTTCTTCACATTTAGCTGCAAACCGGTCTAGTGCATGCTGAAGGCTCGTGCGAGAAGATCCAAGGAAGACAAGGTCGTCAGCAAAGAGCAACCTCTCTACCAGGCAGTCGCCCACACCATCACGCTCATCGCCTCGGCTGCCCCTGTCTATCCAGTCCATAAAGATAATGAACAAGAGGGGGCGACAGTCCGCACCCTTGGCAGAGTCCAACACCCACGGTGAACGGTCTTGACTTAATGCCATTTATCCGGCCACACATCTCAGAGCTTTCGTACAGAGACATGATAGCAACCAGAGATGCTCATCCACTCCATACTCTTGTAACACTTGCCAGAGCTTCTCCCGAGGAACTCTGTCATATGCTTTTTCGAGGTCCACAAAGCAAGCATAGACCTTTTTTGCATACTCCCAGGATTTCTCAAAGATTTGCCTTAGAGCAAAGATGTGATCCGTCGTGCTTCGGCCAGGTCGGAAACCACACTGCTCTCCCGACAGTTTGGAGTCGACTATTTCCCGACTTCTCTTCTCCAGACACTTAGCGTACAGTTTCCCAGGAATGCTGAGCAAAGAGATGCCTCGATAGTTGTTGCAATCTCTCTGATCTCCATTTTTGAAGATAGGGATCACAAAAACAATAATGAAAAATAATTTCAAAAAGAAAGATAAAGAAATAACTCAAATTTGTTTGTTAAATAGCTAAAGAATAGAGCTATTTACTGGTTTTACAATGTCAGTCTGTCTCTTTAATATTTTCTAAATTTTTTGACATAGATGGTTAAAATTCAATGGGCATGTGCTACTTCACTATTTAGTTTATTGTATTTTCGATTAACTAAGTGGGTTCGAAGTTACGGGAGTGAAATTTATAAGGGGCAATTTAGTCGATATGGTATAAACTTATTTAAAGAGGTGAATTTGGTATGCAGATTCTCTAGGCAATATCTGCATTAAAGAATGACTTACGAATGGATAATGAGGGATTTTATTCTATGCCACATCTCATGTGTTTAGATTATAATTATTAATGAAAACTAGAAAAGAAAACTACATTACTGTGAAGTTTGGACAAAATTCTTCCAATGGGGTCGGAAACGTAGGGGTACCGGTTACCTGTTCTTTCACAACTATTAACGTTTTCAAAAGGCAACATATTGCATGTGATTCACCATTCGATCGAAAGAGGTGCGAAACAAAAGAAGGTAAAGTTCATTTCCATTTTCTAAATACTACATTGGAAAAAATCAATTTTTGATTTAAAAGAACTGGGGTTAAAAAGTTTGGATTAAAGGGATAAAAAATAGACGAAATAGCTACTTTCCTATACCCTCCGAGGAGGAATTAATTTCTTATTAATTATTTTAAGAATCAAGAGAACGAATAAAATTCCATAAAATTAATACAAATATAATTCCATTAAATATTTTATCTAAAACCAATTAATCTTTATAAAATAAAATAATTTACCAAAATCCACTATTAAAAATTCTTTATCATACATTATAAAAATGTAGTAATTTTTTTATAATGAAATAGGAAAAATTATATTAGACGAAACACATAATTTTGAATTGTTAAATTCAGCCCATTTTCCGAGTTTAAAATACACGAATCGGTAAATTTATGACTTTAGTGTTATCCTCAACTTTATATACTGTATAGTAATTGTGAAATTTGATGTTAGTATAACTATCAAGTTATTCTGAAATAAAGTAAGGAATGAGAGTCTGTATTTTGGCTCTAATTCATTCCAAATTCTCTAAAACTGCAGTAACTAAAGGTTACTTGGAACTGTTTGTTTACTTCTTAAAATATTTTTTGGCATTGCAGATTGGTTAGATTGAGTATACTACTTTTATGAAAAGTATCTATACTTCTATCGAGTACTTTCTACAAATACTCGATAGTTCCAGTATCGAGTATTCAAAAAGTATCGCACATCACTAATCCATTTGTTAAGTCGAAAACTATTAAAGATAGAGAAAAATTTCCAATTGCTACTCTGTAGAACAACACCACATTAGTCTAAAAACAATTTTTAATCACACCCTTACCCT
>JAHWFO010071471.1:79432-118250 GCA_023313115.1 Rhysida immarginata | reverse complement strand
TGGGGGTCATTTCGTAAATGTTCTATAAAAGTCCCTAGGATTCTAGATTTTTGGGACTCCTCTGAACATTTATAGTTCATTTGCACAGCGTTAATTTTTCCATTCTAGCTCTAATAAATGGGGTCAGCATCATTTCCCTTGTAACAGACTGCATTGTTGTCGTTACACAACAGATTTTCTTCATGAAAATGATTTGATCGATTCAAACCACGTCAGAAATAAAAAAGAAGACAAATCTGTAGATGAGTTTTTTTTCAAATGTAAAATTGCAGATCTCTAGGTGCATCTCTAGATTGTTGGGACGACTGATGGTTATCATGCTCCTTTGAAAACTGTTGATCTAGATAAACTAGTTTGAGATGTGGGATGCATAATAGCTATGGTAGAAACGTTAAAAGAGCTAATTTTGACCTCATATATCATTTTCTTGAAAACCAAGACTAAAGTTATTTGCACGAATTTAATGATGTTAATCTGATTTGGGTCCATATTGAGATGGAGGTACTAAATGCTATTAATGCTTCTGTCCATCTGTTCAATTCCAAGGGCTCTAAAAACAATTCATTTTAACCTTGTTGGGTCTCCAAATATACTCAAAAATTGTGAAATAACAAATGCAAATTGAATTCTAAATCAAAGGTCTCAAATAATCTTACCGTATTTACTCTACTATAATGCAAAAAAGGAAGTTAAATGCTAGGAAGTTACTGTATTTACTCTACTATAATGCAAAAAAGGAAGTTAAATGCTAGGAAGTTACTGTATTTACTCTACTATAATGCAAAAAAGTTTGGCCAAAAAAGCATCTAAATTTGTGGGACTGTTTTATACAAAAGGATAATATTAGCACTGCAATGGCTAGAAGCGGGAGGGGGTCAAATGAACTTTGGGGTGACGAACTTCAAACGAAACTAGCATATAATATACATTAATTATACAATATATACAATTAGAGTTCATTATACAGTACATTAATTCACTTTTTGTTTGAATTTTCCATCACCAAAAGCTAACTCAAAGTAACCTCTCAAAAAGAAGTCCGTCCATATGTGTAGTTGCACTTTGATCTGCTGCATTTTTTCAAATCATGTTTCATTTACTAATTTAACACATGGATATTTAAAAGGCCCCAAAATTAAACTGCTTTTGTCTTTATTTAAAATTAAATACGACAGGTTAAAGAGGTTTTTCTGTATATTCTTGTATATTTTACCATTAATGTGAACAAGAGAAAATTTTCGGTATTTTATTGAAACATGGAGTAATTATTTTAGTAAGTATTTTATTACAATACATGAAACAGCTGAGCATAATTAGAGTTACTATCAGCTATATATCGGACCTGCCAAACTCAGGAAATCAAATTATGTGAAAATTCCCTCTTTTACGCACACAACTGTATTTCTCATGAAAAGTTAAAAATGGGGACTGCATTATACAAGAGGATAAAATTGTTTCTGGTTTATTGGGCTCTGAAACAACACCACCTAGACAGAAGGCCTGATAACAGAAACGTCATACATTGTTACCTCATCATTAGTCGACCATTATTAATCGTATTTCTACCAAAAATAAGCTCTAAAGTTGGTGGACTATTGATGATGTAACAATGTATGACGTTTCAGTTATCAGGCCTCCTGTCTAGGAGGTGTTGTCTGAAAGTGGAATAGCAATATACAAGATGCTCATTATAGTAGAATAATTACTGTACTCAAAAAAATCGATGGTTACAAACCATAGGAAATTTATTCAGTCTTTGGAGCATTCCATTCAACACTGAAAAAATTATACCAAGAACTTTTAAACAGAGATAATAATGTGCAGCACCCAGATGTTTTTGAATCTTTTGACAGTCTCAATTCTTTGTTTTTGTTTTTTTTGAATCTTCCAAGAATGTTAAATCCACTCCTTCGAATGATGGCGGCATGAACTTTAATTTGTCAGAGTTAGCTTCCAGAAATGATTGAATTTCGTCTTTTATCACTATTTCGGCCCAAAACATTAAAAATGTTGCGAAGAAGATTACAGCCTCTATGATTATTCATAGGAATGGCATTCCAGGTTAAAATTTTAAAGGTGTAGCGTTACCCACGGGAACCTGCTCCATTTTAACAGTTCTGAGTTGAAGAGATAGGGTAGAAGTGATCACCTGTTTATTTGGTTCTCCTCCTCACTGTTGGTACGTCAGTTGGGGTAAGATCAACAAGGGTTAATGTGCCCTTCCTTATATTAAAAGGTGCACTAGCCTGTTCTTGCGTTGTTGTCCGGGTAGATATTGTCTTCGCTCCCCAGCAGGAGTGGCATGATGTACCGCGGGTACGCTACACCAGTTTCTTTGGACCAGGGGCCATGCTTATGGCTATGTCTTACGAGGCTTTTACACTAAGCATAGCCCTCTTGCTCGCGCAGGCTCGGGCTTTACTTTTTTTGGCCATAAAGGAAGGCAGAAATGTCTCGCCGATGGGAATAATAACGAAAAACGGAGACACCTTTTCCAGAGATAAGGTCACTTATACAATGGCTGGGGATTTGGAATGATTTCGCTTTCATTAGATAGTTTCGTGTAAACAAGATTTGTTTTTTGGGTTGAAAATATTTTCGTCTTTGAAGATTTAGTTTGTTTCCTTTTTATTGTTTCGCGCATTGTTAAAAGGAGGTTCTTTCCCTCAGCTTGCATGGTAGATTGTTAGCATGTCCGTGGCAGACGCCTGTTTTGATATTGTTGCAGTTTAGCGCGCAATGGTTCGTTTTTTTCTGGCCAGGAAACGTATGTGGAAAAAAATTTTTGGTGAGAGTTAAGAGCAGTCATCGGGCACAGTTGGAAAGGTGAGACGAGCTCGATTCAGCTTAAGCACCGTAATGGTGACGAGTTCAGTGGCTTTACGCCATGATACTTTTCGACCTTAAGTTGCCGACTGAGCTCGCTGGGAAGCACCCGAAGCATTATCGGACTTTGCTCTCGTAACCTTGTAGGATATTGAGGCGTAACACACAACGATTTGGCCATATGCTTTAACGGTCGAAAAAAGATAAGATTAATTTCCTATGGAATGTTTAGAATGTTCATCGCGTGATTTGGAACTGCCACGGCATGCGAAGTTGTTGGGTTAAATCAAATCGGTGATTTATTTTGTTGCGATGAAGCTCGATCCAAAAAATGAATAGATAACTTAACCCTAGATTATCCTGAGCATGCAGCTGTGCTTTATTTACAATTGAAAAATGTGTTTATTGGTTAACTGACTTTTATGCTAGTTTACAGATTTTATTTAGTTTATGGTTCTTGGATGGTGACAAATGCTCTTTTCCACTGGCAGCCAAACCGTTATGGATTAGTTTCTCGACTCAAGACTTCAGTTCGCCTGTGCATTGCCGATTTTCCCTCCTGCTTCGGTGGTGGACCACTCCAGGGTGTCACTGTCATTTACTTTGAATCACCTCAGAGTGCAATCGCTTACAACTCTGTGGCTTTGTTCGAACAATGACTTCTACTGAAGTTTCTTCCCACGATTAGTTAGCATCCTTGTTCATCGTTATGTGTCTAATCATTACATCTGCGTTCTATTTGTAAGTGACGTACTGTACTTTACCACTTTGTTTACCGTTTTTTGCTTTTTTTTCCTAGTAGTCATTTATTGTTGTCCAACTGTGGAATAGCAGTTTAGAGTTTCTTCACGACCCATAAGTTTTGAGGAGTTGACACATCTTGCCAGGCTTTCCTGCACTGCAGTTATCGTTCGACAGACACGTCGGTACCCCAGTGAGTTCGAATGTTCGCTCATCCGTCTCGGCTTAACAACGAATTGAAAAAGTGTGGATTGTGGTGTAAATAACTGTTCAAGAACTTTATAAAATTGTCTTTATAATTTTTGCTTGGACTTTTGATAATTTTTCCTTTTAAGAAAGATCCAATTAGTTGTAATTTAACTTGGCGACTTTTCTGAAGACATTACTGTATTGTTTTATTTAGTTGATAATTTAGCATTTAGTTGTTAAGTGTTTAAATTACCTTTCTGTCTCTGTTTTTGTTTTGTTTCTTTATATATCAATAGGTCACTCCTCCACTGCAATGGATAAAGGGTGTTCCCTTTAGTTTTCCATGAACAGGTGAAATTGTAGAACAAAATCAGTCTGACCCATCCAAGTTTGTGATTTTCGATCTATTTATCGCTTAATTAATTTGTTTGTAATTTACAATGAATAAAATCCATTGCACCTTGGTCTTTTAGAAAACTTGCCTTTTAGACATTTCTACTTTCCTCTACACTCTTATCAACCACATACCATTACCTCCGACGAGGGATTTCCCTTATCTACATATTTTAACAGCAAAACCAGTACGGTGTTCACAGTATTCATTTACGCCACTTTTGGATGTTTGTTTATGCATCCTAATGTTGGCACTTTAAAGTATTTTCAGGAATGGACTTAAGGTATTGAGAAATTGGTTGGACATGTTCGCTCACGTCAGTTTTGTCAGGCTCAGGACTAGTTTGAGAACGCTACAAAGGGTTGCATTGATGAAGGTTCGTACGCTTCGTGAAAAAGAAAATTCAGAAACTTTCAAGACTTATCCAGGACAAATGATGATAAAATTCAAGGACTTAAACACACTTTTGATTGGCCTCGGTGGCTCAGGGGTTGCGTGGTCGCCTCTGATGCCTGAGGACGTGGGTTCGACCCCGGCCAAGGACAACGAGGATTTTTTCAGGGGGAAAATCCTGAGATCACGCACTTCCTTCGGAAGGGAAGTAAAGCCGTTGGTCCCGTGTAGTTGTTTGCAGGCTGCACATTAAAGAACCCTTGCGAGGCAAAATTTGCGGCCCCTATAATGCCGTCCTGAAATGACCATGGCAGTTGAAAAGGACATTAATACCAACCAAACCAAACACACTTTTGAATTAAATGAAAACATTTACTTTTAATATCTTGATATTTAATGAAGCATTCCAATTTATATCATTACAGAATCCTAAAAAACAAAAAATATGGTATATTTAAAAAGGTTATTTAGTTTACAATAAGTCTATATATCCATAAAAAAATGAACCTTCTCAGTCTTTTCAGTAAATCATATTTAGTTGTTAATTCACGATTCAGTTCGTTTATTAATACCGTTTTCTCATCTGCCGATTTTTTGAAACCATTGGAGTTAACAATAAAATCAAAATTTTCTTTCAGTTTCTGCCCTTTGTGCCATGTCATCAGCAGATTTTAATAATAGTGCTACTCTTTTTCAATATTTTTTTTTTCTTTTTAGTTTGATCTATATCATCTCGATTTATTTTTCTTTTTTTGTCCACTGAAGCATGTGTTCTCTCTGTTGATTTCTTATGCAAATAGGCCATATACTTTTGCCTGGCGCTTCCAACACTTAACAAAAGGGGTTTAGACAGATTTTCTATCCCACTAACATAGGAAATGTGATCCCATAAATAATCCTCTGGGATATAATAGAATTTTCCTGCATATTTTCAACAATAAGTTCCTTATTTATTGAATAACCTCTTTCCACAGATGCATGTCCATGTGATAAAAGTAACAGACTGAATGATTTCCCACAGCTGTTTGAAAGATGAATTTGAAGACATGTATTCATTAAACAATACATCAATACTTGATGACTCATCAGTCAAATCAAAATTTATAAAATCTTAATTTATTTTTGCTGCATCAGTTACAAATTCTTGGAATTGCCATAACACAGTGTCACATTCTTCAGGCTGGAGACGATGTGCATCCACAAGAAGTGTTAAAATTGATTTGAAATTTTTGACACATCTATCTCCATTTGTGGCCATTAACTGAGGGTCTAAACACTTTTGGTGGCGAACAAGAGAATACTGTATGGGATTTTTATCCAGTAGTTTTAAAGTAGTTATTGTAAAAGTATTCTATACTGTAATCGGAAATCCATAACTTGCCGCTCACTAACATTCCTAGACATCAAAGTCTGTTGTTTTTTCTGCTAGAAAACCAATATCAATTCTCTTGGTAGTGGCTATGCACATTGTTATCTTTCATATCTGAGTTGTAAAATTGAAGATGCATCATCCATTACAGTCTTCTTAATAAAGCGATTCATTAAACCTCTAATAATTTTCTCCATGTCTTTACCCAGAAATGGAAGCAAAGGTTTGTCTGTCTGATACCCTTTTAAAAATGGCAATAACTGTTTTGCAACAGAATTAAAAAAAACTGTAACTTGGTATGGTAAAAGGATCTTTTAAAATTTCTTGTATAACATCAAAGAAAGCAGTCTAGGATTTTTTACGTTTTTTTGTAATTATTATACTTCTGAAAATATGACCAAACTTCAATAGCTTGCTCACAATAACAGCAATTTCAAGCCTTCTGTGTGGACAAAATTTGAGTGGCATCTTTGGTACACTTATTTTATCTACAAAATCTTCCCTACTCGCAGGAGAATCTTTGAATAATCTGTAAATGCTTGTAAGTAGTTTTTCAATTTCCCATCCACTAGTCATGGATCCATGTCTAAATGCATTCTCGAAATTTTTCCATGACTGTATGTCCCAAGAAGACTGAACTCAAGTATCTTGTTTGGATTTTATCATTTTCCCATAATCTTACATGAACATCCATTTGTTTTGCTTGAGTAAATTTGTTTAAGCTCTTATCGAATGAAATTACCAAATGTTTATTTTTGCTTTTAATATCACTGACAAGAAGGGATTTAAAATAAGGAGTCAAACCAAAGCAACAGATGTAAGCACATTTTTTTTTCTCCACAGAAGAAATCTTCCGCTATCACACTATTTGGAAGCATGAGTTTAACGGCGTGTTGTTAAAATCAACAGTGATTGAATCCGACACATCAGATTGCATCGAAACTGTTGTTAAATTCTCTGATGAGCTACGATGAGTCTCATCGGAACTCTGGGTTGGAGGGTATGATTTGCAAAAACCCGAAGTGATGTTTTCTTCGTTGAATCAGATCACATGATCAGTTTGCGAACAAAAAAATGGTGACGACATATGATGCGAAGAACTCGTGGAGATATAGAACCATTCTATGTAATAAATTACTTTTGCCCACTTTTTAGGTAGTAAATCTAAATAAAAGACCACTGCACATATCTTCATTATTACTTCTTTTATCATTTAAAATTATTCTTGTAAAAATTCAGAGCCATAGCGAGGAGAAGGGCCTACACGGGCCTTAGCCCAGGGCACTTGCATAAGGGGAGGCACCAGAGCTGTACAGAATATATTAAGGGGGGCACAAAATACAATTAGGTAGTACTGATATAATTCAGTGCCCACGGCTCAATTTACTAAGCTATGGCACAGAACTAAGTCGTTGAATTGATATAATTCAACTGCAATGTCAGCAATATTTGTTTTGCTGATGACTGTTTAGGCATCAGTCGCGTTGTTAAATAGCACTACCGTTCACTACAACACCCGTTGCATCAGTCAACGACAGTGATGAATTTAACAACACGCAGTAAATAATAAATCATTACCAGCACATGATCGATAGGAATAATGACTTTTCACTACCTTTAATGCCCAAAGTGTTTCGGCTTTAATTGTAACATTTTTCTCCTGAGGAATTCGTAACGTTGAAGATGATGAGAGGGAAGTTGTCGGCGTATCATGACTGGTTTTATTCACTAACAGCTGATCAATTGTAGTGTTTTTCTCACGGTTTGATAAGAGTGAACCATGTTTTTTTGCTTCTCATGTGACTCTTCAATCCAGACTCACCCTTACTGGAAATATCCACGGTTTTCAAACATAAAGTACATTTTACAACATGACGATTATTCAGATCTTTTGATATCCAATTTGAATAAGTTGGATTATTAAACCAAAGTTCGTAGAATGAGCATTTACCCATGTTGCATAATTTTATGGGCAATTTATTTTTTCTTTAGCGAAACAGAAAAAATTCTACAAACTGAAAACAAAAGTAATACTTAAGCATCAGCGACTACAGCGACAATTTATCACTGTGAGCGCGATAAACAATCTCTGCTCATAGAATTATGGGTAGTAACGGAATGATTATGGTAACCATTTATCTATATAACGGCGATCATATATGAAACAACCAAATCTGTAGGTATTTATACGTAAACAACCAATCACTGATGTCCACAGGATCCTTGTCAGAGTCAAGAATCTGATTGGGTGATCTATTGACGATTTCCAAGGATTTTAGAAAGTTCAGTAGTTTTGGATGACTAATAGAGTGCAGTATCTTGTAAGCGTTTTTATCAGCTTTATGACCGGTATCCAAGATGTGGGTAGACAACCGAAGGCGTTTTTATTCCCAGTTCTAAGTTACATGAAGTGTTCTTTGAGTCTAACGTTTATACTTCTTAATGACTGCCCAAAATACTGTTTATCACACGAAGCAAAGTACCCAAATTACAGCAAGTGAAATACAGATTGATAAAGAACAACGGGAATTACAGAATTAAACACAAAAAAGGCTTGAAACGAAAATAAATCAGTCTTGATTGGATGCGTTGATGTCTCTTCTGTGATGCTGGCTTATGATGTTGTTTACGGCGTCCAGAATAAATTTCATACACTCCGCTCCTCTCACAAGTATGTATACTTTCTTTGTTGCTGCCTATCATTTTCATAATAGTGTTGTTGCTTTGGAATGCAATTTTTAAGTTGTGGCTTTTAGGGGCCGTTCAAGTATTACATAACGCAGTTTGGGGGGGGGGAGGGGGAGGGTCTTGTAAAACGTTACGGTGCATTACAGGGGAGGGAAGGGGGGGTCAAGCAATGCCTTACGTAACATTAAGTTTTTGTTAAAATTAAAAAACCAAGCAAGTGAGAGTCGGACTCGTGCACCGAGGGTTCTGTATCATCACACAATAAATTTGTGTTATTTACCAAAAAATTTGTGTTTTCCTTCATTCAGTTTGGGGCCCTTAGTGTGTACAATAGTTGTCGATTTTCTGGTTTCCAAATGCGGCAGTTGTGTGTATTCACTGCGCCGTCCAAGTGAAAATGCACTTCATCTGTCCAGAGGATATTCCATGGCCATTCTACATAGATTTCAACGAGAGCAAGAGACCGAAATGAGAACTTGAGTCGATCGTCACAATCATGTGGAAGACCCGCTGCACAATTCAAAGTTTGTACGGATAATCGGAGGATATTCCGCATGATCTTGTGGACAGTTGAATGTGGCCTATCCAACACCTGCGCTACCATGGAAATTTGCAGTTCTGTCCTCTTTCCCCTCAACCGAAACCTCCTCTAATGCGTCTGCAGACACAGTTTTTTTTTCATTTGCCAGCACGAACTGACAATGATCCTGTTTCTTCAAATTTCGTTAACATTTTCTGAAGGTTTTTCACATTCATGGAACCTTTTCACATCCCCTTCAAAGTCCGAAATTTCCGTAAAGCAGCTACTGTGGAATTACTGTTTTGGTAAAATAATTTCACTCAACAATGCACGATCGCGTAAACTTAACATCACTGTGAGCGGCATATACAGTCAATTCTCGTTAATACGAAACTGGGTAATACGAAATTCCGGTTAATAAGAAGACATTTTGTGGCCAGTCCCCGAAAAAGCAATTACTATGTAAATTTTTCTGCTTTATACGAACATATTTTTATTAAAATACGGTTTATACGAAGGAAAATTTCATAATGGGAATAGGAACAATTTTATAGGAACAATTTTAATGATAAAATTTCAGATTTTGAAGTGTAAATTTAATAAAAATAATTTTTAAAGTCATTTCATATGTGATTGCTTCTGAAATACAGTATTCGAATAAATGAATACTCGATTTTTTTAATCAGTCGATAATTATTTAGTCGATTATTCGATAAAAAACATCGGTTATTTAGTCGAATTTTTCAAACTAACGGGAAATCTGATTCGCTAAATCTGAATCACGTGCTTTGAAGCTAACGGGAAATCTGATTCGCGAAATCTGATTGGTTCAGCTATTCAGATCTGAACTCCTGTCACATGGCGCTCAAATCTTTATTTAAACAAGTGCAATATCGGTATTGTTTCTCAACCCAACTCGACAGGAGAATAGCAACTAATACTTCCATTGCTGAAGATTTCGGTGTACCTACCATTGGAAACCACGTCAAAGAGTCGCTGAAGAAGCTTCTTCCGAAGATGAAGGACCATCCCAATCCTCTGGTTGCAGGTATTCTTGAGCATCCGCTCACCTTTAGAAGCCTCCTTAGACATCGCAGGCCTCGTCACATACTGGACGTCAACTTCGATGACATCCAAAAGGCCATCTTCCCACTCTACTGGATCACCTAGCTCTTCCTCGTCCTATCGTCAATCAACAATCAACTTTATCGTCCTGTTAGGAAAGGACTCCTCCGTATACTGTGGATGACTTAACCAGGTTCATCTGGCTTCTTTCCTAATTCAGCGTATTTCTTTTGGCTATATTACTGGACGAGTATGGCAGTGGGAGCATAGCTTCCGGACCGCTCGTTTGTTTTTCTTCCCTGCGCTGTTCGATTGTTGATTGTCGGTATTGTTTCAAAATCAATTTTCTCATCGCTATAACGCAGTTATTTACAGTCAGGAATTTTATTCGATGTCAACTTCAAGCAAAAGGAAACGAAAGGATCTTTCATTAGATCTGAAATACAACGCTGACGAAACCGCCCTATTTTATAATCTTCTGCCCGAGAAATCTTATCATTTAAAAGGTGAAAAGTGTCATGAAGGTATGCATGCGTCATTTAAACTTTATTGTATTTTTTACCGATAACTTTGTACATGTATCTAATGTTTTTTTACGGTATCTTTCATAGGGAAAAGTAGCAAAGAACGGTTGTCAGTATTATTATGTACAAATATGGATGGCACTGACAAGAAAAAGCCGATAGTTATTGGCAAATTCGCCAGGCCATGCTGTTTTAAAAACGTAAAAAATTTGCCCGTTATTTATTTCAACAATAAAAAAAATCGTTTTAGCGCGAAAACAAACTGTTATTACAGATTTTTTTAGGAGAGATGAATAAAAATTATTTCTAACTTAAAGTATTCTATTTCCGTGTTTTCATAACACTTTTAGTATTGTTGGTTTATACGAAATATGAATAATACGAAAAAATTTCTTGGTCCCCACGATTTCGTATTAACGAGAATTGACTGTACATTGAACATAGGATCTCCGAGAATGTTCTTTGGTTTTATACAGTAGGTAACAGCTGATGCATTATGGCACATAAATTTACATTTTAACTACAGGTATTTAGAGTGCCTTTATATCCAGAGTCAGGCCCGCCGCCAGAAATGTTTGGGCCCCTGACAACTGGGTACATGTGGGCCCCTCTGGGCTCTGCCTCGTGCCTGATGCCTTTTCCCAGGTCCCCACATGCCAAAAACCTTGAAATATGTATACAAAATGACCGAAATGTAGTTTATCCGACAGCGACAATGGTGGCTGCATTTATGAATACTAATACCATACTTGGTGAGTTGAACCTTCTCGCAAATAAAAGTTTGACTGCAAGTAGGAAAGCCAATGAAAGCAGATGGCGGAATTGAAATAATACATTAATGAGATAGGCCTATGCAACGGGTTACTTGTAATGGTACAATTATATCAATGCAATGATTAGGAGTAACATCTGCATACATTTTTTTAATACGTACTAGCCTAACGATTAGGGTTATCTACATGGTGTACAATCAGTATGGTATGGTAAGATTCTGTATTTATACACTAACATACTTACTATATCAGTATGTCTAGAGTAAGATCTAAATAGTTTTTCTTGAAGTTGAACAGCATTAATCTGACATTGGTGACAAGAAGTTACTGCGATGAGGAGGACCACCTTCTTATTTTCATATTAGCAAAAACAAGTATGACTTCATTGAAGTTTATCTGCCTGGTAAGTTCGTGTTCAATTGAAATAACTGACAGTCCATTTAATCTTTCTTGGCTCATGGTAGAACGCAAATAGTTTTTTATAATAGCCAATTTGCTGAACGATCGTTCTCCTTGAGCCACCGACACAGGAAGACAACAAAAAATCCTCAGAGCAATACAGACTTCACTAAATATTCCTTCTAACCCAAGTGAATAAATTGAGTTCAAAAGATCAAGTGGATCAGACAACGCAGAAGCAGACGCTTCCTTGATGTTGAATGTCACACTGTATACATGCTTCAAGTGAAGCAACTCGTCTTTCAAAAGGCTGGTAAAATCACGTGCATATTTAACCAATAAATCAGCACAAAAGGATGAGATTTTTTCAGAAGTCAGACTTCTAAAATTTAGAACTGGATTGAATAGTTTCCAGATCTTGTCCAAAACTTCGAACCGATGGTTCATCTGCGCAATCACAGAATCCAAAATCAAATACAACACTTCTCTAGTAAACTTAGCTTCTGCTGATTCCTCGACACCCGCGACGCCTTGGGAATCATGGGACGTTTCGGAATCTGAACGGAAACGTCTTGGCCTTTTGCCTCGACGCCGCGCCGTCTTCAATTCTGTAGGAATTCCTAATTCTTTGGATACATGCTGTGCTTCAGTGAAAATCGTGTGGCAATTATCTCTCAACTGCTGCAATTCATTTGAGAGATCCTTGATGTTACGTGACGCGATTTCAAGTGAGATTGCCTTTGATTGGAGTATTAGATTTCTTTCATTGATGCAAGTCAAAACTTTTAGCCAGAAAGCTGCCATCAACACTGCAGTGAAGGAAGAGAAATATGTTTTCAGTCCACGTGCTTCGCTTCTAATTTCATTTGTGTACTTTGTCGTGGACATCACTTTCTCTAGAACAGGAAGAATGCTAGGCAACCTCTGAGCAATTGGACGCACGGCATCAACTCTTGAACACCAGCGCGTGTCACTCAGATAATGCAGCGAGCATCTTGTTGATTCCAGCAAGAGATTCCATCTTTCTGGACAAGAGCTGAATAATTTGTAGAGGCGATTCACGTTTCCAGAGAATGTTACGGTATCTCTGCAACACGACGCAGCATTTACCCCGACCAGATTCAATCTGTGAGCTGCACATGGAGAGAATAGAGCAGCATGAGCAGCATCATTCTTTTGTAGAATCCGCGCTTGAACACCTTTCACTTTTCCCGACATGGTTGCGCCGTTGTCAAAACCCTGTCCACGACAATCTTCAAGATCAATTCCATGTTCGTCTAAGCGTGAAATGAGTGTTTCTGCAATTTCTTCTCCTGTCTTCTGATTGCACGGGAAGAACTCTACAAATCTTTCTTCTATTGACCATTTGTTCTCATCGTTTTTATGGACGTATCGTAATATGAGAACATTTTGTTCTGTATGGGATACGTCAGGTGTAGCATCACATAAAATGGAAAAATAAATAGCTTCCCTTCTTTCAAGCAAAATCTTGTCTAGAACATGTTCTGCACATAAAGAAATGAATTCGTTTTGTGTCTGCCATGACAAATAATGAGTTCGCATTCTTTCACCATGCTCTTTCTTGTTTTTGATGCACTCCAAGTGATGTTTCAGCAAAGGATCATAGTGAGATACGAGTTCTAGTAATCCCAAAAAGTTGCCATTGTGAGGGTTTCCTATGTCTTGAGATTGTCCGCGAAATGCGAGTCCTCTGGAAGCCAGAAACAATGTAACATCCAAGAGTCTACGCAATAGGGCATTGAACTTGTCACTTTCAGTTTAGATTCGCTGTTGAAAGCTGCTATCAATACCACAAGAACCAATAACTGATTTTTCAAAAAGCTTCCAAGCCACGTAAGAATCCCTATGCTGGGAACTTTTTTCGCGATTCCGTAACCTTTCGTAAAGAAACCTCCACTGTTGTTTTTTTGGATCAAAACCTTCTCGTCTTGTCAAAAGGCTAGTACTGACATGCTGTTCCAGACTTTTACCAGAAGAAAAGAGAAGGCACGTGATGCAGTATAGAACATTTTTTGAGCTGCTCCAGACAATCCAATCTCTAAGTAACTCTTCTCGACTATTGGACAACTGGGAGTGTAACAGACTTTTGGAAAACATTTTTCCAGTGTAATCTGAAGGCATGTTTTTGATCATGTCTATTAACTGACTTTCAGTTTTTAACTTGCATAAAACGATGCACTGTCTGTCCCGGTCTTGCAAGTGATCTGGCCATCGCCCAGGATCGCTGTAGTTGTGAAATTCGTTTTTATGTTCGACAAAATCATCAACATTATCATTTGCCTCTCCTAGTCCTAACTTCGCTGATAGTCCTACTGTCTCGACCTCAGTTGGAACTAAAGATGTTTCGTTTCCAGACCTGCTAGTTGCACAACCGCGTTCTTCATCTGCGGGCCGGAAATCTTCACGTGGCAATTCCTGGCGGGATGTTGATGGAAAGGAAACATCTTCCGATTCAGCAGAGATATTAGGTTTAGGAGCATCGCTGTGTTTAAAAAATTGGACAATTTCATTTTTGGTTTATAATTTTTTTTCCCGTTTCTCCCTCTGTTTCTTTTCCCGTCGCTTTTGAGCACCAGACTTGTGTCGATTCATTGTATGTTCTACTTTGATCTGTTTGGCAAATAATGATAACTTTATAGTTTATTATTCAAACGTGGGGATAAGTAACAACTTACTTAGAAAGATGTTATCTCAACTAACCTTGCTAGTTCTGTATCAAGCTGAAACTTCAGTTTAAAAAAAATCTGGTGATCCAGAATCTCTAATTATACTTGAACACACAAAACCAGTGCTCACTCATCACTGCTTTAGAAGCAATAATGAACGCCCAAGCGAATGAATTATCAAACTACGGAGACGGGCTTTTTCTACACCGTACACGTCAACATCCACACGAAAGTGTACAAGAATATCGCTGTTGCCTGAAACAGAACGACGTCTGATTGTGTGAAACGGAAATATTCATTTTACAGCGGCGACGGCGTCGGCTGGCTCTCTTTCTTTGAGAAGCGTGCCGCTGTCGGCCGGCGATGGCGGGCCCCTTTGACAAGCGTGCTTCCCACGATACGAGCTACTTGACAACGTCTACTTGCTTGGAGTATGCGGGCATTTAAACATCCACTTGTATTGTTCTTTGTTGTAAGCTAAATGTTTTAACTTTTTTGTTACATGTAACTTGAATAATTGTCCGAATATATATCTACGCGCACAGCATCAGCATAAAAAAAAAATCAAGCATGGTTGACGAGGCCCCCCTTCCGTTGGGGCCCCGGACTAGAGTCCCGTTTGTCCCCCCCTGGCGGCGGCCCTGCCAGAGTGTAGCCTTGAGAGGCATGGCAGCCATGTTGTGTCCAACCCGTCATATATTATAACAGAAACAAATAGATTATAGAGCATATATTATAGAAAAAACAAAAACATTACTATGTGGTTTTAAAAAAATCACGAATTAGCTGTGTAATTCAATAAACCAAAGACAAATGGCCACTTTTAACTATTAGAAAAATTATAAACTGAAAAAATGAAAATTTATTTTTTGGTTTCTTCACATTTGAACAAAGTTACTTGTTTTAATTAATTAAAGAGGTATAACTGTTAATCATTGTTTATTGATTTTTTTTTTTTGTAATCAATTATTCCTTTTTGAATTATATAAATTCAAAAAAATTAAATTAAGTAATATTTTGATAGTCAAATTGAAAATAATAAAAGTCGTCACTTCTGGATATTTTTTTCTGCGATTATTTATCATTTTCAAATTAATAAATAAATAACAAATTAATATTTATTAAATTAATTAATTATTAATATAAATTAAATTAATAAATTGATAAATTCATAATAAATTTGTGACTGGTGTCAGTGTGGTTTTGAGTGGGTCAGAAGGTTGTGTTTTGCTGTCGTTTTGAGTGTTGTGTAAATTAATTTTTTTGTTTTGCTCTGTTTTGGAGTAGGTCATATGGAAGTGTTGATTTGCAATCGTGTAGAAGTGATTGGTGTTATGTAATTTTAAAATCGTTTTTTTGGGGGGTAAGAAATTTTATTGTTTGGCAATTATTTTCTTTATAATCCTAGGGAGGCTGCAACAATGGCTTGTATGATCTTAAATGAGGATTGTTGTTGCAGTTTTTCTAGGTATCTGAGACGTCCACAAAGCCAGAGGGTGAGGGCCAATGTTGTGAATGAGCGATCTTTTGTTGCTTGTTGTTGTTGTTGTTGTCGTGCAGGCATTTATTACGCTGAAAGTTTATGCTAGCCCATGCTCGCAAATGTTCTCCAATGCTTCCCGGCCACCTGCCTGGGGTCTTGTAAAGCGGAGCTGAGCACACGAGGCTGTCTGTAGAGCCTCCTTATATAGAATATATTGGAACAGTCGTTGCTGTTTATACATAATCAGTCCATTTACGGAGGTCTGACAATTGCAGTTCTCCAATCAGATGTGCTAATTGGGACTCGTGGAGGCGAATAATAGGGAAAGTTGTGGTGTCAAAGTATCGACATTGATGTGTTAGGAGTTGCGATGATAGGGGTTACTGCTCTCTCCCCTAATTTTCCAAGCCTGCAGTGCTGCATGGTCGCAAAACACTGAGATAGGCACACAGCAAAGAACACTGCGTGACACCTTCCTGTGGTTTTTCCCTAGCCTATTCGGTCCACTGTCTATGTGGTTTAGCCAAGTGGTGGCATTTGTCAGCCCTCACAATTGCATGTCTTTTGGCTGATTGTGCTTAAGTATCTGCCCGCCTACGACAGCTCATGTGCCAGTGTATGCATTTAAACAAGTATCGGATTGGATCATTGAGTGTCTTTACCGTTTCATGGGTGTTTTAAAAGCTAATTTAGAAATTAATTATTTTAAGGTTTAATGTTAATTGATTATTTTATCTTGGGGCATCAGATTATTTTTGCTGATTATATGTATATTTACTTGTTTGCAAAGAATTGAAATGAATATTCTTCTCGAAACTCGCATCTACTCCTTGTCCCTGTAACACCTCCCTGCGCAAGTCAAAACAACCTGCTCCTGCCGCGCGTGGGTGTGAATTTTCGTTGTGGGTACCTTTTGGCACCCCCTACTCACGCGCCCAGGGCACAAATTAAAATACAAACTAATATAATTAATATATAATATTAATGGTATTAATTAAATTATATAAATAAATAAATAACATTTATTACTATCAATATATTTAATTTATTGATTTTACAAATGAAAATTAATAAACAAAGGCTACTTATTATTTCATTATTAACCCTTTCAATGAGTAATTAAATTTCATTTTCATTCCTGAGAAGATGGAATTATCCACTTTTAGCAGCATAACAAGAAGTTTTTTAAACCTGTGGGAAGAATCAGATTTCCACAGGTAAAGGTAATGAAATTTTGTATGGATATATCCCCTTTATTCAGCAAAAGGGTTAATGGAGATGAGATATAATAATGTGAAGATGAGATATAATAATGTGAAGATGAGATATAATATTGTAGATATGTGAAGATATTGTACATGTACATATAATAATTAAGTCATTTAATAAATATAATTATTGTGCTGTCTGCCAATGAGTTATACTATATTCATATATATCAATATCACTACGCGGTCGCTGAATCGTGAGCCACGGAAGTTTGATCTCGTGGTCGCTGAATAGTGGCTCCCACTTCGACTGGGTCCTTTTCCCTTAAGTACTGAATATTTGAATATCCAAAATTCCTATTTTAACACACACATTTGATTTTTACTATACGAGCCTCACAACTGTAGCTCGAAGTTTTCCCCTTCGCAGCCCAAGTTAAACGTTTTTCTGGTTCGCGAGGAGAAAGTTTCACTATAAAACTAACTTCAGAACGATTCGAATACCCTAATGCCACGCAGTAATTTATTCATTACATTTGACATTACAATAAATCAGAAATAAATTTATTTAAAATCCTTCAAAATCAGAAGGGTCTGTGTCTGAGCTGTGACGGGACGTGCACGATATTTAATTATCGTACACGGCCCGACACTACAGATATGCTAAGAGACATATCTGTGTTAGCTGCATTATGAATTATTGGCTCTGAAAATAAAAGTAAAAGGTAAAGATCGTGTAGTGGAGACACTTCAGAAATATCAGGGAATAAGAAGGAGGGAATTGGGGAGTTCGAATAGGTTATATTAATCTAAAATTTTCGTTATATGAATTCGCACAAAAGCATATAACTCAATTGGACCCAATAGGTGAATGGCTGATCTCTCTCAACAAAAACAAAAATAGTATAAGAATAACAGCGGAAGAAGATATTTTATTCAAATTTTTTGTATTTTACCCAAGTTAAGAAAAGTAGGCCTAGAGCCCGCTTTGTTAAAGGATTAGTAGGAAAAAAGTGCAAACAATGAGCAAGGGAGTGAAGGTGTGGGTTGCCTAGACAACGAAGGAAGTAACAGGAAGTTCTGAGAAACAGAAGTGGGGAACAATGAAAATCAAGGTCAAGGTGGAGAGGAAATGGGATACGAAAAAAGAGAAGAGACATGAGATGATCGAGAGATTTAAAAGAGTGTAGTCGACGCTGAGTAGTGGGCGAAATTGGCCTCGAGTAGTAATGAAACCTAAGGTTCTTTTGCGAAGAGAAAGAACATAATATATAACAGTGTAGAAGTGGAGAGAAGAGACAAGGTTGGTGCAGCCGGAGAGATCCGAGATCGACAGACGGGAGGCGATGGGCAAGACGACGGCACGAGCGACTCAGACGGCCGGGTAGGCCTACCCGATCCCGCATGACGACAAGCGTGCAAGCCGGAGGTAAGCGAACGTGGTCAGGGGTTTGACAACAGGTGACTAGAACACAGGGTTATACGGCAAGAAACGGGACTGGGTTTCCTGAGCCGGGATACCTAGTTGTGTTCGACCTGTGCTGTATCTCTCGGCGTGCGCCCCTCATTAACTGTGCTTGAGGGCGAGGATGCGTGGAGGCAGCAAGCCAAGCAGACCTGACTACGTAGCACGACCGAAGGGAGAAGGAAGCATCGCACCCCGACGGAATCGCCCCGACCCCGTGGCAGTCCCAGGAGGAGGAGAGTGACTGTGGCCTACGGGATTCAGTTGAAATCATCATGCAGACGTCAGAGACTTCAATTTAAACAGATAAGTGCACAAACTAAATTACAGGCCTGCGCGTTAATTAGTACTGAATACAGGAAATGATAATTGTGAAAGCAAGAGAGACTTGGGTTTTCTTTAATGGTTAAGCACAACATTCTTTGCTCACTGAGTTTATGTTGTTTAAGAGTAGCAATTTGTTGTTAGTAATTAAGTTGAGAGAGACGGCCAAGTTATGAACCTAATAAGTAATTTAAAAAAAAAAAAAAAGAGGGGGGTGATAATTCTAGTGAGTTAAAAATATTATAATCCTGTAGTGTGCAAAGGGGGTTGGTAAAATTTTCTTTTTTTTTGCTTTTTGTTAAAATTGTGGAAATATTTTAATAGAGGGGAAGGATAATAATTCTTGTTGTGTGTAACAGTTTACTTTTTATTTATCTTATTTTTTTTTTTTTTTATCTAATAAATGTTTTAAATATATATTTGGTGGATTTGTTTTGTTAACTTTGTCTTTAGCGCTAAATGTTGATATCTAAGTATTACACCTTGGGTTCAATTGAGGACATATGAATGACTAGTGTGTAAGGGGAAGTAATTAAATTTTTGCTAGAAGCCCGACCTGCAACCAGGAGCAGGGTAGGGGTAAAGGGGACGGTTGTAATAGAGGGAACCGGGTGCGTAAAGTTCTTTTTCTTTTTTTTATCTTAATAATCAAATAGTAATCTGATAAATTTTTTGTTGTGCTTTCTGTGCTTGGTTAAATTTTAACTAGTCTTATAATAATATAGGGGGAAAGGTAAAAAGGTAACTACCACTATACGATCTAACAAAAAATTATATTGCGGCACAGGTAAGAGGGTATTGGAAGACAATTAGAGTGTAAGAATAAGTTATAGATTTAAGTCTGGGTAAGAAATCAAGGGAATTAGGAGGGCAGCTTAGGTAATATTAAGGGAGTAAATGTTAGAATTTAAAGTGTGTGATGGGTGCTCTTTAGTTAAGTAAGGGTTATTAGAGAAGGTAATACACTAGCTAAAGGAAGGTAAGAGCAGCGCCACATCACAGAGCAAATTAATTCCCTCATTTCAGTAAGCAGTTCTTTGTTAGGTCTAATTACCATTTCTTCCCCTTCTTCTATTCTCACGATTGAATCATCCACAAGAGGGGTAATTCCTGCTTTCACAAAAACATTTTAAAGTGCATTTTCTTGTACTCTCTGCCATCCAAAATATATCAATTTGAAAGATAATTCAAATGTTTTGTCTTGACACCTTCATAAAGGTCGTTTAGTAGCAAACATCGGTAAAAGTGCGGAATAACGTCCTCTAACTTCCTTGACTGATATCATTAAGACTGGTCACATTGATGAATTGCATTTATGACTGTGTTAGCTCTAGTTATTGCCGAGTAATTTGCCTTATTTTTTGAACTTCATTATTACACATTTCACGCAGAATAAGATTAGCTAAAGCATTGTGCTGACTGACATATCACCTTGGTGACCATCTTGAAAAGCTGCTGGGAAACCTGGGATCTTAGTGCTAAGGGATACCAATATCCCCGGTTTTCTGATTAGCGATTGAAAATGTTATGCTTTGCCTATTAGAATTTTAAATTTGTCCTGGTTTATTATCGGATTATTATATGCAATTTTAAGAAATTCAGAAAAAGTGAATGAAGTGTTGTAATGTACGTATATTAAATATTAGATAAAACTTCATTTGAAATCCCCCCCCCCCCATCATATTTTTCCTGGTTTATTAAAAATAAAAACCGGAATATTATAAGCAATTTTTTATAATACGCTGTAATGATATTTTTATGTTTTTTTATATGTTTAATTAATTACGGTATAAGCTCTTTAATTAGGATAATTTATGTTTAAAAAAATTAATCTTAAAAAAAAAGAATTGTTTAACTTTAGACATGTTCGTTGGATCCCATTTGACAATTCTCTATTTGAAAGAATAAAAACTTTTACCATCACTTTAGAAATAATTTCCCTTTAGTCAAAAAATGCATTGATTTCAAAATAATAAATAAATTTAAATTACCCATGTCGTGCAATAATAAGGTGCTTCTCCACACAATCTTGAACTAACTGGTTACTCTAAGTCTCACAGTACAAATGTGCCATCTGTGAGAAGCTATCAAAAGTGCCTCATGAAGTCCCCCATTGGTCCAGAAACTTTTCTCCAGAATCTCAAAGCAAACCGTAGCAAGAGAAATAAATATTGTTATGTCTACTGAGATGCTGATAAGGTGGGAAACGACCACCAATCAGAAACATGCTAGGCTCATGATTAAGAAACCTTACCTGAGACCATCATTTAACATTCTACAAACCAGTTGAAGCAGGTTTGTGTATAATCATGGGTTTTCTTAAACCCACGATTTATTATGGAAATACCTCCACAGGATGGGTATCTACCTAGTGTCCTGCAATGATAAGAAATCATCAATGTTTCGTAAAACATATGATACATTAGACAAATCCATCGAAGTATATTCGATGTTTTCAATATAAATTAAAAAATCAAAATAAAACAATTTTTGACACATTATTTTTATTTCTGAAGTTTACATAACTCATCATAAGACAATGAATTCATAAACTGCACCGTTTTTTCCCAATTTTATTCCCAGCTTTTGAAAAGAGATGTTCGAAGGAACTGAGGTGGTGGGTATACATAAATATTTCAATGCAATTTCATAGATGTTAAAACTATACTTTCTGAAGCTTTCCATGTTTCAAGTGGATTGCCAGTTATGTGGTGTAAAGGAGCTTGTAAATATGTTTTCAAATCTGCTTGCATACCACCTGCATTTGTATTGTCAATACTTAAAAAATTTCCAACATTTCTTGAAGTCCATATATCCGTGTTGTTGACACTACTTTTGGTACAACTGGATTCGGTATAATTAACTTCGAAAGAAGCTGAAACAAATTTTTTCAACTGACCTTTGACAAAATTTAAACCAGCAGAACAAGCAGATCTATTTCTGAAATCTACCTCCTCAAATCTAGGGTCAAAAGTGCTTTTTTTTTTCCCTGATGCGGTCATTGCCATTTGCAATTTGCTAAATTTGCACACTACACGACGCAACGCCAGGCACACCGATGTTTTCCGATGTATCGATGGTTCGAAACATTGAAACATCAATTCATCGCCACACAAAATCATCGATGTTTTGATGTAATATCGATTCATCGCAGGACCCTAATATCTACCAGGATGAGCCACTGTGTAGGAAATGTAATCTGGGGGAAGAAACTGCCTACCACATTTTATTTGAGTGCGTTGCTTTGGCACACATTAGACATTCAACGTTAAGTTATTATTCTACACTTGAAGTAATCCACCAGAAACCTATAGGAAGTCTAACTCGCTTTCTTAGCAAAGCCGGCTTTCTGTAGGTTTTCCTAGAAATTATGGGTCTGGTGCAAAATTCCCTTATTAGAATAAGTGCTTAGGGATCATTGGTAATTTCCAATGATAAACCGACCCAATTAATAAGAATAATCATTGATAGAAGTTGCGTCTTGTATAAGCAATTTTTGAAAACTCAAATTAAATGTACGAGGTGCGATCAAGTTATAAGGTCTGTGAGAGTAAGTAGAAAGATCCGGATGCTTTTAAAATTTTGCAAGAAATATTTCGTCCTTACTAACATAGATGGCAGCACTATACCGTGAACGGCGTGAATACTGTGCGCGTTGCCGTGAATGATGTTTCATATACTTAAAATGGTGAAGTTTAGTTTACAAGATCAACGTGTAATAATTCGTTTTCTGCACTTGCGGGGTGAAACACATCGAAATTCATCGCCAATTGAGTGAGATATGTGATGAAGGAGTTATGAATGTTAAAAATGTGTGTTCATGGGTGCGAAAGTTTAAAGAAGGTTGAGAATCATGTGAGAATGAACTGAAGCAGCCTTGACCACGAACCAGCCGGACAGAAGCAAGTTGTTCGTCATATGGAACAAGTTGTTATGGAAGACCGTCGCTTAGATGTGCGTGATATTGTCTCTAAACTTGGCATTTCCGTGGGGTCTGTGGAGTCCATTTTGCATGAAGAGCTGGAAATGCAGAAAGTTTCTTCAAGTGGGTCCCACGAATGCTGACCGAAGAACACAAGTCTGCGCTGGTGGCAATTTCTCAGCAGATATTGACGCGTGATGCAGCAATGAATGGTGCTTTCTTTTCATCAGTTGTGACAATGGATGAGAAGTGGATTCCATTTTTTAACGCCGAAACAAAACTCCAATCTTCACAATGGAAACACACTGATTCACCGCCACTGAAAAAATTTCGAGTCACAGCCTTTGCTGAGAAAGTTATGGTGGCCATGTTTTGGGACAGCGAAGGTAATCCTCACGCATTGTGTTCCAAAGGGTACAACTGTTACAGCCAAGTCATACGAAAATGTTTTGAGAACAAAATTCCTTCCAGCATTGCATGAGAAACGACCAAACAAGACCGGACGGGTGCTTTTTCATCAAGACAATGCCCCTGCCCATCGGCCACTCCTAACTCAGCAGTTTCTTCAAAATAACAACTTTGAGGTGGTTTCCCATGCTTCATACTCACCAGACCTCGCTCCTAGCGATTTCTGGCTTTTACCAATCATGAAGGACACTCTCCGTGGCCGCTCATTTCCCAACGAGCTGCCGTTGCTTCAGCAATTTACCAATGGGCAAAACATACCCCTAAAGAAGAGTTCTCAGCAGCCATGGAATCATGGTGCCGCCATTGTGGAAAATGTGTTTGACTTCACAGTGATTACATCGAGAAGTAACAGTAGTTACAACTTTCTGGGTTAAGTATTTTGTCAGAAAAAAATTTGGAGACCTTAGAACTTGAACGCACCTCGTATATTACGAAGCTGCACCAACGGTAATGCACTACCTTGGCCTGAGTTCACAAAATTTGAGAAGCAAAGTTCCATGTAATGAGTGTGCGTGTGCTTTGCAAATGTTCCAGATACAATCAGGCCTGGATATAATTGTTAATGTAAGTATATTTATTAATTTATTACTCTACTTAATACGTAGATCCTTTACTTTATTTTCAGAACTTGTTTATGAAGAAATTCAAGCAAGAAAAACATCAAAAGCTCACTAGGGAACATCACTAGAGATAATCACACAGTTCGCAACTTCTATACGCTTTAACGTTAATTCCGTCTACTGCAGGACACCTTAAAACTGTTATAACTCTAGAAAGAAGAGTTTTCGGCACCATGTTAATCTATTTTCTGCTTGTTTTCATATTTAACATTACTGTAATCAAATTTATTATTCAACCCTGTTTAAGAATAAACTTGTGTGAAAACACCAACTTTGCATTAAATCTACCTCACTCTTTTTTTACATGACCATATGTTTCAAGAAATATTTTGGTGGTTTATATTTGATAATAAAATTGCGATCCAAAACTAACACAGGTCACACCTACATCCAATAGCATATCGATTATAAAAAATTACGTGCCAAGGTTCATATTCGACGATGTTATAGGCAGATTAAATATCCATATACAGAGTGTAGAGAAAATTCCCGAAACAGTCTAATAACTTTAGAACAAAAGGTGCTAGAGCCATAAAAATCAGTTCTATCTATAGGAAAGTGGCCATGCCCGATTTAATAAAAGTACTCCCAGCACCCCTAGTGTAAGTGCTGAGAAGTTGTGAAAACTAACTTTTGAACAATGATAGATAGAGAAAATGTTCCAATTTCAAAGATGTAGAATGCCACCAATTTAGTAGAAATCCACTCTTTGCATAAAGTAAACGAACCATAAAACTCGTAAAACGAGGGAGAAATGAAACACCTTTTGGACTCTAAGGGTGGAATATTCACGTGTAGAACAATCAACATATGAAGTCCTTCCTATTTAATACTTGCGACAATAGAAGATTGAATAAAATAAACAACACACTGAATAAATTTCAACATTTAAGGACGCTTGAAAGAAAGGGAGAAAAGGATGTAGAGGTAATTAATCAGTAGGCACTCGCAATGATGCATAGTTAAACAATTCATTAAAGAGTAAATTAAAGATGGTCTTGTGAGGATTTTTACACATCATCAATTATTTAAACAATTCAACTCGGAATAAATGAAAGGTGCTGATCTATTCCTGATTCAATCTCAAGTGCTGATGGAGACCGACTTTCATCTATGATGGTTGTCTTGCAAGAAAAAACATTATGGTCAAGAATCCAAGAGAATATTTTTATGGTTCAGGAAAAGTGACCAAGAATATTATCAAAAATTCTTTCAATAATGCACAAACATTAGTAAATAGAGTTTGATATGTTCCATTGCAGTTGAAAAATCTAACAAATTCAGAACAGGGTTTGCTCTTGTGATGGTAGTGCAACAGATGTTTAAATTCACTCCATTCCAAAGGCATGCTGTCCTTTTCCAAACAGAACTGATTCGCTGAAGTCTTATATTCTCTCCTTCCATAATGTAGAAAGTCTTCATGGTGAATTGAAGATAACTAACTTCTTGGGATTAAATACATTGAATGCACTGGTGATTTCAGAGTTTTTAAATCTATCAGTGATATTGCCAATTAAGTTATTCAAGCATGTGCCTTTCAAGTCTTTGCAGGATACATAAGTTTAGTCAGACTGTCTTGAAATTGTAATTCCACGCGATTCACACTCTGTAATGAAGTTCTGGAACTGCCTAAAGTTGTCTCCATGATCTTTCAGCAACTGTAGTTTATTAATTGTTGAAGACACAAATGAAGACACCATGGACAAATCAGCTTCTTCCTGTTGAAACAGTTTTGATAGCTGGTTCACTACAGGCACAACATTACACATGATTAATAATACTCCAACAAACTGCATTTAAGTGATAAAAGAATGAAGACCTTTTGTTTTCACATCAGAACATTCAGTACATTCCCTTTCAAGATTCAGGGCAACACAGTGGAAAACTTTCTTCAGTCACAGGGATACTTCATCAAAGCTGAGCCATCTTGTTGAACTCTTGAAAATTAACAGTGGGTTCTATTAATTTTAAAATGTCTTCCGTGAATAATTCCTGCAGCTCAGATAAGGCAGCAGTTCTTACAGGGCTGTTTTTGTAAAAATCATATAGCTGTCTTAATATGTTGAAGAAATGCTTTACTTGGGGACAGCTTTCTGCAGCTTGCTGCAGCCTGCACAATGAACTCCCACTACCTTCACTGCTGGTAAAGCGTCTTGAATTTCCAGCTGTTTATCAGTAAGCTGCTTTACGACACCAATGTTCTGCCCAATGCTCCATCACTCCCTATCCCAGAGAGCTTCCTTAATCTAAACTGCTCTTTGAGATGTAGTCCATAATTCTCTGACAAGGAGACTCCACGTACTCTGACTCACCAATTTTGATAAAAAACTGTACGAGTAGCTTTCACCAAATTAAAGGCCCATGCAAAGCCATTCGACACACTTCTGAAAATTTTCCGAGAAAAAAAATTCATAAAGTTTGTTATACTTTTGCCTATTGCCTATACTTTACAAATGCTCAACTTGTAGCATAGATTTTTATTGCATTCAGGTAGTCTAGTGGTAAAATGGTAGACTCCTATTTTGCAGCTATGGGTTCAAATCCCGCCTTCAATACTTTTTTTTTCTCTTCGTAAATATTTTTTTAACATGTATGGGAATGTGTAATTCATTTACTAAATATATTTCCGATTTTCCAATCTGCTACCATCATTTTTTTATAAAATGCATATACAAATTATTATAATTAATGATCTGCAGTGATAAATGAGTATTTAAAAAAAAAGGTTTATTTATCCACATTTAATTATTTTTATAAATTTTGAACTTTTGAGATGACATTTAACTCAAAGATTAAAAAATTATTGCACCATGTACATACTAAATATAAATGTAATTATTTCAAATTATAGAAGTTCCAGTTTTCCTTACAGTGCCATATCAATTTGAAATATTTTTCCCTATGAAGTTAGAAAAAATTATTAAATGTAACTTGTCAACATGTACAAAGCACGCTTACCATGCTGCTCAAATATTGGACACCTTTTTAATGGAACTACAGAAAAGTTTTTAATTTTGTATTCTACTTCGGGTGTTTTTACCCATCTTTTATCCCTTTGGGATGCTTCTAATAATAATAATAATAATAATAATAATAATAATAATAATAATAATAATGCATCATATTGGTATCTGTAGTTATCGTTCACCCTTCAGTAACATTTTTAAATAGCACATTAGCCAACAAATTACAATTTCCTATTTCTAGGAGCAGAAGTTAACTATAGTGAAACCTCCCATAGCGGACACCTCCTAATAGAGGACACCTCTAATTAAGGGATAGTTTAATGAGTCTGGTCCCATTGATTGGAACTCTTTACTTATATCTCTATTTAGTAGACACTTCCTGGTATTTGTGCTTTCCAATTTCTTGTTTAGTCATAAATCCCAAGCTGCATATTCCTGAATTTATCGAAAAATATTCAAAGTCAGGTAAAATACCGTATTTTCGTGAATATACCCCGCATTCCTGGATACCCCGTACCCTTGTATACTCCGCGAAATTCCAAACTTTATGTAAAAAATATTTTGGAAACCCCACACCTCTGTAAAGGAAAATAGAGCAGGATATTCAAAATAGAAATTAGCAAACAATGGATCCAGCAAACAAAATAAGCAACTGATAAATGAAAGCAAACTAGCACCCCTTTATACAGGATGGATACAAAAATGAGCCCCCCCCCCCCTTTTAGTTTAGTAACTGAAGCAAATGTGTCAATTTTGATGAATCCAATGAATAGGAAGTGTTGGTTGGCCTATCCCATGGTGCACTTTTCATCATCCCAAATAATTCAACCTCTTCTTGTTTTCCATCTCTCACGTCATTCATGTGAAAAATATTTTGGAAACCCCGAACCCCCCTCCCGCAGACGTAAAAAAGTGTATATCCCGCGGGGTATATTCGCCAAAATATGGTATTCATGCAATTGGTAGATCCATTTTGAGTAATTTATTTATCCTTTTGTGAAGACACTCAGTTCTCACAGCAAAGGTAAGTGAATGGTTTTTGGTCGTGTAATTTTTATATGGTATGAAGTTAGGTTTTCTGATGTTGAAGTGCGGTTCATGTCCTTTTCTCTGTACCATTAAGTAATTAATGTAAGCTTCTGAAATTGCTGGAGGAGGAATCTAGCGACAAGAAAAATTTTTGTCAACTAAGGGGACACGGATGGAGTCAATTTGTTAGCAAAGTGAAAATTTACATTGAAAAGCAATTGTGTAAAATTCAAAAAAATAAACTCTTGTAACTGAATATTTCATACCAACTACTGGAATTTTGAATTGTCAATGTGGTCTTTTATGGGGCCTTACTCATGGGATTATAAATTTAAAAAATTTTCTTTTTCCCTCTAAATAAAGAACACCTCTATTTAGGAGATAAAATTCATGGTTCTATTGGTGTCCGCTATTTGGAGGTTTCACTATATTACAGTCGAACCCTGATAACTCGAATCTGCAGCGGACCAGATAAAAAATTTGAGTTATCAGGTTTTCGAATTAACCAGTAAATCAAAAACATGGCTAGAGGACAATTATAAAGGTTACATAATACTCACAATGTTTTTATAAATTCGAATTTTTTTTATGAGATCCATCTACAATTACAGTACGGACCTCGTAAAAAATCAGCACCAATCTCGTTTTGGCATGGCTTCCGAATTCTACTTCCGGTTTGTAAAAATATTCGAAAAGCATCTCTTCGCGATTTTTGAGCATTTATTTTTTATCTGACGACATTTATGATAAATGTGAAAACGTTTTACATTCAAAAATTGACAGAGAATTCACATTTTTCTCAAATTTCACGGGGGGGAAGGGACACTCTGTCTAGCAGCAACAGATCGATCATTTATCAAGTTGAACTCTATAACTTTTATTTTCATGTTAATTCTTTATTACTTTTCGTATTTTTTTCGAATGGCTTGCAACGTTTTTGGAATATATTTGAATTTATAAAAATAAAAAGTTCTTGATCTTATGTATACTTGGCCTACTTATTTGACTGCGCATGAGGAGGGAGGAGGAGGAGGGGGGGGGGGTGATCACTCGAGAGCTCCTGGATCTAACATGAAAGTTAATGAAGAAGTGAATTTGGTCCGTATTATATTAATTTTTAAAATATTCTAAGATAGTTTTGGCTTTAAATTTCAGAATACCTATTCACTAAAATCAAAAATTTCTTCGAGTTATCCGGGATTTAATAAAAAATTTGTTTGAGTTAACGAGTGAAATTTCTATTATTTAAATGCTCTGGGGGGTGGGACTTAGAAGATTGTTCGAGTTAACCGGGAATTTGAGTTATCAGAGTTCGAGTTATTCGGGTTCGACTGTACCTCTGTCTTCGCCTGTATGTGAATTATACTTTCTTTTGTGGTTTAAAAAAAAAAGGAAATAAATATACCGGAGGATCTTGGCCCACTACTCTCTAAACACTTCAAAATCAACCATGACTACTTCTCAAAATCGGCCATGGCCCTCAGTTCCCGGCAGCCAGATTGTCCCTGGTTACGGTGGCAACCAGCAAGACATGAAGGCAGAGGGTGCTAAAAATATCCGGTTCGGACCTGGCCACCGCAAGACACTGACCCTGGCTGCCTACAACGGACGTTCCCTTTCCTCAGAGAGTCGTCTGCAAGAACTAGAAGAAGAATTGGATAGGATCAACTGAAATATCATTGGACTCTGCGAAGTAAGAAGAAAAGGTGAAGATAAAATTGAGCTGAACAGTGGGCACGTACTATACCACAAAGGAACAACCGACGGAAGAGTTAGTGGCGTTGGATTCCTTATTCATAAGAAATGGAAGAATCAAATCATTGAGCTTGATAGCGCCTCCGACAGAATTGCAAGATTGGTCATCCTATTGTCGAGAAGATACAAGATACAGATCATACAGGCCTATGCGCCAACCACAAGCTACTCTGATGAGGAAGTCGATGACTTTTATGAGGAAGTTAGCAAGATGAACCAAACAGGAAACTATTATCTTAAAGTCGTTATGGGTGACTTTAATGCCCGTTTCGGAGAAAAAAAGAAAGGAGAAAATTTTCTTGGTAGTCATGGTTATGGCACAAGAAATGAAAGAGGAAACAAACTGGTGGAATTTGCAGAGTACGAACAACTGTACGTCATGAATTCCTTTTTCAAGAAGAAACCCTAGCGTAAATGGACTTGGAAAAGCTCAAATGGAGCACCTAGTGAAATAGATTACATTCTGGCAAATAGGAAGCACTTGATCCAAGACTGCACTGTTCTCAACAACTTCAACACAGGAAGCGACCACAGACTGGTAAGACGCAAGCTTGTTCTAAACACGAAAACAGAAAGACGAAAGCTTTTCAGGAACACAAAGAAGATCATCAACATTGCACGCCTGCAAGAACGCAGAACGGAATTCCAGCTAGAACTGCAAAATCGCTTTGAAATCTTACAGAGCGGCATCCAGGAAGATGACATCACAGATATTAACAGGACACTAACTAAACACTTAAAAGAAGCAGCGGAAGTAGTAGCTGGAGAACAAGTTTCCAAACCACAGACGAAACTCACAGAAGAAACGAGGAAATTAATGAAGAAACGAAGAGAAATGAAGACAAAAAGAGAAGATACAAGATCAGTAATAGAATATGTGGAGCTTTGCAAGACAGTACGGAAACACATCACAGAAGATGTTCGGAAGTTCAACTGCAATCTTGTCAAAAAGGCGGTTGAAGATAACAAGAGTTTGAAAACTGCGAAGAGAAAGCTCTGCGTTGGAAGAAGAGGAATATTTGCACTCAAGAGAGCAAATGGCACAATCACGAAGAATGGAAGTGAAATCATCGAAATTGTGGAGGACTTCTACAATTTGTCTACAATAAACTTTACAAATGTGAAGATGATAATGACGTAAGAAGAGCAGACCAACTGAAAGGAAAAGATGAAGTGCAACTGGTTATGGAAGGCGAAGTTGACAAGGCTATTAAATCCATGAAGAAAGGAAAGTCCCCCGGATAAGATGGAATTACAATTGGCCTGATTAAGGAAGCAGGAGAAGAATTCAACAAGTTACTGGCAAGTTTTTTCACGAAATGCCTTGAGATGTCAGACGTACCAGATGGTTCTATTTTTCAAAAAAGGAGACCGAGAAAATATCCAGAACTATCGCCCTATCAGCCTTTTGTCAGTTGTTTATAAGCTCTTCAGTAAAGTCCTGACAAACAGACTTGATTCAGCACTAGACTCAGCACAACCAAGAGAACAAGCGGGCTTTCGAAGCGGATATAGCACGATAGACCACATTCAAGTTATTAGAGAACTTATCGAACACCACAACGAATATGAAGTGCCACTTTACTTTGCCTTCATCGACTTTGAGAAAGCTTTCGACTCGGTGTTCACACATGCTGTAGTGAAAGCTCTGGAAAGAACAGGAATAGCCGGAAGCTATATTAGTATTCTTCAGAGGATATTTAGTAAAGCAACTGCTACCATTCATTTGGATAAAGGAAAAGCAAGCATCAACCTTGGAAAAGAAGTAAGACAAGGAGACGCCATCTCACCAAAACTCTTCACAGCAATTTTAGAGGAAGTCTTCAAGAAACTGAACTGGTCAAAAAAAGGACTTAAAATAAACGGTGAATTCCTTAACCACCTTCGTTTTGCCGATAACATCGTTCTCACCAGTAATAGTCCTTCTGAATTGGAGGAAATGTTACAAGAACTAGCAGAGGCTAGCTTGCGTGTAGGACTGAAACTGAAAACACAGAAGACAAAAGTTATGTTCAATGCATTTGCTCCAAAACAGAAGGTCATGGCAGGCAGCATTGTGATTGAAGAAGTGCAGAGCTACATTTACCTGGGACAAGAAATCACTATGGATGGCAACATTCTGAATGAAGTTAACAGACGAATTAGAACAGCATGGAGTGCTTTTGGCAAGAATAACATTATCTTGAAGAGCAACGTGCCACTTAGCTTGAAACGAAAAGTTTTCAACCCGTGTGTTTTACCAGCACTCACCTACGGAGCTGAAACATGGACTTTATCAAGGAGGACAAAACAAAGAAGCACGGAAAGATGTATGCTGGGAATTACAAGAAGAGATCGAAAATGCAACAGCTGGATAAGAAGCCAGACGAAGGTGATTGACGTCATCGAACGGATCAAACGTTCTTAATGGCAATGGGCTGGTCACATTGCTAGAAGAAAGACATGAGATGGACCACAGTCATTCTGGATTTGGTACCCTCGAGACTTTAAACGCCCAAGAGGACGACCCCATGCAAGGTGGCTCGACGAAATAAGGAAGGTGGCTGGTGTCAACTGGAAATCCAAAGCTTCAAACAGAGAAGAATGGAAGCGTTTAGAGAAGACCTTCATCCAGCAGAGGATTGCAAAGGGTTGACCGTGATGATGATGATGATAATTAATATATTTATATATATGTATTTATATAACTACCAGTATAGTTAATACGTTATATTTATGCAATTATAATATTATGTGATTGGGCGAATTATTATGTAATTGGGCGAATATTATGTAATTACTTATAATATTAAATGACAACTTTCCTTATAATTGATTTCACATTTTTAAAATTGTTCACTTAGTAATAATAAAATAATTAATGATTAAATGATAATAAAGTTTATAGTAATATTTAATTGTTAAACAAGCTTTACATTATTACCCATGCAAGTACAGCACGATTTAAGCATGGGTAAACTATGGTAACTTCAGTGAATTCAATTTCATAAGCACCTGAAATTTCACCCTCGACTTATCTGCGGGTCATAGCAAATTTCGAAATTTTCCGCCAAAAACCTGACCTCGACTTATACGCGAGTATATACAGTAAGTACTTTCTTCCTAAAACAAATAAAAGAAGGTCTATGACGATACTGATACTACAGCAGAACCTCGTTTTTACGAACTCGCATTTTACGAAATTCCGGATTTTACTAAGTAATTCTGAAATCCCAACCCCCTCCTGTTAATTTCCATATAATAAACTTTAAATTTTACGAAGTGTTTTTACAATGAAATTCGGATTTTACGAAGTTAGAAGTTGTAATTGGTAGTAAAAAATTTTACTAAAAAAGTGAAAATTTTTTGCATGAGTGGCCTGGTTACATTTTGTTCATTTGGCCTATGTTTATTGCCGTCGTGATCGATGATTAACTGTGGACTAGTTTCCGCCGTCGCCAACAGCGGGCGCCTTAAGTAACTAGAGAGCCTAGAAAGAAGAAGTGCTTGCTCTTTGCAAAGAAGTGCTCTCTATGCAACGAAAGTGAAACTGAACTTGCAGTCTCACCTGAAGATGATGATAGCGAATTTGAAGGATTTGAAGAGTGGGAAATCCTGAAAAGTAAGCTGAATTTTCGATCTAAATTCTCCGAGTTTGTTAATACTGATGCGGAAGTTTTAACTTCTCCGACGTTAAACAATAACGAAATTTGCGATCTTATCAAAGATGGCGGCGAAGAATAACATGAAGATCACTGGAAAATACGACATTCAAAGCAACACCCTCAAAAATTAAAAGCTCCTTAGAAACTCTAAAAAACATCTGTATGCAACTAATAAATGTACCAGATGATATTTTTGACAGTTTTTTGAATTTTCAAACTACTTAAATAATGATATAACTTCAAATAGGGCTTTTTCACTACGCGTCATCATGATGTCAATGCCGCCATACTGGATCACAAAAAAGTCGTTACTCTCTAGTTTTGCTTTTCCCAACCATCGCATTCACTCAAGAAATCGGATAAGTATTGTTGTTGAGTATTGTTGTTTGGACGATTCGTATAATATGCTGACTTGCCATAGCGAATAGCGTGTGAAAGCGTTTTTGTTATCCAACATGGCTATCCTGCTAAACAATGATCCAAACCCACAGTGCATTATATGGTCACGTGCTGTAAAAGCTCTATATGTATCAGAAACAATTCTAATACTTAATGTATAAGCCTATTTGTATTAAAAATACTGCCTATTAAAAATTCAGTGCCTATTTACTAGGGGTTTTTTTGGGTGGGGGGGGGGAGGGTTGTTTTTTTACGAACTTCGGATTTTACGAATAAATATTATTGGTCCCCTGAAATTCGTAAAAACGAGGTTCTACTGTATTATATTTATTGCCGACGCACGTTTCAGTATTACACCATTCTCAAAGCTAGCAAAATAATAAGTAAGAATTACATTAGTGTCAGCTTATATAGTACAACAGGAGGGGTGTCCACCAATCAGGTTGCTGATTGATGGACTTACAAATTCAATAGTTTGGGATTGGTGTGGGTGATAGATGGCAGACTTACTAGAGAGCTCGTATCCGGTTGTCGCGATCTGGAAGATCGATTATGAAGTCTATTATGGCGTCGTTGTCGAAGGATATTTGATTGTTTAGCATCTTTCCTTGGTTGGAATGTTGATGTTTTCCGACTTCCATTTCTTCGTGGATAGCTATCTTCTTTGCTCCCCTTCCTATCCATATAATTTGCATGCAGTCTTCAACTGGCAGCATACGGTGTTTCATTAATATCAGATGCCTACAACTCAGAATTACATCCAAGTATGCCACCATAAAGATGAAGGACAAATCCCCAGGGGCCAGAAGGATGAAAGATTATGCGGAAATAAAAAGAATAACAGAAGAAATATGCTCACTGAACCACAAGAAGGACAAGTTAAACAGATTATTATTAGATATCCATACAAGCCTAACACAAATCACCTCACCGACAATGTTCCTGGAAATCAACCGTTATGTGCAAGAAGCCATACAAGACATAAAAAAGGAGAAGCATGAAAAAATGAACGCAAAAATTGCGCGGATAATAGAAAAGAAACCACCAAATAAGGTCAGTCCCTTTAAGTTCCAAGATAAGGTCATTAACCTAACTAAGGGTGCGTTTCTGGTCAGGAAGTCGCGTCGTGAAAGTAGGCGGAGCATCACAAAATTTGACGTCATTAAGGCCTGGAACGTCATCAACATGATGGCTGGCTTAAAAACGCGTTTCTGGTCAACCGTCCTGTCGCTAATAGGTCATGTGGCTGTCCAAAGCACTCGCGACTCCACGAAGGGTAGTCGCACTGCCCGCGACAGCGTCGTCTCCTCTTTCTTTGAGATAAGAAACAAAGAGAAGGGTGAAGTTGAGGGTGATAATGGGGGCAACTGGGTCATAAAAACAGGAAACTTTCTCCCCCTTTTTAAAGTTGCAATTTTGATTTGTATTTTACCATGCAACACTTATTTTAACATCATAACACATATGATATCAAATACATAGGTAAAATAATACAGCTCTGCAATGAATCAAAGGCCTACGTTGCACGATGGATCAATTTATGTTACTTGTTTAAAAGTTAAAAAAAAAAAAAGATGCACGGTTTATTAATTTCACTTACATGTTAGTTGCCAAAGCATTCTGCGGCGTGTATCTATTAAAATAACCACAGAGGGTATCTATTACACCTCATTCCAAAAGCGTTTTCACTTAGGTGAATAATGTTCGGCCGCTTTGTAAAATATTAAACCAGTGAAATTAATCAGTTCAAGCAAGAAGTCGAGTGCGAATTGCAGTAATTTTACTGGTTTAAAGCCGATTAGTTTTAGTGGTTTGATGTATTGCAAGGACGCCGAATATCATTTCACCCATGTGAAAACGCTTTTAGAATGAGGTGTACATGTATTTATTATTACATACGGTAGTTGAAAAAAAAATTAAAAAGTAGCCTATAAATATGTTTTTGATTACAGGTGTTATGGAAGTTAACACGTTATTTTTTAATAAAAATTTTAAACTTCACCCACTCTATAAATATGATCGTGATTATTGTTTATTGCTAATACAATCATTATTTAGTCAGTTTTTAAGTCTACTTTTTTTATTGATTTTTCTTAAGTGAACTAATGAATTAAATGGAGTTATTGTTAATAATACTATATAAAATCGATAAAATCGAATCAAATAAAAATTACAATTGATAAAAAAGAACATTATAACTGTAATCATAATACGCGCAACCTCGCTTTGATTGATTTTGTCTCTATTTTCATTGATTTCCAAATCACTAGAAGATTTTCGAGCTGAAGTATAGTATCTGTATGTAATGATTATAATGATTCACTGGAAAAAGTTATAATTTCTATATTTAAATATATAAATTACCAAAATGCAAACTGTTATTAGGAATTTATGAATTTTCTTAAAACCTGCATTTTCCTTCCCTTCTTCATCATTTTCAGTAAGTTTTAGTATTTTAAAATTACTAATTGTTGTTTTTTAAATTTAGAATTTGTTCTATTTATTTAATTTTGCATTATTAAACTATTCTTCATCCAGTTGGATTGTGTTTTTTTTTCATTTGTTTTCCTTTATTAATAGTTAATAAGAGACGCAGATTTTTTCTCTTAATTTTATTAATATTTTTTATAAGATAATCATTTATATAAAATCAGCGACGGTGGACTTTGTCACAACAAAGAAAAAATTTAACAATGAGTTATTTCCCGATTATACAATCAGGTGGGTTTGCTTCTAGTATATAGTATTATTATCATACAATCAATGCAAATGAGTAATATACGATATATATTAAAATATAGCGGAATGTATAAAAATATACAGATATCAAATTTTAAAAATACAAGTATAAAAATTAGTTTTTCAGTTTTCAATTATATTTTTCAGTTAATAAAAATAAAATGATATCCCTTTCTAAGAAATGATCTTTAAAAATTTATGAAGAAAAATGATCTGTTTTCTTGTACCCAGCATTCTTGATAAATAACTCAAGGAATGTGTTTTAGGGATTGGAAATTAATTTCTTTAAAATATTTCTTTGTTTCTAATTTTTATCTTTTTATAAGTTGTTAAATAAAATTTAATTTTATTGTACACAAAATACAAATAGCTTATTTTAACGGTGATCTTGAAAACAAAAGAAAGGAGAAAATCCTCCCCGTTTGGCTATCTAGTTGAAAACCACGTGTACAGTCTTTACTAGCACGTGTAAACTGATGTGTTGAAGGTCTGTGCGCATGCCTAATGCCATAAAATGCCCTAAAACCAGACATCTGCAGGCACAGGTTTGTTTTGGTGCTTGGAGAAGTTAGTTGCACAAATGTGATTTTTCTAATTGCTCTGCGACGGGTGCTAAAGCCAGTGTTTCTGGTCAAGTGGCTGGCGCCGTCATGTCTCGCTTCCCCTTTAAGACGGCGGTGGGGGTAGAGGGGGACATCACAACGCGACTCTGACCAGAAACGCACCCTAAAATAGAATTTCACGAAGATGAAGCCAATATCCTTGCAAAAAGCTTAAAGTTTAATATGAAGAGGAGCATTAATAAGGGAACCATGATCGATATCGCCATAGACATCAAAAAAGTGATCCTAAAAATCGCCCCTGAAAAGAGACAAACAACAAGAATAATGGCAACACATCAACTCATGAAAATGAAGAACGTTAACATAGATAGAAAAGACACCCTGTTAAGACTGCTAAAAATTATTAGGACGAAGCTAGAAGAAAACCATGCCATAATAATCAACGAAGACAAAGGCAAAGCCATTGTAATAATCTACGAACAAGAATACATCGAAAAAGTCAACAAGTTAATAGAGGACAATGGATTCCATAAACTAACGAAAGATCCCACATCCAGGTTCATGGACAATACCAAGAAAGACATCAAAGGCTTATCCTCCGACTACATCAAGACCCAGGCCAAGAAAATGCTGATGAAAGAACCAGAACCACCAAGGTTAGGGGCAGTAATAAAAGTGCATAAAAAGGGGATGCCTATCCGACCGATAGTTACTTGCCAAAGTGACCCATTCTACCATATAGCCAAACAAGTAACCAACATCCTCAAGGACAAATACCCATTTACTAACACATTCATTGTAGAGAACTCCATGAACTTGACCACCAAGCTAACAGACACCAATATTGAAGACCATATGGTAATGATATCTTTGGAAATCGTCAATTTATATACTAACATACCATTCAAAGAAACCATCTCCATTATTGACAAAAGCATGGAAAAGATGAATATAAATGTAGCAGAAAGAACGGACATAAGATGCCTATTACAACTATTACAACAGCAAAACTACTTCCATTTCAACAATAATTTTTACGATGTTCCTGAAGGCATAACCATGGGGTCCCCAATCAGTGCAATCTTCATAGAATTCTTCCTGCAACATATCGAAGAAACCAAAATCCAAGATTTAATACAGTCCAGCAAGATCCTTAAGTATTTTAGATATGCAGACGACACTTTCATAATATATGATAAAAGAACAGTTACCGACTCAGAAATACTAGGAACCTTACACAAGTTCCACGACTCCATAAGATATACCCTTGAGAAAGAAGATGAATCCGGGAGTATAAAGTTCCTGGACATACGCATCATCAAAAACGTCACAAAGAAGAACCCTGACTTTTCAATATACAGAAAAGCCTCAACTACAACGAACATAATCCGAAATACCCCATACAGCATAGGACGGCAGCCCCGAGACATCATTTTAAATGAGCAATGATATACCCCATAAATAACAAATCCAAGAACAAAGAGATTGCCACAACCTATGAATTGGCTAGAATAAACAGCTTTCCAGATGACATCACCAAAGCCATTTACAGAGTTACCAAAAGGAAATTACAACCCATACGACCCACCAAAGTTGAGCCCAAAAAGACTTTCGCCACTGTGACAATGCGGGGTAAGCGTGTTTCATGGTGCCCTAATGGGCCTA
>JAHWFO010071471.1:63986-75209 GCA_023313115.1 Rhysida immarginata | reverse complement strand
TGGGCTGGAAATGAAAGCACCAAGTTTCATCCCCTATAATGATTCTGTCAAGAAAACTCTCTCCTTCCTGTTCATTGAGAGTCAAATGTTGCAAGGACATGGCTATTAGATCTCCAAATTGTTCCGATGTCAAATGATGCGGGACCCATTGTGCACAGATTTTTCTGTAGTGCAGATGGTTCCTGATAATGGAGTGAACAGTTCCACGACTAAGAAATTAAGAAATTAATTTTTGGTGATCAAAGTCTTAAGTATTTTTTAAAGGACAAGTACCACTTAAAAACTACTTTTTGTCTAAATAATCTAGAGTGAAAATAAATTAATGTAGTAATATTAAAAATTTCCAAAAATCTCTCTAAATAAATAAAAACTGCGTTTATATACGTATTTCGTAAAATCCGTCGCGCTCCATTTTGAATCCCCATGACGTCATCGACCTATGAGCTGTAGCTTCTTTTAGTATTGTAGGAGGTATACGATATGGCTAAGTGCGGCTCGGATAGCAGTTCTGAATTGTTTTCAAGCGACAAAAATTTCGATGGATATTTTCAAAACTATTCTATGAATTATTTGATAATCATGAAATTAGGCCATACTAATTGGAGCCGCAAATAAAAAGATTTGCCAGTTGAACTTCTAGTCAACTGCCATAATGGAGAAAACTCCCCTCCCACATCGCCAAATATTCTTAATTTGTATGATTTTTAGACAGTTATCTCATTAATAGTTATTATTTATACAGACAATATAGATACATTAAGTTATCGGCAATTTATGAATTGGATCTAGGGTAGGGTAAAAAATAACAGAAAAGTGCTTTGAAATTGTGTTGTGGGCATTATCAGGAAACAATTTCCCTCTGAGGAGTACTGTACATTTACATACCGAAGATACTAAAGACATGTTTATAGCATATATTTACATTTATTCCTACTTAGTTTTCTTTATCTGCTTATCAATAAAATTTGAATTTCCTTACAAAAAATTCTTTGATTAATTTTTCAGTAATAAAACATTTTGGATTCTGTTTCTTAAATAATAGACAATTTGCGATTTTTCGTACGAAAATAAAATAAATAAATAAAAAAAAAAACGAAAACAAAATAATATAAGTGGCAATTTCATATTTGCTCATGATTATTTTTTGTTTTTGTCAAAGAAGTTGCGCTGTGCGCACGAAACCGACCTTTCATGTTTACGAAATGTAACTTGTTTCCCTTGCAGCATTCGGCCCTGTTCATAGTGTTTCTTCCAGTCGATTCGAAAGTTAGTTATCAACATTTTGCTTAGGCTACTGCAATGGGTAATTCCTTTTTATTTAATAGGGTTATTTGTGCTGTCGAAATGCATTTTATGTTCAAGCTGTTTCTTCGACGGATCTAGACTTTGGCGTCCATTATGAATCGTGGAGCTGATGCGCAGATAAATGCGCACTCGTTTCGTCATACGCAAATTGCATCGTAACCTATGCTGATAGAAAATTGCACATGAAATTTTACCAGTGTATGCTACGATTCCACACGAAATTCCCTATGAAACTATTGAAAAATTCCGTTACGTAAGTGCATAGACGAAAATGAAAAAATTTTAAATGTCGTGTTAGTTTTTCATTTTCGTATCTTTTTTATGTTCGTACAAAAAATCGCAAACTGTCTAATAACAGGCAGCATTTTTCATTTATTTATTTGGATTATAGCGTTTTCAATATAGATACAACATTTTTTTTTTTTGCTTGGACTATTACACATATCTGATAACAGTGGTGGTTTTGAATAGTTTATTTTCCTATTTTTATTTTGGTAAACAATTGGATCGACCTTATATTCACGATTTTCAAAATGAACAGAGCAGACCCTGTTGCTTTTGCCGGGATTTCATTTATCTGTCTGACTAAAATCTATCCATTGCTTTTTTCTTACTTCTTGAGCAGAAAAGGGTGAAGCATAATTGTTACATTCGAATACCGAACGAAGTTTATAAGGCATGGTCAAATCTATGTCAGATAATCGTGAGCAAAACTGTGCTAAGAAGAGTTTCCAAATTCATTCAATGTCATTCATGTAATGTCTCCTTTTTTAAAATCATCTAGAGCTACACACACACATAAATAAATATTCCTGTACACAGAAGTTCATTAAATGAATTAAAATGGCCAAGGTAATATTTGGAAACTCTTTCTTGTATGTTTACTTAAAAAAAATTCACACTGTCGAAAATTACAAGCAATAAGATTAGCTCTCTTACGTCTCCTACTGAATTCTGGAGCAGGCCGATGACGTCACAGCGCCAGCTTATAGACATAATCATGGCGGACGGCGTTTTTCGCTCCCTGTCGTATTTTGCCATTTTCATCGCAGATTTTTAAGGAATATGATGATTTTTATAGAAAATTATTAATGAAAGTGAACAATAAATGTCACGAACTAACAAAATTTAAATAAAAAAGAGTATGTGATTTTTAGTGGTACTTGTTATTTCATATTTTTATTCAGTTGAGGATTGAAAAATAAATTTTTTTTGTTAATAAAATACGTTTACCTCAATGTTTACTTAATTCTTAATAAAAAACATTTACGTATTTAATATAATAATTTAATTACTATATAGCCAAAAACTTGGTTATAGAAGCTATTAATTAATAGTAAAATTATAAAAAATAATTTTATTTATCATTTCCAGTACCATTAAAAGCTATTGTCTTAAACATTCTGTAGTGTTTAACAGAACAATAGCAGCATCTCTCATGACAATCTGAAATAACTGCCCTCAGAAAAAAGGGGAAAACTGGGCTTTTTGAATAGGAATGCAGGAAATGACAGGCTATCTTAAATCATTGTAGGCTATGGTAGTCCCCATAAGATACAATAAAACATTATACAGTTAAGATTACAAGATCACTCACTATGCAACAACCAATCAAAGTAATTTTTAAATTTCTTACACTATTCTTTTCTTTAATATACAGTACTCCCTCTATATAACGGCAATGGGCATAAATGCAAATTTATAATGGCAACTCAATATAACGAAGTTTTTTTTCCGGAAAATAAAAACTGAAGAGTCATTCATGGTTGACGGCGATGGTTGACAAAAATCATAGTTATGGTCTTAAATATCTACGTCACTCATCAAATATTTATGTTTTCACAATTTCCAAACTTAAATGTTAGCAATTTCCTTAAATTTAAAGGAAATAATAGGAAGAACGTTTTCATTTTATTATAATAGTTCATCCCAAACTCTGTTAACGGATCAGATTGTGATGCGCAAAATTTTCGTTTCACCTTGTCCCGACAACAGGAATTGGCAATAGTGGTTTAAGAAAAGTCGTTAAAGAAAGCATTAAGATTACATATGAATCAAGCAGTTAAGAAAAAGTGTGGAAATAAGCATCAATAAAATTTTTTTCTTTAATTTACTATTATCCACATACTTATTTTTTTCCTTTTTTGTCATATTAGTACACATTCTGTTTACTTTTGTGCCTTTTTTCCGGGATATTATTCAAAATTTATTAGGTTGTGATGAGAACGGTATTTGAATACTTTCAAGGGATCATTCCCAATGTGTCAGCAATTTTACAATTTTGCTTTAGCATCTGTGTAGCGACTTCGCTTCATGGATATTACACTAAAGTAAACAGCTTCACGATATTGAAGGGAATGAATCACCCATGACAAGTACGAGCTTCTGAATGAAAGTGCTCCTTTTTCTCCCAACACTCCAACAGGGATCATTCTGTGAAACCAATATTGTATCTTTCATAACAGTAACTGACGATCACTTTAATTTTCGATCATAATTATTACAAAGTTGAAAAAAAAACAACAACAGGAAAATGCTAGGCTAACTTGTTCAATGGTTGAGAATCATGTTTGCCTCCAACCGATGTTGGCCTAGCATTTTCCCTAATTTCTTAATAACATTGGCCAAAATCAAAGCGGTAATCAAGTATGGTTTTGAAGAATACAATATTATTTCTGAGAGTGCTCGGAGAAATAAAGGAATGCCTGCACGCAATTTCACTATCTTTTGCAATTATGGGTGCTTCTAAAACTCTCGAGCGCTCATTTTCAATCACGTGAACGTTTACCCCCGATCGTGCTCTATTCACTCACTCCAGAAAATTTTTGACAGCCCCAAGGGCATCGAAATAACATTCCAATCAGTAAATAAGAGGTAACTGACACAGAAACTCGTTATGCTTTCAAACGTTCTGTTTTAAACATATTTATTTATTTATTTATTTATTTATTTATTTATTTATTTATTTATTTATTAGTTCGATAGGTATAATACATCGGAGCCCATCTAAGACAAGTATGGTAATAAACCAACAAGTTAGGTCTTAGGGGGCTCCCGGATTCAAATTACAAAAGTGATGTTAAAAAAAAAAAATTAAGCAAAAAACTGTGCAATGGAACAACCAAAATCCGAGGGAACCTCTAATCCACAAGGAGATTTGAAATACCGGATATGTATTTCAAATCTTCTTGTGGATTAGAGGTTCCCTCCGATTTTGGTTAAAAGTGATGTTGCATATTATGTATAAAGTAAGATATAAAAAGTCAATAATAAATAGGGGTTAGTGTCAGTTAGCTAGACACTAGTGTAAAATTGTAAGTTCATGAGCATATATATATATATTATAAAGTCACAAATCATCAAACTTACAATTAAACATATAGATAATAACTATGGTAAGAAAACTTATAAAAATTTCAATTATGTATTTCAAGATTATCAATTAGTAAGTAATTGAGAATTTTTAATTATCAAAAAATTGTCAAAATCTAAACTTCAGATATACATTGAACATTATATTTGAAAAAAAAAAGATTTCATTTCAGAACAATAAAAATAAGTTAGAATCGTAGAACACAATTGAATTAAATCTATGATGGCAACTATGGAAAATGCTTCTCATTATAGACAGAGTTAGATTTTTAGATATGAATTATATTTATAAACTGGTATTCAAAACAATATTTATTTATTTATTTACAATACAATATAATAAGGCCTATCCAGAGCCTAAATGGCAATAGCCAACTATAAGATCTCTGGAGGGTAAAATAGAGGTATAAGAATAAATAATAGAAAGTTACAGTAAATTTAATTATAATAATTTGGTAGAGCATATAAATTGTTGTATTAGATACACCAGGAGTAAGTTAAATTAAAATGTTTTCAAATAGTAACCACCATATAGTATTAAATAGGTAAAAAATAACGTTATTTAGGGTTGGGATCAGAGGGAAGATGAGTGGTTGAATGTATTAAGAAAGGGCTTTAAATTTCTTTTTAAAAAAAGCAGGAATTGGAGCTTGCTGCAGATGTTCAGGCACGCAGGCCAACAAATTTATACCAGCAACAGAAACACAGTTGTTTTGATAATTCTGACGAGCTAATGGGAGTCTTATTGAGGAAGCAAATCTGGCGGAGTAAGCGTGAAAATCTTGCTGATAATATATTATTGGAGGATTAGATACGATCAAATGTCCATTAATGTAAACGTTAGTAATTGTTGGATATATATTTGAAAAATAGTTAATATTTTACAGCATCCAAAGTAGGACGATACTTGAGTTCGTATTGGGAGTTTCAGTAGAATTCTAAGAAACCTTTTTTGGATGCGTAGGATTTTTGTTAAGTTAGATTTGGAAGTAGAGCCCCAGAATTGTATTCCATAGCAGATAGTTGAATGTATCAGTGTACTGTATAATAGCAATAATATTCTAGATGGAAGATAGAGTTGCAATATTATGCCAAGTCTTTACTAAGAGTTTTATATAATTCATTTATATGATTGTTCCATGATAAATCAGGGGATATATGACATCCTAAATATTTAGAAGTTTTTATAAGGGATAGGGGGTGAGAATTGTAGTACAGTCAAATCCCGTTATAACAAATTCCATTGTAATGAAGTTTTCACTATAACGAAGTTTTTCTGTGGTCCCGGAAAAAATCCTATTCATTTAATGTTATTACGATCCCGCTATAACGAAATCTTTATAACGAAATTTTCACTGTAACAAAGCAAATTTTTGGTCCCCACAACGTTATAATGAAATTTTATTTGGAAATTGCACATTAGATAAGTGGCAAATTGAATCTGTAAAAATCAGCAAATTAAAAATAGACGCTCTTATTAGTAAGACAAATTATTTTAGTACATGCCTATAAACAAAACGATTTTGAAGATGACGTTTCTATTCAAACAAATATTTTTAAGAATTACAGTATTGTTTTGAAACATTTTATTTGTCACTATTTTCAATACTGTGTACATGTACTGTATTGTTATCAATACTTTGTGGGAACTTAATCAATAAATGGTAGTAAAACAATAGCATTCCAGTAGTCACATGTGAGAATGGGCCAAGGTTTTATTAAACTTGTAATTCTTCAAAAAATAAAATACAATTGTACTGCAGTAAAATTCAATTATTTTAATATGTGCAATACAGTACTATAAAACTTGAACTAAATCTGTGATATTTAATATTAAACAGAAGGACAAACTTAAAGAACTGCATTATAATGGAGCTATTTTAGTCACGTGAAATGGAACTATTTTATTTGCGTAATGTTACAAAGGATGCAAACAAGACACTCGATGTAATGCTTGTATTGTAATTATGTTAAACTAATTTAAATAATTTCCGTGGGATCCATATTGTCAAGTATCATATTATGTAATCTAGAATAAAAACGAGTCAGAGAAATGATACGGTAGAATATTTTAATGTGCCTCAAGTTTTAGTTTGGCCCATAACTTCAGACGAGCTCTCCCATACCCCATCACCACTGAAGCCAAGAACAAAGAGATTGCCACCACATATCACCAACCCGCCTGAAGGACTTCCCAGATACAATCACTACCTCAATATTCAACAGAGTCAAGAGTACGCTACGACAACCACCAGATCAACCAAAACAGAAAACCGAGTTTACCACCCTCAGCTACTTCGGGTCTGAGACATACAAATTAGCCAAGACATTCAAAGATGAAGGCCTTGGGATCGCATTCAGAACAAGACTAAACAACCAATCAGTCCTCAACCCAAGAAAGGAGAACACTGAACAAGACAATCACAAACAGGCAGGTGTATACAAGCTGACCTGCCCAGATTGTGATGCCTATTATATAGTTTCAACAACCGGCTACTTCCATGAAAGATTCTAAGAGCATAGGTGATCATGGATCAAAGGAGACAACAAGTCCGCCTATGCAGAGTACCTCGTTAAGAACAAACACAGAATGCTAAATATAGAAGAATGTATGAGCATCATTTGCAAAGGTAACAACAAGGCCAAAATCCTACTCCAAGAAGAGATGGAAATAAAGAAACACCGCCAGAATGATCACCCCTTATTACTCAATAACCAGACTACATTTGAAAGGGAAGATATCCTCGACATCCTCATTGAAGACAAAAAGAAGCCCAGGACCGGATGAAGCCAGGAAAGCTCTCTACTAGGTCCACATTTCTCCGACACTGAATCCGCCATTCATATAAATTTTCTCAATAATTATTCTTATCAATCCATTCAATTATAAATTCCGCCAATCATAAATTGTCCCATAGCATATTTTTCTGCATATAAGCTGGCCCCGGCCATCCCACTCTTTGTAGCGATATTAACCTCCGATGATGGTGAAATACCGAAACGCGTAAGGCACATTAAAATATTCTACCGTATCATTTCTCTGACTCGTTTTTATTCTAGATAATTTAAATATCTGAAAACAAGAACCATTAAAAAATAAAATCTTTGTCATGTTAAATTTATTTACTGAAATTATGCACACAGACTACTATTTACAGTGGCAAAAACTTAACGGCGAAAAGTACAGCCTCCATTTTTTAATCACGATTACTGGTAAGGATGAAGCATTACTCTTACACTACAGATCATTTCACAATCCTAACTGTACATTTAAAACACTAATATTGCCATAATTAAAAATAAAACATTAAAAATGTACATTATCGGTTTAAATTACCGGTAAGCTATTTCATTTATCCTCAAATTAATTTGCAATCTCGGTTTAACGAAGTAAACCAGTGGTCCCTTGAACTTTGTTATAACGGGATTCGACTGTAGATAGATAACTCCCGATGTACAGATTGTTTATTACGTTGTGCAAAGATCAAATATCTAGTTTTATTAAGGTTAAGAGAAAATTGGTTTAATTAGTTCCATTTACTTAAGATAATCAGAGATAGATTGATAGAAGTTTGTAGGTTCACAATTGAACTATCTGCATAGGAGAGAGTAACATCATCAGCCTAAAAAATTGTGAAAGAGGGCAAAAGAGCATGTGAAGGGTCATTTATAAAAAGGCTGAAAAGTAGCAGAGATAGTACAGATCCTTGCGGAACTCCCAGGTTACGTACTAAAGTTCTGGAGGTTATATTTCCCAAAGTTAATGTATACTGTCGATCGGCTAAAAATTCGGTTAGCCAGTTTAGTGGGGGACCCTGTATGTTATAGAAGTTGGAAAGTTTATAAATCAGGAGGTTTTTTGGGACAGAATCAAAGGCTTTTGAGAAGCCTACGAGTATAGAAACTACATGTTTATTTTTGGCCACATTCATTGTTATATATTCAATTAATTCATAACTAGCAGTGTCGGTACCACGCTTTGGTGTAAAACCATGTTGAGCTGAAAAGATTAACTTATTACTAAAAACATAATTAGATAAACGACTAAAATAAAGTTTCTCAAAAATTTTGGAGAATACAGGAACAACTGAGATGGGTCGATAATTTCCAAAGTCCATTGAATTACCTTGTTTAAATATAGGGATAATCTTATAGCATGTCGAAGACTTTTAGGAAAGGTCCCATAAACTATAGAGGTACATGTATTAAAAATGTGGGACAGGGGAGTTGATAAGCTGGAGGCTACAGATTTTATTACATCTGCTCGAAAACCGAGGGGGTTGATAGTAACCGAAGGTATTTTAATACATTTAATAAAAATTATATAATATTTGTAATTTCATCGGGGGAGGTTGGTCAGATAAAAAAGGAAAGGGGTACAGGGGGAATAACAAACATAAGGGTAAGGTAATATTAAATTGGGTACATTATTAGTGGAAGGTAATAGCATTTCTAGAAACTTCATTAGCGAAGTTGGGGTAATTTCGGTAAAGTCAGAAAAAGGTGTAGTTGGTGAGGGAGAGCCATGAATTAATCGGCTGAGTGCTCTCCATTTATGCTTACAGTTTGATACTTTATGAAAGAAACGATCATAATAAACTTGCTTAGTTGATTTGATAATATTGTGTGTAAATTTTGAGAAAGATTGAAATCTAGCCTTTGTTCGTTGACACGGGTTATGACGATATTTTTTGTATAAAGCATATTTTATATGTGATTAGATTGAATATATAATCATTCATCCAAGGTTTTCTAAAAGGATGTTTGGTTTTAGAAGATGAGGAAATAAAAGGGTTTGTGTTATAAACTTATCCATTAGGATATCAGCATTGCCAAAAATTGCTGACCAGTCAGATAATTCGAGGAAGGAATGGAAAATAGCTAATCTAAAGGGAGTGATTAACCCATGTTCACTTGTCAAATCTGTAACACTTCTATGGAATCAGACAATTTTTTCACAAATTTTCTTTAATATTTCATGCATTTTTATGAAACATCATGTACGACAATACATAAAACAAGATAACTTAAATATTAAATTTCACACCAATACACTTAGTTGTTTTTTTAGAAAAAAATAATTTCACTTTTAGCACTGTTCCAGTTCTATGGAATCATTCTTAATTTTCATCAACAATAGCAAAATAAAAATGATTATTACTTTATGTAACCTCCTTGTTTTGGAACTAACTCAAACGCTATGACATTGATTTTATTAAAGATTCTATTTCTGGAATTGTAATTTCATCCCATGCGTCCAGGATAGCCAATATGAGTTCTCCAACAGAGTTAAATTGATGATTATGTTTTTACACCCGACATGCTATTTGAGCCCAAAGAATTCTCTATTGGATTCATATCAGGACTTATCGCCGGCCAATCCATGACATCAATTTTCTGATCTTCAAACCACTTCTTAGTTGCTTCAGAAACATGACACGATGCATTGTCTTGCTGAAAAATCCATGAGCTGCCACATATTAATGGACCAAATGGGATCATGTTGCTGTACAGCAGTTCCTGGTACTTCTGCGAGTTGAGCCGTACATCGATGAATGCAATATCAGTCTTTCCTCCGGCCCCAAATGCAAACCAGATCATAACAGATCCACCGCCAAAGTTTCTGCTGAATTTCACCTTCTTTTCCTTCCGTAGATCATGCCAATAATAGGCATTTCCATGGGGGCCATCAAGGTTAAACTTTTTTCATCTATGAGGGTTGCGGCATAAGTCATGGCAACTAATTTTTTTTATGAGAATTCAAGCATGAGTGGCAAATGTGAAATATACAGAATCATGAAGCCTGTAATGTTTCATACGTTTCATGCTTCTGGAAAATTTATTCTGGAACATGATTACAGATTTCATTTTCCAGAATAAGTAACAGAAATCAATAGAGAACGGCTGTTTTGATATACGAGCGTTGTTCAACTCTGGTTACATCCACCTTGCACGGCGGTTGACTGAGAACTGATTTAACATTGCTCTCTGCGCAACATCAGGAACTCACGGAGCCATCTAATGTGGAAACATACTAGCAGTCACAGCTTCCTTGAGACATATGACATTTTATGATACCATCCCTTAGCTCTGAGAAAAAAAAATAGTTGCCATGACTTATGCCACAACCATCGTAAAAACAAGACGTGGTTCCACTGATAGTCCCAAGTCATCACATTTAGAGCCCACTGTAATCTTCCTGTTTTGTGAGCTTCATTAAGTTTCGGTCATTTGGCTAGTTTCATAGCCCATGCATTAGGATGGTTCTTCAAACTTCTCCACACTGTTTGATGAGACACCTTCTTTCATAAGCTTGCTTGAAATTGTCTTACTGACAGTTCTTCATTGGTGGCAAGATGAAAGATGCACCGAAAATCACGTTCACTCAACACTGGTTTTCGAGATTTTCTTTTAATTTTGTTATAATCATTTCCTTTTTTTTAGCACATTATGTATGGCATTTTGTGAACGTCCCATTAACTTAGCAATGACCCTTTGAGACTTTCTTTGCCCATGAAAAAAAAACAATTTTCCGTATTTCTTCTT
>JAHWFO010071471.1:51817-63886 GCA_023313115.1 Rhysida immarginata | reverse complement strand
CCCATGAAAAAAAAACAATTTTCCGTATTTCTTCTTCTGACAACGTTTTACCACCTGACATTCTAAAACTGGTAAAATACAGAACACATATACTTCTGACGCATTCAGTTAGAAGTGAGCATTAAATCTGAAAGTTTTCATTTCATTGGTTAATTTAATTAATGCAAATTTTGGGTGAGTCCATAGAAGTGGAACAGTATTAAAAATGAAAATATTTTTTTTCTGGGAAACAACTATGCGAATGGCTGCAAAAATTTATATGGATATTACACTGTTTTATCTTTTATCATACCAAATATTTCCTACAAATATGTAAAAAGCAAAATGAAAATTTTTTAAAAAATTTGATTCCATAGGAGTGTTACAGACTTTAGGGAATGACAGTTTAGAAATTGTTAGGGGAGCATAGATGAAAAAATAGGGAAATGGTCTGAGATGGACAGATCAATAAAGCCACTAAAGTAATGGTTGCAAAACATTGATCGATGGCAGAATATGTATTATGAGCTAGAGAGTAATGGGTAAAAAAAGAAACTGTATGGGAGTCCGGAGCAGGATATTAGGTCTAAAAGATTATCTAAACTAGGGAAGATTTGGGAAAATCAAGATTAAAGTCACCCATTATAATTAGTTTTTTATTTGTCAAAGTAAGGTCTAGGAGCATTGAGGAAATGTAATCTAAAAAAATTGGAAAATGACCAGATGGAAGACAGTAAGACTGTACTAAAAATGAGATTTTGTTGATAGTAACGGATAAAATCTCATAATCAGGGGTAATTTCAATATAATTAGAGCAGACGGTGTAACACATTGAATTTGCAATAAACAGCGCAATACCTCCTCCTTTCTTAGCGTGGCGATGGATGGTTGTTGAAGTATAATCATCTATATCAGAGATTTCATGATTAGAATTCGTCCAGGTCTCCGTTAAAGCAATTATATGTGGAGGGATTTTAAGAAAGGATAGGGACAGGAGAAAGGAGGTAAAATTTGTCTTAATATTTCGAATGTTCAGACAATAAGAAAATCAGGGAGGTTTAATTAGATCAGGATAGCGATTGGAGTAAAGGGTGTTGAAGTTATTAAGTGAAATTGGATAGTTATTGAGTTATTGTCTAATATTAAAATCTGTTATTGGATTTCAATGCATTTATTTTTTTATGACCATAAATATGAGTGTGTTAAAAAATCTACGTATGAGAAAAATGAAAGTTTAAAGAAAATTCGAAACCTAAAAGAAAAATTAAAAAATAAATACATAAAACTTTCTTCGCTTTAATCTTCAGCTTTTTCATCCCTACCTGTTCTGTGCCTTCAGATTCAATACAAAACTATAAACCACATTGGGAACAGACTTAAAGGTGGGATTCACTTTCACTATCGGCCATTATTGCAAAGCGAAAGTAGTGAAAGTGAGCTAAGCAACGTGAAGTGATCAGGATTGAAATAAGATCGCACTGATCCTGAGCATTCCCAACACAACAATGAGATCAGAGTTTTTAGATGCGCCAATGGCGAGCACTCTGTCATTTTTAGATGAAGTGCTCACGTTGATCATGAATGCTCACGCTCGAATGCAACTGGAGAGTTTTAGGAGCACCCTATAGCGTACACATAAAAAAAACAATCGTACCTTTTAAATATGCTTTGCAATATCAGTGTACGGTGCTGAAGTATATAAATAAAAACAATTTGTTTATTATTGAAAAAATTTTATTGATCGTTAATGATAAAATGACATTCAACAGTGATTGATCGTTACTAACAAACAAACGTTCATACTGATTCCCAAGCAAAAAGATTGGGAATCATGTGACTGAAGTAGTTCAGAAAGAATCTATACGAAAGCTTAATCGGTGATTTAACTGTTAAACCTTTTCGTACATCTGTTTAGATCACAAGTACAGTAAGCGAAAAGCTCTACTCAGTTTTTGCTTGCCTGCAGTCGCAAATATCAGATTTTTTATCTCTAAGTCACGCGATTGTCTTTTGTCTCCGAAGCTTTCCAACCCTAACATTTTCTGATATAACCCATCCGAATTCAATTTATATATAAATAATTAGATAAAGTAATAATAAATAGGTTTAAACTAACTAATTAATTTCTTTATTACTTGTGATGCATGGGCTACGATGTTGACTGCATAACGCGGAAACTACTCGATAGAATTCGATCAAATTTTAACAATATACACAGTCTTATGTACCCTGTTATTCCTCTAAATTTAATTAATCTAGGCCTTACAGAACCTGGGTTATTAACTTGTTGATCATGGTGGCGGCATTTTTATTTCTGTTCATATCTCAGTTATCGTTCAAATTCGGACCCATGTTCATAGGACTTTTTTTGTTTACCTTGACTTCTATAATGCCTCCTTAAATTGTTTCACACACGATTTGAATCACCCTGTATAATCATCCAACAATTGTAAACACTTGTCTGAACGCCAAATTAACTTTTCCATGTCGCTGCTATAAAAATCCGCTCTAGCGTTTCTCAACCATGTCAGTACACCCCATAAGAAATGCTAAGCATTCTGGCGATTTCTTTAATTCTGATTCGTTGGTTGTCAAGAATCATCTCATTAATGCAGGCAATGTGCTCGGGAGTGTTGGACATGGTTGGTCTTCCTGCGCGGTATTCGTCCGTCAAATCTGAGCGCCCATTTTCGAACTGCTAGCACCACTTCCCAATTGCAGGACGAGAAATCACATTATCCCCGTAGACACTAAATTTCCTTATGGATTTCAGTGCAATTTAAGCCTTTCGCCCACAAAAAACGAATTACTCCGCAAATCTCCAACTTGGAGTGTACAACCAGTTGCTGCGCCATGATGACAATAAACATATTGCAGTTATAGACATACAGGCAACATCCTTAAAAACGGCGAATGATGTCGGCACTCTTCGACCATAGATGGTGGTGGTGAGTGTATCTTACTTTTTGATTCATCCTCATATTATAAGGTTTAAATTTGTTTGTATCACTTTTTAGCACGTGGCGGCCGCGCGAGCTCAAGCTCGCTTTACCTTTAGGTCAGCGCGTCGGCCGCCTTTGGTACATGTCAGGGAAGTTCTTTGTTTGATAAGCGATGACGATGCAGTATGTTTGGATGAAGATGTTGACACATCGAATGTTCATAACATTATCTAAATCGAGAACGAGGAAACTGCTATGCCAGTCATAAATAATATAAAGGAATGGGTTCAAAGTCCATGGACACAAGATGAATAAACTTTGATCGTTCATTTGATTGGTTATGTTTTGTAAATTTTCTAAAATGTTTGATTTATTGTTGAGTTTATGAAAAAAGATTTTAAATAGAAATATATAAATAATTTTGGAAGTGCTGTTTTAATTTAATAATTTCTAAATTTAAAATTGCAAGATATGTGACGTCACATCAGGGGGGGGGTCACACAAATGGGACCATCTGTGACAAGGACAGGGGAGGGGTCCAAAAATCATGAAATTCGTGTGACGTAATTTATGGATGGCCCCCTACTTGGCATACACCCATGGTGCAGTACCTGTATCCCAAAAGAAAACATTAAAACTAACAGAATTCAAAAATAATTAGAGGGGCCCCTCAATTGGCTTATCCTTCTTCTACACAGCCTTCATCTCCCAAGGAACGGAGACAAGCTGATGGTTCCCACTGAAAACTGCACTATTTAATTACGAAGCGTACAGGTAATTAACGAGCTTTTAGTGGGCCCAATATCCTATCAAAGAGTCCAGAGCCGCACAAAAAACAAGTAAGGAGCTGCACCAACAGCACACTTATCATGAGGATTCAGGCGGGCAGCAAGGAGAATATTTTCTAGAGGGAAGGTGACATTCTGCTTAATAAAGCCATTGGCAAGCAGCTCCCTCTGTTGGCAATAAATGGAGCAATCCATGATCACGTGGCTCACTGTCTCTTGTTCCCCACACTGACAACAGTCAGACGGCACTATGTTAAGTTTATGTAAGAAATGATTTAGCGGTACATGACCGCTTCTCAGTCTGAAGAACAAACAACGTTGATTCGATGTGAGCCATCTAGGAGCAAGATGTTTGATACTATGTTCAGGAATAGCACCCTGTAGTGACCGCCTTTCGTTTCCGCTGACCAGTTCTCATTCCATTAGGCAAAGGCGCTCCTGAGAACACGCATTTTTAGAATAGCAGAGTTAATACATGCAGGGATAGCGAGTTTGCGCCCCATTCTCCCCCCAGTTTGCCAATCTGTCAGCCATTTCATTCCCTGGAATGCCCTTGTGACTGGGGAACCCACATAAAATGGACACAAAAGCCGTAATAATAAAGTTGAATAATAACACAGCCCAGTTGTTCTCTGAAAAACCACTTGCCGCTAGTTAGGGCTCGTCGAATTGAAGAGATGACACTTAAGAGTCCAATAATATTAAATAATTGCCTATTGGAAGAGAAGAGGTAAGTAAAAGAGACTTGTGGGTCGCCGGATATAAGTTCTAGTTGAAACAAGCTAGTCGCCGGAAAAATTTTTTGGAAAATTAACTTGAAGCCCTTCAAATAAACACCTATATCACCATTGCTGTCGAGTGGGGAAAGAGAGGCATTAGAATAAATTTTGCGGAATTGAGGATATTCATCTCTAAGGAATACATCAAATTGATTAGAGCACACAGTAGACGAGGGGGTGGCCGCAAGCCAGCTGGGGGAGGAGGTGTTCACAACGTTTACCGGGGGATTCACCCACAAATGCTGTAAAGTTATGAGCTCACAGGGGTAAAAGCGATCACAATCAAACTTTAACAAATCTGTCACAAGGGAGCGGAGGCAGTTCGATTTTAGAAGGGACTGAAAGCAGTAATTAAACGTAGCGTCTCTGGAGATTTTCTTGAGGGCTGGCAATAAGAAAACAACTGGCGAACAAATTGGGCCTCCCACCTCAGGGGAGGGGGAAGGACACCCGTTTCGATGTAAAGCAAAGGGCACGGGGAAGAGATGGTAGCACGCAGGAATCTCCTCAACAGCTTCCTTTCCATTACCATCAAAAGGTTCACACTCGACTTGGGAGCAAGCAGCAAGGGCAACGCCGACTGGTCTGTGATTTTCACAAGAGTACTGGTCAAGGTAGAAGCCCCACCCTATGGGGGGGGGGGGGCACTTTGACTTTATAATCAAACTTGCATGGGCTAAGCACTTAGACAGGGTTGACCTGAGCATTCCAACGTGGTTCTTCCAATTTAATTTGCTGTCAATTGTTATCCCTAGAAATTTATGTATCTTTCTGTTAGAAAGCCAGCACCTTTGAGGAAGACATTTAACAGAGGAGGGGGGCCATACCTGGTCAGGCACATTATCACCGATTTCTCGGGGAAGATAGAGATATGATTGTCGTTACTCCAGGACTCAAGTTTATCACAGGTATCTTGCAACGTCGTTCGGATTTCTGGAACAGAGCTACTAGAAAACCAAAAGGCCTTATTCGCGAACACAGCCCGGCCAATCGATGGGGGAAGCGAGGCGAAAACGTCCATTGTAAAGATGTTAAAGAGGGTGGGGCTCAAAATTGAGCCCTGCGGAAGGCCTTGCTGCTGAATGGTCCAGAAGTGCCACCAGGAAAACTTATACCTATTCTTCTTACTTTTTAAAAGGAGTTTATCCATACACCCATCCTCCAGGGAATCTTAATATTGAAAAGCTTGTTAGAGAGGAGCTCATGGGAGACCGAATCGAAGGGCTTATTAATATCATGGAAGACAATGCCAATGTACTTGCCTTTCTTTCTTGACAACAAGATATCATCTATTAACTTTAGGACCGAAAACAGATGGTTACGACCTTTTCTGTAGCCTTGACAATAATCTGGAAGGAGGCGTTTCGTTTCCAGATAGTGCTGGAGTCTGTTGTTTACAAGGTGCTCTAAGGTTTTAATTAAACATGAAGTCAGGGCGATGATCGAACGGTAGCCCGAGGGCGACGTCGACAGCTTGCCTGGCATCAAAATTGGATGTAATATGGAGCTTTTCCACCTAGAAGATATTATGCCAGTCGTCCAAGAGGTGTTAAGCGAGTTCAGCAATAAAAACAGATGATGTTCCCCCCAACTTGTTAAAGGTGGAATTAATCAGGCCATCAGGGCCTGGCACAGTGCATTTAGTTCTAAAAGCTGTTTTCAGGGAGGAAATAGAGAAAGACTGGTCTCACTGAGAGAGAGCATCCGGTGTAATGAAGTTAGCTGGAAGGTGTTTGGCCCAGCTCTTGGAGCAGGTCAGAGGTGAGTCCACCACCAGACGAAGGATGGACTCTACCGAGGACCTGGGGTCCAACAGAAGGCCTTCATTGTTTTTAATAAGAGGAACTGAAGAAAGCTGACGTTTTTGAAAACACTTCAGTATTTTCCATGCGTTGCCTGACTCATCTTTCTTGATTAATTCACGCCAGTATTTTCTTCTATGCTTTTTCAATGCTTTCTTGCAGTGTGCTTTCATTTTTCTCGATTCTAACCAGCAATTCAAGCACCTGCACTTGGGGCTCCCTCTTGGCTTTGTTTCGTAGCCAAACAGCCTCCTCACATTCGAAGTTACACCATATGGGTCTAGAGGGAAAGGATCTACCACATGGGGACTTGGTAAGAAGCCTCTGCTGATAAATGGAGAGGAGATCGACAATATCAAGATTTCTTGCTTCTTATAAGGGTCCAGAGAGGTGGAAGAACAATGGCTGCCATTTTGGACAAAGGGGAGGGACTTGCATGGAAGCGAGCTGCAAGGGCTGTCAGAACAATTTGTAGAAGAGATGAAAAGGCGAATAGGGGAATGGTCGCTGCCATGAGCTCCAGGAACTGTTTCCAGATAAGAGGAGAAGGGGCAGTCAGATGATACCAACGCAATATCCAAATTAGAAGAGGGTCACTCCAGCCTGGCCAGTGAGTAAGTATGCTCAGGTGTAAACAAGACTTTAAAATTATGACACGCTTGTAGCTCCTCCAAGTAACGTCCTAGTTATGACTAATACAATCCCAATCGGGACTTTTGGCATTAAAGTCACAGATTGCGATGTGCGGAGTGGAAAAGAAGTTAATTAATCTGGTCCACTTGTCCCTGGGAAGGTACCCAGGAACATAGACGTAATAAATGTATAACCAGGTTTCCTGAAAGTAGATAACCAAAGCTATAATAGTGACATTTTCTAGTTGGTCTATGTAGTTAACATAGTGTGGGATATATGATTTTATAGTGACAAGAATACCACCTCCGTACTTTTCCCTGCTGTTGACATAAAAGAGATTTTAGAAATTTTATGGTAGAATTACGGTTTAAAAAGTTTCACATAAAGTCATAATTGGGGACTTATTATGGAGAAGAATGGCATCCTCCCAGTTGGAGGCCAGGTTCCTGATGTTCCAGTGAATGACCCTCATGCTTTTGCTACTGGGCTGGGGCATTGGTGATGAGGGGCAGAAGAACACTTTGCCACCAACTCATGATATCTTGCAGCCAAGAACGGGGATATGGAAGCCAAGATTCCATCAACTTGAAAGTATCACCGAGGTTTACGGAGTCATTGCTTTTCCTGGTTATTTCTTCTAGCGATGTGAGGAATAATTTAAGACAGTTGCCAACTAATTCATCGACTTTATGGTTTCCTCAAGTAGTGATATTTTCTCTTGGACTAATATCAAATTGGGAGGCACTCTTTGCTTGGGGAGGGGGGTGCTTCACAAGTAACCTCCATAGCATCTACTATGGAGGGGGTGACGAATGTAGAAGATGTTTCCGGCCAAGCCACCAGAGAAGGCACAAGAATATCAAACCCCGGCAAATGGGGTATTGGCGAGTGGTGGGAAAAAATTGGCAAAAAGTTCTTCGCAGCCACAGGTGGAACACGTAACATTCGCAGGGTTTTCACAATCTGTAGCGACGTTTACATTATTCGAGATATTTGTCACAGGCTGAGGAGGGGCTAAATTATACCGATTATCAAGCTGAGGGCGGGGCATGGATGACACCAAAGTGGCATAAGTTTGACGAGTGGGAGCTGAGGGGGGTGCAATTCCTAGCTCCATATCTGTGAGACGTTTAACTTCGTAATATGAGACAAACAAGGAAACCATCTTGCTTCTTATAAGGAACTCTTATTTGAATACGCCACAGCCTTTGAAATAAGAAGAATGGCTGTCACCAGAATTGCGGGGAGAGGCAGTCATCCCTGACATGTTGCTGAGATAGGCACTTGGAACAAAGTGGCTTGCTGACACACCTTTGCCTAGAATGACCCAGCTTATGACAAACTGAGAACTGTACATGGGTTTAGGGGAAGGGCTTGAGACTGGGAAAGACTCATTTTCGAATTTGTCATAGAGAGCACCAAGGTATGGTGGGGGAAATTGTTTAATTTCGGTTATGGATCTTCCTACATCAGCATAGGTTTCTAGTTCCTCCAACGTTACTGAACGGTGACTCCCATAAATGTATCCGACCGACGAAGTGAGAAATCTTGGCACCTCATACGTCAAATTGTAAACTTCAATGTTCTTACACTTTAGGCAGGAAAAAGCCTGGGTTTTAATGCTAAATTTTACCAGAAACTTCCCAGATCTCAGTTTTGTTACCATAGGGGCAGAACCAACCAAGGAGGAGATGGCCCTTCGAAAAAGACCTGGGGAAACGATCCTGCAGGCATTGCTTCCATCACGGATGGCACTAGCTTCCCATCTGTGCAGGATACAGATACTAATAACCAGGGATGTGCAGCCACTTCTAGCCGATTCGAGATGTCAGTACTTGTTACAGAATTAGGCTGACTGACATTTTGGGGGGGTTGATCAGCCCCCCCCTTTTGTGGGGGGGGGGGGGGGGGCAGCTTGCTGCGAGAGGGAGGGAGTCGACAGCGAACCATCTTTATCTATTTCTTTGTCTTGCCTGTCTTGTTTATCCTGGTGAGACTTTCTGTCATGTTTCTTACTTGAACTTTTTTTCGATTTTGGAGGGGCAGATACTTGGGATGACGTATAATACTCTGAAGGGAATCGTGTAGGGGATCTGGTACATTATCCGAGAGGTTAGTAGGCAGAACAGAATTCCTTGCTCGCTTATCCGGGGGAAGGTAGCCCTCAATTAGCGCACTCTTCCCCTCCGTCCTCCCCACTAAGGAGGATCTTCGAATGCGCGAGGGGGGGGGGGGAATCACCAGAGACGATCAATTAACGATTGTTGGCAGAGCGTACATAACCGTTGTCGGCTATGCATGACACAGTAGAATATTAAACTATACAGTCAGATAATGAAGAGACTTCTATATAAAAAAATAAATACCATTTATTTTATTTAAGTAATTATAAGGCAGAACAGAAATAATAATTGCAGGGAGCAATCTTTGCTACCTCTGTTGTTAGCAAGAGCTGAAGGAGGAGTGCTAATGCTTAATATATACTAATTACGTGATTGCATTTTCATGTGAACATGTACTCATTGTTACAACTGAGTTCTATTAAGTTATTTCTATAATCCAACAATGCTGTAGTAAATTATTTTACATTTCAAAATTATAAATTACAATTGGAAATGAATTAAATGTTAATACACAGCAATAAGAACCATAAAAGAATGTTTTTTGCACGAAAATATTACATGTTGAGAAAAAAAATAACTAACAATTGGCCCCATCGTGCAAAAAAATAAAAAATAAATAAATAAAAAAGATACATAATAATAAAGTTATTTTATAAATATTTTATCATATATCTGATTTAGTTCCTGTCTTGGAATAGGCTTAGTTAAAAAGTCGTTTGCTAAATTATTTGAGGATGATACATATTTTAATTCTATTTCTTTATCCTTGATATATTATCTAATAAACTTATATCTTATATCTACTATATGCTTTGTTTTGAAATTTTCCTGATTATTTTTTGCAAAATACATTGCTGCTTGACTGTCGCAATACATTATTGGATTATCGATTTTTATAACATTCAGTTCGGATATAATATTTTTATATCATATAATTTCTTTACATTTTCACTTAAAGATAAAAATTCCAATTCCATTGAGCTTATGCAATGCATTTTAGCTTTGTGGTTTTCCACATAAATGGAATATTACCTAAAAATATTACCATATTTTTTCGAATATAGGCCGCGGCTCTAAACCCAAAAAATTGAAAATTTTAGGAGTGCGGCCAAAAGTGAGTGCGGCCTAAAAAAAATTTTTTTTTTGGAAATAACGAATTATTATCGGTAATTGTGTACATTTAGTACATTTATTTCAAAAAGATAGAAATATTTCCTTTTAGCGTACCATAGTATTTTAAATAGTAATTTAGCTAGTAATATTATTATTTATATAGCCATCTTCATTACTTTTATATATTTAATGAAACTTTTATAAATTTATTATTTACCGTAAATCTTCTACTATAATGCGAATTTTTTTGGCCTAAAAAAGCATCTAAATTTGCTGGGTCATATTATACAACAGGATAAAAATCAGCCCTCCGACGACTGCGGCCGGAGGAGGTTTTGTCCTGATAACATTACCGTATATTATACATTAATTACATTGCATATTCAGTGTCCAGTTCATTATACAATAAATTAATTCCCTTTTTATTCGAATTACTCGTCGCCAACATCTAACAACATCGAAAATAACTTCTCCCAAACATCGATACTTCTAAATAGGCCTACTTCCAAACTGCCTCGAACCAAAGCCTACAAGAAAGCTTATGCAGTGAAAATATTAAACTGAATAAAGATTACTTGTCTTTTTATGAAGAAAATTGATGTACTGTTGTGTTTTTTTGTCGATGTGCAAGTGAGAAAGCTTTCCATATCAATGTAGGGCTATAAACTTCCAAACTGCCTCGATGAAGTTGAGGCAGTTGCTTTTGTCGAAGTTGCTTTCTGTGCTGATGACATTCAGACGAATTTGCCGTGTATTATACGTTAATTACATTGCATATAAAGTGTCCAGTTCGCATTCCAAAAATGGGGGTCGCATTATACAAGAGGATAGGATTTTTGCCGATTTTTTGGGCCGAAAAAGTGGAGTCGCATTATACAAGGGGTCGCATTATAGTAGAAGATTTACGGTAAATGTGTAAATAATTAAAGTAATCTCATTTTAATGAACGAGCGCAACTCCTTATTTCTTCGGCAGCGGCCATGGTTCTATCAACGCACTCACTGCTGTGTGCTGTCCAATAGCGATAGAAAGCATTCTATGACATCATAACATCTTCAACTAATCGTAACCGCGAGTACAGTGAAGTCAGGGCTAGCAAATCGCCGACATTAACTTTTTAACACTTGAATTTCTTAATAATTTATGAATAAAAACTTATGTGACTGGTTAATTATTGTTTCGAGGTGTTAAGATATTAATTTCAATGTTAGAAAAAGATTGAATAAAGACTCGTTAATTTAAAACCATCATTTCAAAGGCCCATCGCGTTTTTATCTACAGCAGGGAAGTCGAATAATTTTACCTAAAAAAAAAAAAATATATATATATCTATCTGCGATTTACTCTTTCAAAAAGTGTAACAAAATATTCTTACAAAAAAGATAACAAGCAAATTTAAAACAGAATAGGCACGATATATGAATGTATTGGCGATCAATCCAAAATCATTACGCGAACGACGCTACTCATCTACAGCAAAAGCGGCAGTTACGTTGGGAAGGAGGGTCGAAAAAAAGAAATTAATTAGACTTTATTTATCATATTTATAGTGAAATCATTTTCATGGTAGGGTATCTCATTTTGTCAAAATCACTTTTCATCACATACAGTTCGACTCAGGATCGTTTTGTTGATAAGATATACTTCGTGACTCGACGCACTTAAATACAGCCTTCTTTAGCAGTGAAATCAAGGAAGATAAAAGATATTTAGCAGTGAAATCTTTTATCTTCCTTGAGTGAAATTTTAAAAAATATTAAATGGGTTTATTTCTTTACTTACGGTATTCTAGATAGTTTTAAAATCCTCGTTATTATGACGAATTCATAAGAGTGTGGACGAAATGCCGCATTAATTGCAATAAAACTCCACAATTTTTTTTTTAAAGATTAACTTTTCATTAAAAAAAA
>JAHWFO010071471.1:9006-41817 GCA_023313115.1 Rhysida immarginata | reverse complement strand
ATACACGCTTATGGATATGTTCTATCGGTATTTTTCCGTAAAATCCGTATTACAAAATTATTTTCTTCCCATTCTGCTTTCAAATTTTAATTATTTCAGAAACAATAATCGCGATCCAAACAAAATTTTCAGCAATGGCGACCTAGATGACTTTAGATAGGCAGCGATGTCAAGTGTCGAAAAAGTTTTGTTCTTAATGTTAAGAAGCATTCAAATAAATATAAAATACTAAATTTTTATATATAAATACTAAATGTAAAATATGTAATTTATACATCAAAATTAGGCAAATTTTAACACTATCTCCATGCAACGAAATATCTATATAACGAAATGATTTTGTTGGTCCGTTGCGTTTCGCTATACGGAGGTTTTACTGTATAACTTGCAATATGGAATTGAGTCTTTAATGAAAATTGTGGCAGGATTTGGTGTTTCATTTTTCTTTAGGTTATTGTTCATACTGAGACAACACTGGAGACGCCAGACCACGACAGCGAGCTGACATGTGAAGGCACCATGAAAACGAACAAAAGTCGCTGACACGATATTGCAATCTCTCCAAGAGCAGTCTGATTCCAGCTACTAGACCTTCGAAGAGTCAGATATCGGTGGGCTCCCCTACTAACATTCTCCTGACTTATTCCCTCCATTCCCTAGTGCTATCCCCCAAAAGAACCCCCAAAAGGACCCATTTCCCCCCCCCCCCCCACGGTATCCTGTAACGGTATCTGCCGCAGAATATATTCAGTGATGAGTTTTCTTCATGTCAGCTGTACTTTAATGTTCTGCTCTATGATAATGAATGTGCCTAGCGAGATGGATTGTTAATAATGAACTCTGATATTTCAGTCATGATATGGGGAAATGAAACACGTGAACTTACCCTGTGTAAAGTTAAAATCCGAATATCAATTTGGCCCCTGTTCAAAGTGTGACTTAATGTGTATTTTACTGGATACAGTTACCTTCTATCTTGGCAATTATCCAAGCTCTGCACCTTTGTTACCTGGTCTGATTTGACTGCACTGGGTAGAAATCACACAAACACAAAGAAACACACACACACTGTGGCATGTTTTTTCCCTTATAGTACCTAATTTGCACGTTTTTATGTTTAACTTTCCTTTTAGGTTTAGTCTTTACCTTCGCTTTAGGTCTTTTTAGTTTTGTGTGAACCTTTAACAATGTTCTTTCCTGCGGCTATTGTTAGTCTCTTCTCGTCACGCAGCGTGCCATCTGCTCTTGATGCCCGCGCTTCTTTGTTGCGCTCGTTATCGAACATTTGCTGTTAATTTATTTTTGGTCTGGGCCAGCAGTCTGGTCGACGATTCAATCCATGGTGCTTGTTCCCTTCTTGAAGAATGTGAGTTATTTCTTCTGTGTCTTTTTTTTTCATTATGATTATTATGCCTAGCCTTTTAGTGTGCTTGTGGAGTGCTCTTAGTAGCCTTGGACAGTGGTCCTTACTGGGCAAATCAAGTTGTTTTGAGCCTCCCTTTAATGCGGCCTTACACGCCATGGCTAGTTTTCCGTGCTTTTATTTAATATTGATTATTGGATGCTGCCGTCCTGTCTGGGGTCATCATACTGTTTGTTCGACATCATCGGCGCTACTACTTCGCCAACCAGGAACTGTTTCTTGCTGTATTCAGAACCCGTTCGTTCGTCATGTTCATTGCCCGCCTGTTGTTAGACACAAACCATGATGAAATCTCATCATCGCCATCTTCGCTTTCTCACCTGCGTTGCGGAGCTTCGCCTGTAGTTGTAGTTCAGTACGGCCTATCTTTTATTAACGTTTTACTTCTTTACTCCTACCATTATTATTTTATTAGTTTCTTGTTATTTTTCCTCCCTTGCCATTTTTGCTAAACTCCTCACCTCGCTGTAGTAGCTCGGCATTTATCCTTTTGCTTGTTCCAATTTCCATTTGCGAATCTTCGTGAGCTGCCCGTGTGCCTGTGCCGGTTCCATCCCCTAGATCTTCTGGACATTTCCCAAGATTTCCGGCAGATGTCTTCAGTTTCTCCCTGTTTCTGCTTCAAGATTATTTCTTTTGTATCAAGCTGGAAGCCTTTCTTTTAATTGTATTTTTAATATCTCTCTGCAGATCCGTTTATTTATCCGATTTTGTATTTTTTTTTGCTTTTATTTCCAATGCAATCTCTATCTGTATTTGATTGTTTTTTCTCTTTTGTTATCAATAAACATAAGAGATTTACTTGGATCTAGTTTCTTTATGATTATTGGGTTTTGATTATAAAGGCCGTCATTGGGTTTTAAATTTAATGGGGAATGGTTAATGTGGGTTTTTTCCTAGTAAGATAATTTTATTAGTTTCTCACAACTTTAGGTTCTTTTTCAAAGTGAGGTTTAAATTTTTATTCTGCAACAGAAAGTTTTTCCAATTAATATACAAGTTTCAACACACACACACACACACACACACACACACACACCCATATACCCTCCGATGCGAGGAAGTGCGCTATAGATCTTGTTACGAGGAACCTTTTTTTATTTTATTAAAGTTAACTAATAATGTACTAATAACCATTTTTAAAGTATTTACCGTATTTTCGCGAATATACCCCATACCCCAAGATACCCTACGAAATTCCAATTTTATGTAAAAAATAGTTTGGAAACCCTGCGGAGTATCCAATATACAGGGCTCGAGAAACTTCGAGGTAATATTATATAAAGCAGAAAATTAATAAGAATAATTAATTATTTCAAACACTAAACTCAATTAAAATTCATAAAAATTGTATTGGCAGTATAAAAAGTTTCAAGACATAAAAAAGGAGAAATGGTAGAAGAGTTTATTTTGCAGGAAAAGAAAAATCGAGCAGGAAATTCAACACAAAAGTTAGCAGATGGATCCAGCAGATGAAATAAGCAACTGATAAATGAAATAGGATGGGCGATTAATTGTGATTAATCGGATAATCGATTTTTTTTATCTAAAATAATCGGCGATTTCGATTAATTTATAACGGACGATTAATCGATTAATCGTATAATTTTTGCGATTATTTAGAATTTTTGGTGAAATTGCGAAAGCAAAGGGAAGAAGTATATTTTAGCGATTTTGTACTACTGTAAGACAAATTCCAGATATATGTTACGTCATCATCAGTCACCCATAGGTACAATACTTGCATATTACAAAGCACTTAAGCCAATGGGCTCTTTAAGCCAAATCATATTGCATTGATTAGTCACTGATGACTGATAACACTAATAAATTACTTATTTTTTGCTTACTTTACAAAAATGCCACCATACACATTTGAGATATTCATAGAAACATGTTTGCATACCACTGTAATATAACTTTACCGAATAGGTAACTTGCCTTGCAGACTACTTGTTGACTAGTGTAATAGCATATATAAACCCAGGCTAGTTGGGAATCCCACAACTACTGTCCTAACGGCAACGAGACCTACACTCTACAGCAACGAGACTAGAAGGCTTCACTCAATTAAGGTAAGATCATACCACAATGTGTTGCTTTATTAATAAAATTCTTAGAGACTTTACAACACAACAAAGGGAGAACAGAGTTTCCGACTAGTTTCGCCATTTATTCCCGGCTTTATCAAGGATACACACAAGAGGACATAAGCCTTTATATACAGAAAATATGGTACAGAATGAGATCATGATTGGATGAAGAAATAACAAATAGTAAATAATATAAAGTGTACAGTGGCGACATTGAAAGGAGAATGGTTGGATAAGGAACCAATAACAGTGAAATTATATGGAAACCTTGAGAGGAAAATTAATTGAAATATAAAGGAAAAAGTGATGTCATAACACAAACAAAATTGAAAACGCGGACCTAGAAGAAGACTCATCCGGAGTTAACGTAAACTAAGGTATCAATAAAAATGAAAAGGAAAGTAAATATACAAATTTGAAAAATTACAAGATATCGGATAAAGAATTTAAAATTGAATAAATATCAAAAACGGTTTGGCAATTGAGGAGGTGCTCTGGAGAGGAGATCTTAGCTTTAAAGATCTCAATAGCTTCGAGAGTGGCAGTCTTGAATGGGTCGTTGCATAGATGGAGAATGGTCATGATTTCACTTTGCTCTTTAGTCGGAAACTCTGTTCTCCCTTTGTTGTGTTGTAAAGTCTCTACCAATTTTATCGATAGAAACAGCACTATGGACCCCTTACTGAACGGTTGCTTTATTGCTTTTCATGAAATTAAGATATTTGGTTTGACATTTCGACTAAAATGAAATAGTTTTAAGTAGCGATGGGCGATTATATATTTTCTTTTAAGTATATTTAGCACTGCTATTGAATATAGAGTACACTAATATAAAGTATATATAATGATTTTATCGATTTTTTGATGACGAGATCATTCTGTTTTAGTGACTGAGCTTTAGTGTTAACGTAAGGAACAGAATGTCAAGCTCTTCATTTAAAAGTAAAATTTGGCAACACTTTGAAAAACGAGATGCTGAAAAACGTAAAGGAAACACAACAAATTTGAGGGACCATTTAAAAATTAGCCATCATGAAGTTTACAGCAGCCTGTTTGTTCTCGAAAGCATTGTCCACTGAAGAACTGGCAAAAAACCAGAACAGCATTCCCGACGATTTATAAGATAGCACTAAAATACTTATCGATCGTAATCACTTCAATGTGAGAGATTATTTTCCAAAGCTGGAAGAATTGCAATGGAAGAAAGATCTAAATTAACAGGCAAAAGGCTGCAGATATTGTTGTTTCTAAGTTCCTTAGAAGATAATATTTTGTACACATACTTTAAATAAGTATATGATTTGAATGTTAATCTGTTCATGTTTTTATGTTTCTGTTTAAAGTTTAGTTTTGAAATTTACTCACCAGGTGCAGATTATGCTTGTTATAAAGTGTCGGATGCTTAAGCTTAAAAGTTCAAAATAATCGCGATTAATCAATTAATCGTTTAGAATGGTACAATTAATTGATTAATTAATCAGGTATCCTCATAAATCGCGATTACGATTACCGTAAATGCCCGATTATAAGTCGCCCCCGAATATAAGTCGCACCCCCAAATTTAAGGTAAATTTTGGTACAAAATTTTTTTCCCCCTTAAAATTCAAGCCATGACATCATAATCGATAATGCTAATTACATCACTTAAAAATCAAAACAAACACACTAAATGCAATGTTGAAGCTAGTTTATTTACATAAAAAACAAAAAAAGGTATCAAAATCCTTCAAAACTTTCATCCTCACTCTCCCCAAAAAGTTCATTCCACGTCTCTTCCGTCAGCTCTATATCAGTGTCCCAACCTGGACTGTCCTCTTGTTCCTGCTCGTGCTCCTCCTCCTCTTCATTGTCATCTTCCTGTATCCATAGAAAATCGTCTTCTGTTTCATCCAGCTTGTTGGGTATTCCGGTTTTCAAGAAGCTTTTCACAACCATTTGAGATGGAAAGTCATCCCAGCTGGATTTAACCCATGACGTTATCAGGGACAAACTGGGTTTCTGAATGTTTCCTCCCTTGGTCAGTTCTTTATCTCCTGACGCCATCCATGAGATCCATTTCTGCCGTAATCTGTCTTTAAACGCTTTGTTTAAGACAACATCCAAGGGCTGTCGTAGAGGCGTGAGCCCCCCTGGTATGACTGCCTGAAAAGTGTTCAATTTTTTGTCCATTTTATGGGCACGAAACTGGTCCCAGACGAGTAATGCTTTCTTCCTTCGAAGGGCACCAGGTCTTACATTCCATACCTTGGTCAGCCAGAGGTTAACTCCATCCTCATCCATCCACCCCTTGGGATGGCAGTGTACCACCACTCCAGGAGCTAGCTTCTCTCCTTATGGATGTTTAATATCATATGATAGTTGAAATTAAAATATCAATATTTCGATATTATCGAGGAAAATACAGCGATGTCGTTCCTATTTCGCATTTTTTTTTGGCTGATTTTGCACAATTCTTTGATTTTTTGTAAAATTCCCTGACCTCTCCCGGTCGCTAATCACCCTGTTATTAAAACTTATAATTAGAAAAATTTTAGGCTAAATTAACGTAGTAATGGGTAGAGCCGTGCGATGCTTAAAACATCGCGACATCGAGGTTAGCATCGATGTCAGAAAAGCTACTCGAGGTTAACGAGAAAACATCGAGGTTAACATCGATGTCAGAGACACCACTATTCCGCATAAATGAATTTATAAAATTAAAAACCCATATGTACATTTCGGAGATCTGTCTCCTTCTTCTCTTCTGTTGTTGTTAATAGCAAATAAAAGAAAGGTCTTCACTTTGAACCCAAACACCCCCACGTCTGCCGATAACAGCCGCTCTCTCCTCCTAGGTGGTGCCCGTCTCATCATAGGCGGTCGTGGCTACGCTGATAGCTTGGCTGTACTCCCGCTCTCTGCTTGCCCATTCCCGCGCTCTCTCTCTCTCTCCCTTCCCGCCAAAATGTTGGGGACAAAGAGAAAAGATAAATAATATTCTGTAGTCGATTAAACAATAATAAATACATATTAATTTAATAAAATTTAAGTGCTGTGACATATACCGTAAGTTAATTTCGTTTGAAGTTCATCAGGATAAAATACAACTCCGTGGGTGTGTTCGTTAATTTATTCAAAATGGCGGCATGCGAAGCAAAGTCGTGTTTATATCTCCTTCGAAGTTAGTTTCCTCGATATTTTCCATAGATAAATAATTTTCTATAGGTGATTACTGTTAACAATAATAAATTTATCAAATAAATATCTGTTTAAGTGGAATAAAATAACTACTTGTTTGCTATTCAATCAAACATGGCAACAGCTGGTATCAAAACAAACTATATCAACATCGATATGTAGCCCATCGACAGGTAATTTTTGCTAGGCTCGAGTAAACCGGTCGCACCCCTGTTTTTTCACTCAAAATTTGGTACAAAATTTTGCGACTTATATTCGAGCATTTACGGTACTCAATTATACTGACATAATCGCCCATCCCTAAAATGAAAGCAATCGACTATCGAACAATGAAGCGTACATTTGTTCAAGTGGGACATAAGCAGTGCTTACACGATTCTTACCCTTCCGGAATAAATTCCACATGAAATACACTGAAATAGGTAAGAAGCCTGACTAACCCAAAGAGGTCTTCCACATTATGAAAAAAAATCACAAAATAAGATTGGCGATTGTCAGAAGAATGGGAGAGGGGGAGGGTGGTAATACATCTTCCAATAATCTGGGAAGGAAACGTTGCCAATATCTTTGAAGTTGACATCAAGAATATGCCTTGGTTTTCTATACTTTGTATGCCACTTCATTTCCATCCGATTTTTCAGTATTTCATCCACCAGGTCATTGTCATGGCTCTTCATCGTCTGCACCATGTTCATCAGGAGATCTTGGACACACTTTCCAATATGAGTCATGTTCAGATCAGAGTGGATGAAATGATTTTTTACGGTCCTTCTTTCAAGCTGCGCAATGGTCCTCAGGGTAACATTCTGGAACGACTGGAGTTCACTTCATCTGATTCTACAAATAGTCGCCCACACAGGCATGCCATAGAGGAGGATGGTCCAAATCACGGTCTTGTACAGTAGTGTCTCATATCATTTATTATCATCTTAATCATTCACAAGTGGGTCCCTGGCATAGAATTAATTTTCTCGCAAACCCTGACTTGTTCTTTTTTCTTAAAGCTAGGTGCGTCCTTCTTAGGACAGCTTCTTTAGCACACACCTAGCTGCAAAGTTACTCCACCCCCCCCCCCCGGGCCCGGGATGATTCTATTTTAGGAATACGGCTTCGTCCAAATTAAACACCTTGAAGTCGGCTAAAGAGTCTTTGCAAGTGGCGGATGGTATAAGTGTGTCCAGCGAATAGGCCTACCGGGATGCCTGTTTGGATGCTAGGTTTGCTACATTTGACATAGTGTTCAACGAAATGCTAGAAGCTCTCCGGGATGAAATAAACACTAAGTATAGTGCACTGGAGGAAAAAGTCGAATCCCTACATAAAAGTATTGAGAAGTTCAAAGATATCAACAAAGAAATTCAAGACACTCATAGAGATGTTATTCACAAGATAAGTGAACTTAAGGAAGCCTTTGAGAAATGCTGCAGGACTCCGAAGGCAGGAAACTCCATGGAAGATAAACCGGTTGATACCAGCAAGGGGTAAGTACCTGTAATGTTTTCAAAACTATTTCCTGTGCTAAAAGTGTGGAGTCTATATATATAATAGAAAATAGTGACTGTTCGACAAACAGTACCTGAACCGACGGAGAAGTGGATGACAGTCCCTGGATTGTTGTTAGTAATAAAAAATTCAGAAAGGGCACGAGGATCGATAACCTAAACACCGTCTCCAAAGTAAACGAAGAAGTTATCAGCACGTCTAGAAAGAGGAATCCGAAGAATGGACAGAGACGCTCGGCTAATGAAGACCAAAGGTTCAAGAAGGGATATGTCCTGCCGATTATCGTGCGGTCTCATGGCGTGCTGTTTACGATGATTTTAACTGAGCTCGAGAAGCATGTTCCAGTGGAAAAGATCACTGTTCATAAGGTCAGAGCTGAAACCGTCAAAGTTAAATGTGAAGATGAAGAAACTCACAACAGGTTAGTCTTTGGAATTGAGTCTGACAATATTTTAAAAATTCAGCATCATCAACTGAATTCTGAGAAGGTTTTGAAATATGTGATTCGTACTGTGGATGTAACGTATTGTGACATCTTGATAATTAATGTCAAGAAACTTATATTATACTAAGGGATAATAAAGAGGGAGGCGTAAGATAGCGGTAAAATTTAATGTAACAAGCATAGAGAAGCAAACACAAGGAATAAATTAGAAGAACAGTTTTTTGGCTAAATTGACATAATATTAATAATTGAATCCAGCATGAAAAGTATTGTGTGCACTATTCTATTGGGACGAACATTATCACCCCTAACATACAAATATTCTTATCACACAGTGTAAAACAAGGTCAAATAATTCCAAATTAGAAAGTTAATAATGCCCCCATGGTGGTCTAAGGTCTGGGACGCGGACTGGACTGGCATGTTCACGCAGCACGATTAGGCAGTGGATAATGCAAGGGTAAGACGGGTACTTACGATTAGAAGACCTGGGAGATGAGGCTTCGAAGGCTGGCAGACATCATCTCTCGTTACGTCTTAGCTGGATTGGACTCTGAATGAATTTCCCTCCTCAGCACCCGCCTTATATATCCCACTTGCATTACCCAGCAGTCCCCCTCACGTCATCTCGTTCCTGATTGGTTGTATTCTCGCCAGTTCCAATCGCTGCCTGGTGGTTGCTGCTGGAAACTCCCACAACTCTGCTGAAGCTCCAAGTGGAAGTGTGGGATCTCATGGCCACGTGCAAGGGCGCCGACATCAGGACCTCATGGGGAGAGGCGGACAAAAAAGTCGCAGCTCGTTGCGATTGACGAATGTCACAACTCCCTTCCTCCATGCTGGCAGCTCAACTAGTGATCAAGTGAACAAATAAAACTGATTTCCCGATTTTATTGTAGGGTATGTTGGAATAGTTTGTGATGAAAGAGACTTCTTTCCACGGAGGCGGCGCACGGTCTGCCAGAATACTTTGTTTGCCGAACCATAGTCTGCCTCCAATTTCTCCCCGAACTTCTCCCAGGCCTTGGCTTTAGCTGTTGATACTGTCTTTGCTGCTGCTTTTCGCACCTCAGTGTACCGCGCTCGACTCGAAGTTGACTCATTTGCAAGCCATAGCAAATAGGCTTCATTCTTTGCCTTGACAGCTTCTTGGACTTCACCGTTCCACCATGCAGTCCTTTTCTCACCGCCCTGCGCCACACTCAGCTGCTTATGACCACAGCACAGTGAAGCCGAAGTAATCCCAGCAGTTTTAAACAACTGCCACTCCACTTCAACAGTACCATGATCACTGGGTAGTTCTTTGAAACTTGAAGATATGTTATCTGCAAAGGTCTTCCTCACAGCTTTATCCTCCAATGCCTCCCATTTGATGCGCCAAGTTTGTCTGAACCTAGTATTTCGCTTGGTTGTCATGGATTCAGAGAACCGCAAAGTGCAGACAACAAGGTGGTGATCAGTTGATAGTTCTGCCCCTCTTCTCACACGAGTATCCAACACTGATCGGAATAAGTCGGCTGAAACGATTACAAAATCAATCAGTGACTTCTGGTCCATTGCATCCCTGTACCAGGTATACTTATGGACATCCCTGTGCTGGAAGAAGGTGTTTGTGATGGAAAGTCCATTGTTGCAACAGAGATCCAACAAGCACCTCCCATTCGCATTTAAATCGGGGTCACCATTCCTCCCAATCACGCCTTTCCACGTTTGGTTATCAGCCACTACGTGTGCATTGAAGTCGCCCACCAGGATGACAGAATCTGCACTACCTCTCCTGCTAAGAGCAGCATCAACTTCATCTAAAAAAAGTGGGTACTCTGTGACTCCATTCGGAGCATATGCAACGAATAGAGAGAGAGGCCGTTTCCCTATCTGAAGCCTCAGGAGACACAGTCTTCCACCTAAGGAAGTCCAATCTGCAACATAATCTGCGAGCCAGGGACTTGTGAGTATCCCCACTCCCACCTGGGCAGTCATGTTAGGGTCGACACCAGAGTAGAAAAGCTTCCACCCTCCTAAGTCCACAGTTCCAGAGCCCGGACGTTTCGTAGAGGTAATACCTATGATATCCAATCGAAGCCGTTTGGCTTCCTCCACTAACTCTGATTCCTTTCCTGTCACGGAGAATTAGTTCCAAGTGCCAGTTGACAGCACCCGATCCTGTTGTCGCTTTACCCGTTTCTCCTCCTGGGTAAAGGCATGCGCTGCCCCCGACCATTTCCCCAAGCGCACAGCGAGTGCACTGGTGGGGCTTCTCGGAGGCATTGCTCTGAGATAACAACCAGGAGACTGTCGACAATTTTTCGAACGAGAGCCTCTTCCTAACTCCCGAACGCGAGAGACTTTAACCTGCACCACACTCGATGCAGTATGAATTCTCTCATTCGTCGACATAATGAGATATATGTTTGTTTGGATACTCTTCGTCTCACTTCTCAACCATGACCTTTCTGCTAAGGGTGACCCTAAAGTAGCAGTGCTACAACCAGTATAGCTCACAGAATCCCTGAAGCACCCAAACCCCTGACCCACGGTAAGGGGGCATCCACTCAAGAGAGAATCTGAGAGATTGCAACAACTATCGAGGCATCTCTTTGCTCAGCATTCTTGGGAAAGTGTACGCTAAATGTCTGGAGGAGAGAAGTCAGGAAATAGTCCACTCCAAACTGTCGGGGGAGCCATGTGGTTTCCGACCTGGCCGAAGCACGACGGATCACATCTTTGCTCTAAGGCAAATCTTTGAGAAATCCTGGGAGTACGCAAAAGAGGTCTACGCTTGCTTTGTAGACCTCGAAAAAGCATACGACAGAGTTCCTCAGGAGAAGCTCTGGCAAGTGATGCAAGAATATGGAGTGGATGGGCAATTACTGGTTGCTATCATGTCTCTGTACGAAAGCTCTGAGATGTGTGTCCGGATAAATGGCATTAAGTAAAGACCGTTCACCGTGGGTGTTGGACTCCGCCAAGGGTGCGTACTGTTGCCCCTCTTGTTCATTCTCTTTATGGACTGGATAGACAGGGGCAGCCGAGGCGATGAGCGTGGTTGTGTGGGTGACTGCCTGGTGGAGAGGTTGCTCTTTGCTGACGACCTTGTCCTCGTTGGGTCTTCTCGCACGAACCTTCAGCATGCACTAGACCGGTTTGCAGCCAAATGTGAAGAAGCTGGGATGAAGATCAGTGTGGCTAAAACTGAGGTTCTGGTCCTTTCAAGACAGCCTGCTCAGTGCGCTCTCCATGTTAGGAGAGCCTCATTGAGACAGGTGGAGAAATTCAAGTATCTCGGGATTGCATTCACGAGTGATGGACGGCAGGAGAAATAATTGGATGCTCGGATCGGTGCAGCAAGCTGTGTCAGACGTGAACTGTGGCGATCCGTGGTAACGAAACACGAGTTGGGTAACAAAGCCAAGCTCTCAAGTCTTCAAATCTATCTTTGTCCCCATTCTCGCCTATGGTCATGAGGCTTGGGTAACGACCGAAAGAGTGCGATCGCAGGTACAAGCGGCCGAAATGAGATTTCTGAGAGGTGTGGCAGGTGTTATCCTACTAGATAGAATGCACAGCAGCACAATAAGGGAGTCTTTAGGTGTTGAGCCGCTACTTCTCCGCATTGAGAGATTTCAGTTGCGCTGGTATGGCCACGTGATACGGATGCCGCAAACTGGTCTTCCTAGGCAGTTGTTATTTTCCAAGCCGGTGGGTAAGAGACCAAGGGGTCGGCCTAGAACCAGCTGGCTAGACTACATGGAGAATCTGGGTTCGAGTCACATGGGTATTACCAGGGAGGACATGCACCTGATGGCGGAAGATCGCGATCGCTGGAGATCCTCCATAGGGCTGCTGCCCCCGCGACCGTAACGGATAAGCGGGTTTGAAAAGTAAGTAAGTAAAGGTATGTTGGAATATTTTCTTAAAAGTTTGCCAATGAAGGCAGAATAGTCATTTAGAATTAATTGGGAATATTAATTCAATTAACCGTGCCTCCCTCTGGAGCTGACGGTAATCCACTCTTGGTCTGTGGCGGAGATTGTATCTCATTTGATTCCTTGGGCAATTATCTAACGCTGGTGGTGCTGCTGGTTCGGTTCCTTCATTGGCTTATTCTTGAGGCTCTTGCATACCACTCTGGTAGGGGGCTGATGGATCTCCATCCGTTTCTTCTTCTGGGTATCCGTTGTCACTGCCTGGTGAGGGTTGATGAACTTCTGATCTGTAACGATTTTCCCTAGGACCCATGCTTCCCCAAGCTGCCTTCAACCTGTCTATGTGAACGACTCGTCTGTCCTGCGAACCAGATCCCTGAACTTCATAGTTTACAGAGCTCAGCTTCCGAGTTATTCGATAAGGACCCCCATAGTTAAACCCTAATTTGTTTTTTCTTCTTCCCTTGATGAGAAGTAATACTTTATCCCCCACATGGAAATCTTTCAAGTGCCTTCCCTGATTACGCTGTTCAAGTTTGGCATCCCTACGGATGTCGCTCTCACAGTTAGCTCTGTTGTGAGTGACTCTCAAGTCTGGCTTTAAGTACTGACTTATAGGTGGTCATATCCATGCCTGTCTTCCCTTTCCATTCCCCATCCCAAAGAGTTTTTGGGTCAAACCCGTACAGTAGATAGGCTGGAGTGTCTCTTGTGTTCTCATTGTATTTTGTCCGGATACTGAAGAGGGCAGCGCTCAGGAATCTGTCCCGTGCATAAGGTTTCCCGTCACAGAGGTGCCTCAAAGTCTCGAGGATGTTTTGGTTCATCCTCTTGACAAGACCATTTGAATTGAGACGATAGGCTGTCATACATGTGTGAGTGATGCAGAGTTCTTCGAGTACATTACGCATCACCTCTGAGGTGAAATTTGTTCCCCAGTCAGATATCACTTCCTTAGGCACCCCATAGCGACAAACTATACCTTCCATAAATGCTTTAGCAACTGTAGTGGCCTTTTGATCTTTCAAAGGGAAAGCTTCAAGATACCTGGACATTATGTCTATGCAAACGAGGATGTACCGTATTTACCCGAATATAACGCGAGGTTTTTTTTTCAAATTCAGAGGTGAAAAAAGGGGAGGTCGTATTAGATTCGCTTATTTTGAAAAAAAAAAAACAACCTGCGTGCACGCCGGAGAATTAGAGAGGGTTCGGTTTTGCCCACATTAAAGCTAGCGAATGACAAGTAAAGATTCGTACATATGAAAAATTATTTCTTTAAACTGTCTAAACTTAGTACATCTTAGTTTAGGCATAGATTAAAGAAAACATCAAAAGAAGTGGGTTTTTTTAATCTGTGTTTTAGGTGTTTTTCTTATTATTGTCCTTTTCTCGTGAGATTAAAATAGCGTAGGCGCTTATTTTAGCCATTTCTGGTTAGAACGAGATGTTTGCGAGACTAGGCGAGACTTGGCTTTTTGCCACATGTACTAGGCCTAATGTGCGCGCAGTCAAAGCGAACATTCAAACACATCGATCGTGAACTAAACAGCAATGGAGCGACGTGGATGTAACAGCTCACAAATGCCAGCTGTCGAAGAAGGTATGATGCCATCTTTAAGTTGATGGCAGTTAATTTAGCTGAGACAACCAATAACTGCGAAGCAGCCACAAAATTTAATATTTCGGAAGGTAACATTAGTCTATGGCGGAAGCAAAAACAGCAATTAAAAACCGCCCATTCCACTAGAAAAGCTCTTAGTGGGCCAAAGAAAGGACGCTTTCATGATTTGGAAACGCGTTAGTCTCTTATGTTCAAGACAAACGTAAGCAAGGAAAATACTAATGACCAAAGCACTTGAAATTACAACCACGAAGCGATTTGAAAGCCAGCATGGGATGGTGTGTTCGAATACTAACTCGTGTTAACTGTGGCCAGTGAGCTAAAGTGAGAATCGCGACGATCATGCTATCGAAACGCTATGGGGAGGTATCTTTGTTCAGGCGCTGTTTCAATTTCAGTTTTCGCTCGTTCTTCCTGCGCTGTATCAGAGATTTCTTGTTTATTACTTTTATTTCTTGTTTAATTCCAATATTAACTGTAATTTACTGTTGACGTTGTTGAAAGTAGACATCGACATGTTATATTATCGCGTTATAGCTCCGCAAATACCACGATACCCAATCTATCCATACAGGATCGAAACGGGCTGCCGCCATCTTTAAACAAGCTGAATCGGTTTTCACGAAGCTGTACAACCTCGGAAGCTCGGACCGTTTCGTGGGGTCGGGGCCTTCCTTCTCGTGAGGTTCTCGGCTCTATCGAAACGGGCGATACCACCTCACGAAAACCTATCGAAACGATTCAGAGAGAGGAAACCCTACTATCGCGAGGTCCGTGAGTCTATCGAAACACACCCAATGACTAGTTGGTATCTGGAAACCATTCTTTGACACCAACTGGAAAAATAAAAAAAACAACAATTTCACAAATTGGACAGTGCATTCTAGAATCATGGAGAAGAATTTCGAGTGATTCCAAATAAAAGGATTCAAGAAATGCTGTAACTCTAATGCAATGGATGGCAGTGAGGATGATATTCTTTGGGAAGACCAGAGTGAAACCGCATGATCTACAGACAGTGAAGATGAGTTTGAAAGTTCATATGAAGAATGATGTAAATAATGCAAGATAAAGTGATAAATGAAACCAATATTCCACAAGTAAAAATTTAATGGTTTGTATAAGCATTTCATATCCTATTCTCCGTTATTTCTGGCGTATAGTATTGTGTAAATTTTATAAAATTGTTTAGCAAATAAAGTTTATTAATAATTATGTTATGAAATTTATTTCGTAAAAAGGTTCTTTTTTTTTTCACTACTAAAAACTTTTTTTCCAACAATGCCTTCCAAAAACTAGGGTCGTATTAGATTCGAGGTCGTGTTATATTCGGGTAAATACGATATTTCTCTCCATTACTCGTCTCAGACATTGGGCCCACGATATACAGGGCCACCTTCTCAAAGGGGTATTCCGCATTTATTCTGAGAGGGGGCAGGTCCCTTTTTCAACTTGGATTTCTGGCAGGTTTGGCAATCTTGAATGTATCTGTTAACATAGTTACCCATTGACGGCCAGAAATAATGTCGTTTTAGTTCAATTAGTGTTTTAGTGATTCCTTTGTGGCCAGCCAGTTTGTTTCTGTGGGCAATCTCGAGTACGCGGAGTTTCATGTCCTCCCTTATGCACACCCTACCTTTGTCCCAATCTCTCTCTCTCTCTCTCTCTCTCTCTCTCTCTCTCTCTCACTCACTCACTCACTCTCTCACCCCTAACTTGCTTATTAGGGAACCATATTAGTGTTCCCTTATGTATCCTAAAGTCTCCGTACTTCATAAATTGTTCAGGAGTTTTATTATTTTTAGTTAGTGAGTTATGTATCTCGCTAAACATGGAATCGGAGATCTGAGAGGCCTTTATGTCATCATCCCAGTTATCTCTGTTCACTTTGACGATTCCATTACACTCACGCTCGGGGGTCGGGAGAGAAAATCTGCAACAACGTTCTTCTCGCCCTTTATGTGAGAGATCCTGAGGTCAAACTCTTGAATTTCGAGCGACCAATGCAGAAGGCGTTGGTTCATTGACCCCATGCTCGCTAAGAATGAGACAGGTTTGTGATCGGAGAGCAAATTGATAGGGATGCCAAGTATAATAGGTCGGAATTGCCTGAGTGCTTGAACCATAGCTAGCAGCTCCTTTTCAATTACCGAATAATTGATTTGCGCTCCTTTTAATATAGTGCTAAAAAAAGATATTGGTCGTATGCCCTGGTCTGTTTGCTGCTTAAGGACTGCTCCCAAAGCCTCTGCTGCTTAAGGACTGCTCCAAAAGTCTGGGGGTATGAGGACCGGAGGGCTCATGATGGCAGCCTTCAGGGAGTCAAATGCTAACTGGCATTCTCGGAACAAACGAACCTCGCGCCTTTCTTGGTTAGGTTTGTTAAGGGACATATTGTCTTAGACAGGTCTTTAATGAATGGCCGATAAAAGTTGGCTGCTCCAATAAATGAGCGCACTTGTTTTACTGTTCTTGGAGTCAAGTTTAGCTATCGCCATGACATTTTCGTGGCCAGAGGAAAGGCCCTCACGCGAGATTACGTGTCCTAAATAAGCACCTTGGTCATCATTACCTTACACTTTGAAGGTTTCATGATTACGTTGTTCTCCTTAAAGATTCCCAATACCCATCTAAGAACTTCCAAGATGTTCCTCTGCAGTTTTGGTGTAGTTGAGATCATCATCTTGGAAAACATGTATGTTCTGGTACAATCTGTCGTACAGGAGATCAGTCATGAAGGTATGAGCAGAGTTCTTTGCACCCTGAGGCATACCCGTCAACTGATATTTGCCCCAGGATGTCTAGAACACAAAGCAGTGCCTAAGCTCCGATGCTACGGGTAATTCGTAATACTCAGAATTCAAGTCCAATAAGATGAAATAATTGTATTCATGCAGGTCATTTAAAATGTCATGAATTATGGGCATGGGGTAGTCAAGGGTCGTGGTGATGCTGTTCACCTTGCGCAGGTCCAGGGTGACGCGTATGTCACTGCTATCTTTCCGGACCACATGGATGGGCGAGTTCCATCTCGAACGGCTTGATTCGATGATACCGGCGTGTAAATAAGAGTCTATCTTTTCTTTTAGGGCATTAAGATGAATCTTGGGAATGGGGTACTGTCTCACGAATATAGGACGAGAATGGTCAATTTCAAACTTGATCATCACATTAGTGACCCCTGACAGCATTTCTATTTCCTCAGCAAAGTTATCCGTGTGATAGGTCAGAAGCTCGTTTAGCTGTCTTTTCATATTGGAATCAAGATCACCCTTAGCAATCCGGTCAATAACTATGTTCTGCGCGGTGACAACTTCCTCACCCTGGGAATCCTTGAATTGAAACTTAGCCATGTTGATGAGATCGTTCCCCAAAATGCCCATGTACTGGCGTTCTTTAAAGTCATGAACCAGAAACTGGCGATTTTTAAAGTCGGTTTGCCCTATGCGAACGTCAGCCATTACTACTTGGCTGATGGAACTGGAATTGTTTATTCCAGACAGGATTATGTTTTCAGGGATAAGCATCACTCTTGTTTCCCAGTTGTTGAACAGTATCCTTATAGATCAGTGAAATTTCCCTTCCAGTGTCGATAATCATTGGGATAGCCATGTCCCCAATCCACACTTCTAAAACAAATAAATCATTATTCCCGCATGTCGCTAGCACTTCATTGGAGAGGTTATGTCTGGGCCAAGATGTGGCTGCCTGCTTGGCCCGTTCTAGTTTAAATCACAGTCGTATGACATGTGGTGCGGGCTATTACATTTCCAGCAGCGTCTTTTTTATGCTGAGTTATTTCGCGGCTGTTCCTTTTTTTTTTTTTTTTTTTTTTTTCCCTTCTAATGAGGTGATCTGTTTCTTCATCTCCTCAATCTGTGCTTTTTGTGTCTCAATCATGGTCTTATGTTCAGACATATGATCATTCATCATGGCAGTAAGGTCTGTAGATAATTTTTGAATTTCCAATTGGAAATCAGCATGAGTTGTCTCAGCATTGTTAGCGCAAATCTGTGTATGACTGGTATTAATTGAACCCAGCACGGAAAGTATCGTGTGAACTATCTATCGAGAGGAACATTACCACCCCTAACATACAATTATTCTTATCACACAGAGTAAAACAAGGACATAATTTCAAATTAGAAAGTTAATAATGCCCCCATGGTGGTATAAAGTCTGGGATGCAGATTGGACTGGACACGTTCACGCACAACAACTAGGCAGTGGATAATGCAAGGGTAAGACAGGTACTTGCGTTTAGAAGATCTGGGAGATGAGGCTTCGAAGGCTGGCAGACATCGTCTCTCGTTACGTCTTAGTTGGATTGGACTCCGAATGAATCTCCCTGCTCAGTACCCGCCTTATATATCCCTCCTACATTACCCAGCAGTCCCTTTGTGTCATCTCGATCCTGGTGGTCTGCCCAGTTCCAATCGCCACCTGGTGGTTGCTGCTGGAAACTCCCACAACTCTGCTGAAGCTCCCAAGTGGACGTGTGGGGTCTCACGACCACGTGCAAGAGTGCCGACATCAAGACCACGTATGGAGGGGCGCTCAAAGAAGTTGCAACTCACTGCGATTGACTAATGTCACAGTATGATCTTGACGACTTCCCAAAAAGACCTAAGAAGAGCCAACTACTTCCCGAAAAAGGTAATCAGACTCCGGAAAGCCAAAGGATCCACTGATATGCCGATGATTTTTGGTTCTGCTCCCGAACACCAAACACAACCAGTCATTGAAGAACATCACACGTATTGGGCTGCTGGTAGTGTTAGTAGAGATCTTTCAAGGTAACTAGAAGCCACTACAATGCTACAACTGCCTGCGATTCGGACATGTATCCATGGGTTGCACGGAAGATCCTTGTTGCAACAAATGCACACAGGGGCACCAGTCAAGAGATTGTCCCAAGATTAAAGGACAAGACCCCCCCAAAGTGCGTCAGATGTAGTGGACAGCACATTTCAAGCTACATGAAACGTCCAAAATACCCCCAGGTTAAAAGGATGCTTAGTACCAAAGTCAAAGCAGACATATCCTTTACAGCTGCTGTGTTTAAGCCGGAGGAAAAAGGCCTCAACATTAACGACCTACCGGGTATGTATAAGCAATTAGGACATATCTTTCATCGTTTTCGAATCTAGGCAAAAGTTACCCACAGTTGAGTGGGCTCCTTACGACCAACTAATTTGTACTGTGGCTACATAACGTTATACTGTAATCAACAAAGGTAAACTTCAGTGCGTGATACGGAACGCTAGGGGGATTCCCTGAAAGCGAATCGAGTTTCACAATTTTCTGATAAAGCAGGAAATTGACGATGCTTTCCTCTGTGAAACGCACCTCAAATCAAGCCAAGATTTCAAGCTACCTGGCTATTGTGTGTACCGTAACGATCGTATGGCTTCAAACGCTGCAAGATATGCTTCTAGGGGCACTGCAATCATCATTAAGAAGGGAATTCAACACCAAGAATTAATCTCCAAGTCTTATGCAGGTATGGAATTGGCCTGAATCATTATCAATGATGTCTCCCTTGGTGAAGTGATGTTCGTGGCGCTCTACAATTCACCTAAATATTCTCTTGACGTTAGGGAGCTTGATGAACTCTTCAATGGTGACACTCCAGTTGACCTAGCTGGTGACCTAAATGCCAAACACCCAAGCTGGAACTCCAGAACTACAACGGCATGATTCTCTACAGGTATATAAAAGGTAAAGATGACATCATCGCAGCAGGACCTATGGAGGACACCTACTACTGTCACCATTCCCCTACAAGTGATGTTCTTGACATTTCACCAACAAAGGGTTTCTTCAAGCCATAAAACACCTTCACGATGGATGATCTTTCTTCTGACCACAAGCTTGTGGCACTGAACTTCGAAAATGTCGACATCAATTTCAGAGAAGAAGTGAAGCATCAGCAAGACTGGAAGCTATTCAAAGAAATCCTCATGGACCATGACTGCCATCTCCAAGGAGCAAACAGTATGGATGACATTAATAGACGTGTTGAAGACATCACCAGGCAAATAAACAGTACCTCTGAAGCTAGTGCCTATCCATTGGTAAACAAGCCCGTTCATCGAATTATGCTCACTCCAGGAATCCAACGCTTAATTGCAGAGAGAGAAACGAGACCCGTAGGTTTGGCAGCACTATCGTTTGTAATGTATTGTGTTGCCACCAGACGGCGCACCTAATCTTTTCCCTTGTTGCCATGCGGCCCTCACTCACACACACACTCGAATTCATCCTTCATGTAAAACCACGTTATGTTTTTCTCTCCCTCTTATGTATTCTAATATTTACTATGATAATTAAACCTTATATTATCTACCTCACCTTGTACGTTGATTCATCTTATTACACAACAACTGGCGACGAGGATGGGATGTAAATCAATGAGATATTCAACGGAACCACTTCGATGAAACTGGATTGAAAAACTCCGCAACAAAGACGAGACGCCATTTTACCTGCTCATTACGACTCCAAAGCCATCTGCTCATCTCCACAAGGCAAGTTCTTCTCTATTAAACAATCATGGGCACTCTCCAACCCTTCGATGTCAATAATCCAAAATTATGGGACATTTATGCTGAGCAAGTTAAATACTTCTGCGCTGCAAACAATATCGGGGAACCGGAACGTAAGCGAGTAACACTGTTAGCTGTCAGAGGCCTAAAAGCCCTCGCCGTTTTCCGATCACTTGTTGCACCGGCGTTGCCTGAAACAAAAACTTTTCACGTACTCTTAACTCTATTAAAAAATCATTATGTCCGGCACCATCAACAATATTTCAACGTTTCCAATTTCACAAACGAACTCAAAGAGAAGGTGAATCAGTAAAATTCATTTGTCACCGATCCTCGTCAACTAGCAGATGTATGTAATTTTGGCGCTACTCTCGACGAGCGTCTACGAGATCAATTCGTCTGCGAAATGAAGGATGAATCAATACAACGACGACTACTTTCTGAATCAATACTGACATTCACACAAGCTACACAGCAAGCATTATCTGCTGAAACTGCAGCTGTCCAAGTGAGAGAAATCCGTGCAAACGAACGATTCTCTACCTCTCCACCCGAGGTCATCAGCAACATACAACGTAAGAATATAAATTCAAAGTTCAAATCAAGAAAGAAAACGTCTACTAATGAGACAAGGTTTCTACCGACATCAAATGTTGCTACTCCCACACAACATGTTCAGAAAGAATGCCAAGGATGCGGAGGCCGACATTCCCGCTCAAACTGTCCTCATAGAAACGCTGTATGTCGTCATTGCTCAAAACCAGGGCACATATTCCGTGTATGTCGTGCTTGTAAACAAACAAAAAACCAAAGGCTGTATAATACGACAAATGCAACAGGAGAATATGTTATTAATCAACTGTCTGAAGAATCACCTCCACATAAATGCTCCGTGACGCTACAGATAAATGGACTGAAATGCAAAATGGAAGTCGATTCCGGATCAGTATATTCCATCATCTCTGAAAAGACTTGCCGAGACCTAAATAAGAATGAAAATCATAAACTCACCAAGGTACCATTTGTGCTATGAGACTACCAACATCAACACATTGAATTCAAAGGTCAGTGTTGGCCTACAGTTGAGCATAATGGATTTATGACCAACTGACAACAACCTCTTGTCCACAAAAGAATTTTATTAAGCATATACGTATTTCGAACTCATTGAGTTCATTATTCAATGCCGATACAGAGTTTGGTTGAATTACAGAGAATTCACCATGATTCAAATCACTGCTGGAGCCAGAAGCTAGCAGCATTCGTTTTTATGGTGGACAGATCTCTAAACACCCCTCTATCCAAGACCAGATTTGCGAAAGAAATAAAACACATACGGACTACAGCGCAAAACAACGGATACGACACCAAACTCGTACACGATTTGGTACGCAGAAGGAGTTTCGTAAAGCTGGTTAGAGAATCGACCACCCTCAACAACACCACGACACCCAAGTTTAGAGTATCGATTCCATATAACAAGACCCTCATGGCAGGATTACGCACGATCTTCAAAGAAGCGGATATAGACCTCACGTACAAAAACTCCAATGTCCTGAAGAATCTTTTGGGGAACCCTAAAGACCAAACACCTCCTCTATCACAATCTGGAATATACGAAATCGCCTGCAATGTATGCCAGAAAGTTTACCGAGGGGCAACTTGCTGGAAGGTCCGGACTAGATTCAAAGAGCATAATGCCCACGCCAGGTTCGGCCGCCCGAATAGATCAGCGGTGGCCAAGCATAAGCTTGACACCGGACACGACATACTTCTACAAGACTGCCGTTTGTTGAGACAGGTCAGAAACAAGAACGCTTTAGACGCCCATGAGACGTTGGAGATTTCCAAGAAGGACCCCGACCTGTTACTAAACGGAGACGCAGGCCCGATAGGAGATTCGACACTTATCAAATTGCTTAAAGAGTAAAGTTAATTTTCTATATTTCTTAATTTTGTATCTTTGTTTACCTTTTACTTTTTTGATTTTATTCATTGTAATTTTAATAATCGGCATTCAGTATCGATTGTAACGATTGTTCGCGACCAGGAGGAAGTATCTCTACTAGGTCCGCGCTTCTGATGTTAAGAGATTGTTTTCCCCCATTGGTCTTTTTTATTTTGTAATTTTCATTTGTACCTTTTTATTGGATAATGGCCACTCTGGCCCTTATATATATTTCTCTGTAATTCAACCAAACTCTGTATCGGCATTGAATAATGAACTCAATGAGTTCGAAATACGTATATGCTTAATAAAATTCTTTTGTGGACAAGAGGTTGTTGTCAGTTGGTCATGTCGTTATCCACAGTCCTATCCAGTTTCTCATAATGGATTTAAGCAAAATCTACGAATTTTAGTCACGTACAGAGACAAATCAAACCTTCTAGGTTAGGAGTGGTTCGCACCTTTAGGAATTACCTTAGCCGGTGTTAAAGAAACAAATCATGATTCAATTCAACAAGTACTGACTGATTATGCTAATATATTCACTCCTGAATTGGGTTCATATCAAGAACAACCCATCTCTTTGCCTATCGATCCGAAATATCCACTTATTCTTCTTAAAGCAAGACCTGTTCCACTGGCATTACGACCAAGAATTGATAAAGCACTCGATACTCTTCTAGAACAAGGAGTCATAGAACCAATTGACAACCCCAGATGGATAACGCCTGTAGTTCCAATCATCAAGCCATCAGATGAGATTCGCTTATGTGATGACTATAAAATAACTATTAATAAAGCAATGCAGGATAACCCGTATCCAATCCCTGCTGTTCAACAATTGCTGACATCTATACAACCTAAGGTGCGTCTCAAAAGTTTAAAGAAACGTGTTTTTGTTCAAAAGAAAAAAAGACTATTGAAGGTACATACAAATGCTTTAATTACTGGCTGTACAAAGCGCTTAAAAGAAATCCTGAAAAAATTATTCATGAAAACATAATAAAAATAAAAATATTCAACAAAATGATATTTTGCGTGTCTCAAAAGTTTAAAGAATGACTGAAAAAACATTGCATGAATTATACAACAGCTTAAATTGAACGACCATTTGCCTTGATTGTTTCAAATACTCTGTTCGGCATTGAGTTTATGAGGTTGAACAATGTTTCTGGTCTTACATTGTACCATGCATCTTCAATTGCTCTTTTCAATTCATCAGACAAAGAAAATTGACGTCCGCTAGTATAAACTGCACGAGACATGATTCCCCATAGGGTTAAGTCTGGGCTTCTTGGGGCGACGTCATAATGTAAATATTTTGTTTTCTGACCACTCCATTGTTGATCGTGAAGTATGGATGCTGGCATTATCTTGCTGGAACACGAATTCCAGGCCACACTAATGATCACAGACGGGAACAGATACCATGTAAGGGTTTCTTGGTATGCCAGCGAATTTTCTCTTCCACTGATGAAAGCCAAATTTGTGGTACCGTTGAATGCGAAGTCACCCCAAACCATGACAGAGCCACTTCCTTGTTGTCTTGAGTAAAAGGTCATGCCTGTATGATGCCCACCCATCAGGACCATCCAAGTTCCACTTCTTTTCAACACTGAACAACACCAACATCCATTCGTCTTTCCAGGCCATTTGTTCTTGTGCCCAACGTAGCCTTTCTTGAATGTGCTTGGCAGTCAGAGGCGGTTTCTTTATCTTATCAGGAGACAACATGTCCACTCGCAATTATTCGCCAGTGTACAGTATCTTTCGTTATGTTTAACCCAGTCACATCTTGTATCTGGCGAACAGAAAGATTTTGTGTGGCTGCCAGTCGTATAAGGCGTCTGTCATCGCGAGTTAAGGTAACTTTGGAAGACCAGATCGTGGTTTTTGGTGGAACGATAAACTCCTCTTCAAAACATTATAAACCCCTGCTGTGGATCTTCCAGTAATTGTGACAATATCAGCAACAGATAGTCCATTGGCTTGCAATCGCCCGATTTCAACCACTTCATCGATTGTGAATTGAGATTGGCAAGGCATTGTCGTAGGTCAATTGTGAGTGGAAGAAAAGCTTTCTTTGAAAAAAATGACTAACTCTGCAACAGATTAATACCCTGTCACTCGCAAATTTACACATTGGACTTTTCCATTCAGCATCTGAGGGTGGTTCTTTAAACTTTTGAGACACACAAAATTTCATTTTGTTGAATATTTTTATTTCTATTATTTTTTCGTGAATAATATTTTGAGGAGATTCTTTTAAGTGCTTTGTACAGCTAGTAATTAAAGCATTTGTATGTAGCTTCAATATTCTTTTTTCTTTTGAACAAAAACATGTTTCTTTAAACTTTTGAGACGCACCTTAGTTCTGTTTTTGCTAAAATAGATCTAGCTCAGGTTTATCTTCAACTATCTGTCGATGAAGATTCATCAGAGGCCCAAACTATCATTACTCATCGAGGAGCTTTCAAAATCAAACGTTTACAATTTGGTGTTTGTGTCGCCCCAGGTATTTTTCAAAGTGTTATGGATTATCTGTCAAATCTTCCAGGTGTCGATTACATTCGATTACATACTTCGATTTAATTCTTGTCTGTGCTTCAACACAAAACAAGTTAGCAGAGCAGCTACGCCAAGTTCTGTCACACCTATCAAATGTAGGTCTACGTCTCAACAAGGACAAAAGCATATTTAACGTCCACGAAGTAGAATTCCTAGGACATACAATTGACAAAAATGGACTCCACCCTTCTCAAAACAAAATCAGAGCAATTAAAAGTTCTCCGAATCCAAAGAACAAGAAAGAACTGAAAGTTTTTCCTTGGACTTCTTAATTTCTACGATAGTTTTATCCAAAATCGAGCACTTATTGCGGGACCTTTATACCGTCTGTTAGACAACGAAAAACAATGGAAGTGGAACAGTACACATGAGAATGCTTTTTCAAAACTCAAAGCGATATTGACATCAGAAAAGGTACTCATTCCTTTCGACACATCGAATCATATTATATTGACATGTGATGCATCGCCATATGGAATTGGTGCAGTACTTTCTCAAATTGATTCTTCTGGAATAGAAAAACCAGTTGCTTTCTCATCTCGTACTCTAATACAAGCAGAGCGTAATTATTCACAACTTGATCGTGAAGCATTAGCTATTATTCATGGTGATAAACATTTTCATCATTACGTATATGGAACTAAATTTGTTATACATTCAGATCATAAACCGTGCTTAAGACTATTTACAACAGATAAACCTACTCCCACCATGATGTCTCCCCGTATGTTGAGATGGTCTGTTATTTTGGCCGCATACGATTTCAAGCTCGAATACTGTCATGCAGGAAAAATTTCTCATGCTGACGCCCTTAGTCACCTCCCACTCCCAACTAAAGACTTTGATTCTCCATCTGTAAAAGAAATCTTATTTATTGAAGAATTCAAGGAATCCCCAATCACTGCTACGGATATAGCAAAACACACTGCAAACGACCCTATACTAAATCAAGTTAAACATCATGTTTTAACGGGTTCGCCTATACCAAATGATTCAAATGAACTAAAACCCTATGCTATTCGTTTTACTGAACTCTCAGTCCATAAAAATTGCTTATTATGGGGATGTAGAGTAATTATTCCACCAACGCTTCGTACTAACATGTTAAACGAGTTACACTTAGCTCATCCAGGCATTGTAAAAATGAAGGCCCTTGCCTGATCATAAGTACGGTGGCCATCTATGAATAAAGACATAGAAACCATTGTCAACAATTGCTCCAACTGTCAGCTTACCCGACATAACCCTCCACAAGCTCCAGTTCACCCATGGGAACGTACAACAATTCCTTGGAGTCGTCTACACATTGACTTTCCAGGTCCTTTTCAGGAACAAATGTTTTTTGTTCTGGTCGATTCATACTCCAAGTGGACTGAAGTTCGTCGAATGCAAAATACGTCAGCACAAGCTACAATTGCGACGCTACGTGAAATTTTCACAATTCATGGAATTCCTGATTCAATCGTTTCAGACAATGGACCGCAATTCACCTCATCTCATTTTGCCACGTTCACACAAAAGAATGGAATTAGGCATATAAGAATATCGCCATATCATCCAGCTGGAAATGGTCAAGCAGAACGAGCTGTTCAATCTATGAAAGAAAGTTTAAAACGTATCATTACTGGCGACTGGAAAAAACGTTTATCAAGCTACTTATTATCACAACATATTACCCCTCATTCGTCTACAGGGCTGAGCCCAGCTAAACTCTTATTCAAACATCGTCTACGTTCATGCTTAGATTTAACGCACCCATACAGCAAGGAACGTGATACTAAAAAATTTACTACTACCGTTCGCCAATTTTCATCTGGTGCTACTGTTTACGCACGTCAGAGTGGAAAAGAATCAGCATGGATTCCAACCATTGTACATCGAAGACTGGGCAAAGTTACTTATGAAACTGCAACACCCATTAGCTTCGCTCGAAGACACGTGGATCACATGCGCGCTCGAAACAGCATAGCCTCACCCAGTAATGAAGAATTTACTCCACCTTCGACGCAAAATAACGAAACGTCTTCTTCTTCAACACAGCAAAAAAACGAAGAACATTCCAAATGTTGCAAAACGACAATTCAGGAACTGCGACAACACATCCCGACAGCGGCACTCCAGACTCGACCGCCATCCTACCTGAAGGACTATGTACTCTCAATGAATGGGGAAAGTGTGTAATGTATCCTGTGGCCACCAGACGGTGCACCTAATCTTTTCCCTTGTTGCTTATTCACACACAGAGACTCGATTTCATCCTTCATGTAAAACCACGTTATGTTTTTCCTCTCCCTCTTATGTATTCTAATATTTACTATGATAATTAAACCTTATATTATCTACCTCACCTTGTACATTGATTCATCTCATTACACAACAGTTTGCCTTGGCTAAAAACCAAATACAACAGGTTAGTTTGAAGAGTTCAAGAAGAAGTAAAAGAGCTACGCAACGCTAGATGAAATGACAAGCTCCAAAGCTTGTCAATTCGCGACAATTCCATTTGGAACATGGTTAGAGCTCTTCAGAAGAAGAAGAATAGATACGCTTCCTCCACTTTGCACTCCTCAAGGTAATTACATCCAAACTAATAAGGATAAAGCTCAATTAATTGCAGACTCCCTAGAGATGCAGTTTGTTACCCCTGATAACAATAATCCCAAGAGTCAGCCCAGACTATGGAAGATGGTCTTGCCAGCTTTTGTGAAGTCCCACAGCCTACAACTAAGATCATCATCAAGGCCAGCGAAATCGCTACCATCATAAGAAATGAGAAAAAGAGGAAGACTCCAGGAAAAGACAAGGTAAATAATAACGCCTTAAAGAATCTCCCGAAGAACATGATTAGAGACTTCTCGAATATCATAAGCGACTGTCAGAAGTTTTTCTATTTCTCGACTGCTTGGAAGCAGTCTATTGTGTTATGTATATCCAAGCAGGGTCAAAATCCTGCAATTCCCACGAGCTACCGACCTATCAGCCTACTCCCGTCGATGTCTAAAGTCTTGGAGAAAACGATGCTCACCAGGTACAAAGACTACTATCTCATCAATGGTTTAATGTGGAAAGAACAGTTTGGCTTTCGAGCCGTTCACTTGTGTCAGATGCAGATATGCAGGCTCGTTGAAGATCAGAACAGCTCACTAAACCTTTCCAGGTACTGTCGCGTGGTTTTTCTTGATGTCAGTAAAGCTTTCAATCAGGTGTAGCACGAGGGGCTAATCTACAAGGTGATTAGAGACGGCTTTTCTTCTGATTTGATTATGATGGCGAGATCCTTTCTCAGCGACAGGTTCTATCAAGCCAAAGTTAGCAAATACTTCTCCACGCTCCACAAGGTAAAGACCAGTGCCCCCACAGGGTTCAGCCCTCGGGCCCGTTCTCTTTAATTATTTTGTGCATGATTTTCCGAAACCCAAATATTTTTATCTATATTTCTATGCTGATGATACTGCCATTATGACATGGGCACACAAGCCGGCTCACGTTATGACTCGTCTGCAGTACGCTTTGAAGATGTTCGTAGAATGGTTTAACTGCTGGAAGCTAAACCTTAACGTCGGAAAGTGCAAGGCTATGTCCTTCAACAGAAAGTTCAAGCGTCACCCAGATTCCCTTGTTCTATTTAATAAGAAACTGGACGGATAGACAACTACAAATATCATGGCGTTATCATCGACTCAAGACTCTCCTGGAATGGTCAGGTAACTTTTGCTCTGAACAAAGCAAACAGGGCTAAGTGCAGTCTTATAGTTCTCCTGGGTAGAAACAGCATCCTTAGCACCGATAATAAAATACTACTGTACAACACAGTGATTCGGAGCATTCTCCTCTATGGTATGCCTGCGTGAGCAACTGTAGAAGCAGATGGAGTGAACTCCAGTCGTTCCAGAATGTTACCCTGAGGACCATTGGAAGAAGGACCGTAAAAAATCATTACATCCATTCGGATCTGAACATGACTCATATTGGAAAGTGTGTCCAAGATCTCCTGATGAACATGGTGCAGACAATGAAGAGCCATGACAATGATCTGGTGGCTGGAATACTGAAAAACCAGATGGAAATGAAGTGGCATACAAAGTATAGAAAACCGAGGCATATTCTTGATGTCAACTTCGAAGACATTGGCAACGTTTCCTTCCTGGATTATTGGAAGAGGTAATACCATCCGCCCCTCTCCCACTCTTCTGACAATCGTCAATCTTATTTTTTGTTTTTTTTTTTCATAATGTGGAAGACCTCTCTGGGTTAGTCAGGCTTCTTGCCTATTTCAGTGTATTTCATGTGAAATTTTTTCCGGAAGGGTGAGAATCGTGTAAGCACTGCTTACGTCCCACCTGAACAAATGTACACTTCACTGTTCGATTGTTGATTGTCGGAGGATAGCAGTTCATTCATTTGAATCATTCTATTGAAACAGTTTATAGATTGCATTATTTCACTTCTAGTTCAACCTGTTCTTGGTTTCCATCTCGCACATCATTCAGGTAAAAAACATTCTATAAACCCCACACCCCTAGATATCACACACCCCCTCTCGAAGATGTAAAAAAGTGTATAACCCGCGGGGTATATTCGCAAAAATACGGTAAGGTCACATGCATGCGAGGACCCTTGGTCACATCCCTGTTTGAGATAATTAGCAACATTATGAGGGCTGGAAACTGTGAGTAATGTGTGTATAATGACTCTCGAACCATGTTCTTATAAACCAATGAGAGAACTTGCACAAGAATGCATAGCTTTGTTTTATCTGTGGTTTAAGAGGAACTGTTAAGTATCAATGCTAATTTTGGAAGAAAATTAGAATCCCAAAACAGAAATTTTCTCAGAACTCAAAAATACATATTTCTACAGTTATTGAAAGATCTATAGGGTGCCTCTTACTTAATTGGTGTAAACATTATTAGAAGGATTTCACCTCTAACAAAAAAACAAAATCTCAATATTCACAAATGTATCAATTTTAATATTTTATTCTGAAAAATTTATTATTTGCAAGAAAAAAAGATAAAAAATAAAAACTATTCCTATAAAGTAAAAGTATTATCATATTAATATATAAAAGAATATATATCTTTTGGTAGAGAACAATTTATATATCAATTGTATCAAAAGCAATTTTTTACTTCAGTAATTACACTAGTTTGATCAAAAAAATATTAACAATTTATAAAAATTTTACAAAAATTTTCCTTATCTTTCTTGCATAAAACAAAAAGAAAAAGAAAAAACCTCATACAGCTCGTGCGACCGTGATGACTATCTGGGACTTGCGTCTGGAGTGCCTCCCCCATCCACCTTACTCTCCCGACCTCATGCCCTCCGACTTCCACAACAGAGATGGAGGTGAAACAGGCGATGAATGAGTGGCTGCACGTGCGGCCAAAAGATTTTTTTTCTCGAGGTATCCATGCCCTCACGGCTCGGTGGCGGAAATGCATCGAAAAGCAGGGGGGCTACATTAAAAATAGTGTACTTGTTCCAACTGTGTCTGTAATAAAGGAGCTGTAAAAAAATACTTCCAGTTTTCATTTGACTGACCCTCGTAGCTGACATTCCTAATACAAACACACAGGGGCATGAGTGTGTACCATCTCCGCCTACGATTCGATAACCCCCCCCCCCTGCCTGAGATCTCTGACCGAGCTGATAAAACAGGAAATAAAGAGATTCCTTTATTTCAAAAATAAAAAAGAATTAACCCTTTTTAATAGATAAAGTTTATACAATTATTTAAAAAAAATGTATATTTTTTATCCTAACAACAAAAAAGTGACACAACTGAATAATTATAGAAATGTTAAATGATCAAATATTTCGCAAATTTACAAGTTTAAAATTCAGTACTCTAAAACGCAAAGGAATATCAAAAATAGATACTTCTAAAATATCTACAACTCCTGGCAAAAAGTTTGCGATACTTATTGCCAATTCACTGGCGCGCGATGTTAGTTCGTTTTTTAAAAATAAGGATACACAGTTAAACGATACAAAAATTAATATACGTTTGTTTGGATGATTTACATTGCACAAAAAATTTAAACGATATTCTAATCAAATAATACCACTGAAAAAATATTAAAGCTAACCCCCTTGGTTGGAAAAATGTTTGCGATAATGAGATACATGGAAAAAAGTTTGCAATAATTTGTTATAAATGAATTTAATATTGCATTGCACCACCCTTGGCTCTTATTCATGCTTTGATACACTTAGGCATTGAGTCAATAAGGTCTCTTATATAACAGTCTTCAAGTTCAGACCAACTGGACTTTACTGAAGCCGACAATTCTTTTTTGTTTGTTGGGTGTTTTTCTTTGACGAATGTCTTCAACTCGTGCCAACAATTGTCGATTGGGTTCATGTTGGGGCTATTGGCTGACCTTTCAAGTTGGGATATTTGAATGGTAGCAAGATGTGCCTTCACGTTTTTTGAACGATGGCAAGATACGATGTCATCTTGGAAGATGCACTGATCATCTCCAAAATGATCTTCAAATGTTGGAAGAAGGAGGGCATCAATAATATTAATGTATGCTTCTGAGTCGACTGTTGTCTTCTTTATGTACAGTTTGCCTTTTCCTTTAAAAGAAATACAACCCAAACAATGAGTCTTTGTGGAAACTTTTCTTTGCTGACTAGGCAGTCATCATTAAATTTTTCGTTTGAACGCCTCCAGACAAATTTCCAGTGTCGTCACCACTTGACAAACAAATCCGGCTTTAGTCAGAAAATATAACTTTCCTCCAATCTTCAATTGTCCAGTTCTTGTAAGTTCTTGCCCATTTCAAACATGCCTGTCGGTGTTTCTAAGTTTGAAATGGGCAAGAAACGTGCCTGTCGGCTTTGTCTTCGCTTTCCTCAAATGAAACCATGTTCATATAGTCGATTTTGGGCGGTTCTGTCACAAATGAGAACATGAGATGTCTTCTTCCACTCGTTATTTATCTCTTTCAATGTGTTTTTTCTCATTTTCTTGCAGATTTCTTTGACAGTTCTCTTCTGGCGTTTGCTAGTTTCTTGGTCTTCCTGATTTTGGGTTGTTCTGGACATGGCCTGTTGCTCGGAATTTTTTCCATGTAGTCGAAACAGTAGATTGATCACATCCCAACAAGTTTTCAACTTCAGTTTGAGTCTTTCCATCATCTAGCATTTTCACAATGCGCATTTTAAGCAATTGAGGCAGTTCTTTAACTGATTCCATTTTATGCTCGCAAATTTTATTTTTATGATCTGTTGCCTTCCTAAGCGTTAGGTTTATCACCTAAAAATTAATGGTATGATCCTTTCTATTTATACCGCTGTAGAAAATATTGGCACTAAATTATCGCAAACATTTTTCCAACCAGGGGTGGTGGTTTTAATTTTTTATTCAGGTGTAATTATCTTCTTAGAACCTCATCTAATTTTTGTGTAATGTAAATCATCCAAATAAACATATATTAATTTTTGTACCGTTTAATTGTGTATCCTTATTTTTACAAAATCAACTAACATCGCGTGCCAGTGAATCGGCAATAACTATCACAAACTTTTTGCCAGGGGTTGTA
>JAHWFO010071470.1:15207-49741 GCA_023313115.1 Rhysida immarginata | reverse complement strand
CTAATAAATAATAAATAAAATCAAGATAAAAATAAAAAGCAGACATTTCGGATAGAGACTATCCTTTATCAAAGCAAAATGAATAATTCTCCAAAGGCACATAGAATATTAGAGAATTATCCTGAAGTTATTAGAGGAGACAATTGACCATTGAACACTGAAGTGTACATTTCTTCAGATGGGAAGAAAGCAGCGCTTTTACAAAGCTCACCAAACGAGAATAAATTCCAAATGAAATACACTGACGTAGTCAAGAAGCCTAACCAACCCAAGCGGTCTTCCATGTTATACAAAAAAGAAAATAAAATTGACGATTGTCAGAAACAAAATACAAACGAATAAATATACAAGGAGAAAGATGATTATCACATCTTCCAGTATTCCAGGAAAGAGACGTTTATTGACGTCTTCAAAGTTGATGTCAACAATGTGCCTTGGCTTTCGATACTTCATATGCCACTTCATATCCATTGAGTTCTTCAATATTATGGTCACTAGGTCATTGTCATGAATCTTCATCTTCTGCACCATAATCGAAAGGTGATCCTGTATCAACTTTCCGATGTGGACCATGTTTAAATCTGAGTGGATGGATTGGTTTTTCACAGTATTTTTGTCAAGCTGGGCAATGGTCCTCAGGGTATCTTTCTGGAATGACTGTAGCTTGCTCCATTAGTTTTTACAAATAGTCTCCCACGTAGGCATGCCATAGATCAGTATGGTCGAATAATCGACTTGTACAGAAGTAACTTATTGTCGATGATGATGGAGCTGTTGCGGTCCAGGAGAACTATGAGACTGTACTTAGCCCTCTTCACTTTGTTCAGTCGTAGCCATGGCGAAAGTTGTCGTCCCCGTCTGTCGTCACTTATTTGGTTTGGGCACTGATTCTGCAAAGGTCGGCCTTAGTACTCCCTATGTTCATCAGGGCTACTCACAATATACACTGTTTTCCTGCTGTTCACCTGCCCTTTTTATTCGTCCTGCTAATGAATTCATTAGGTATTTGATTATGTAGGGCAAATGGGAGAAAAACAGCTTGCTTCTCGTACCTCCGGGTACCTCGAAAATACTGCTTAGGAGGAGGAAAGATGATATAACTTTTTTTCCGCCTTACTTTTCCCAGACCCCGCTCGCCATTTCTTGACTAGCAAAGTCATTGTCTGATTGCTTCTCTCAGTCGCCGATCTCTTCAACCGAGAGAAACGATCTGACAATTATACATGAGAGGCGACACAATAATCCAGTAAAGCATGTTGTTGTGGGACTAGTTGTGCATTTCTCGCCAGAAGACTTCCAGTTTCGTTTTATCATTCAGCAGCATACTCAATACTGCAAACTGAGAGGAGAAAACGTACACAAGTCATTGCGCATACTCACAGAGCATGGAAAGAATTGGAGAATTATTACGAGACGTCTACCAGAGCGAAGTGTGAAATTCGCAGTGCTGCAGTAATGAAATGAAGACGCAGATACGTAGTATGTATTAGTAAGTATCAAGAACCTCTAGTCATTAGGCTTCTATTCCTAATCCCCCCTCACCCAACTTACCTGCCCTTTGTCTATCAGCGATGCCTACCCCTTTTGTGAAATAATGTTATGAACTGCTAGGAAAGAAAAAGATCAAAATGAATACAAAAAAACGAATGAAACAGGATGTCGAGGATTTTGGAGGAGATTGAGAGCAAGCAAGAAATTGCACGACGATCATTCTCCACCACTGGAGTCTGTGTTTTGGCTGATTGCTCATTGGTTGGGCACAAAAGAAATTAGCCAATGAGCAACAAGAAATAATGAGGACTGAAATGCGGGGCATCGACGTTTGTTATTGAAAGACAGAAGAGTTTCAGCTTCGCTTAAAGACAGAGGTGGAAAAGAAGCTTCTGACCAAGATGTTTATCAGCCAAAAAAATTTGAAATTCGGCCTGGGAAGCAATTGACAAAGAAAGAGATTAAGGAGTGAGTTATGGGCTTCGCTCCCGCTATGCAGCCACGTTTCCATAAGATGGAGGAAATTAACGTTTGCCACGCCCAAGCGAGTTGGAGCCAATGGGACACTGCTATGCAAGACCGAATTAACATTGAGAGATAAAATGAGTGACAGGTCTCCAAGTGAAAAAAAGAGCCGAGACTTTGTGGCACAACTACGCTCTTACAAAGACAAGCATCAGAATGCCAAGCTGAGCTCAGTGAGTTCACCTACCCATCATCATTGGCCATGGTATCGTTCAAAGATATTTTTAGCCACCTCATGCAATATCATTGAATCCAGGAAAGAAGCAAGCTCGAATGAGATCAACGTCATCAAGGACGCCAGCTATCCACATCGACTTCCAGGTAACGGGGGGGGGGCCCCCCGCCCTTCGTGGTCAAGTGTCACGAGGCCACTCCATTCCTGGCTTGAGTGGATAAATCTTAGCTCATTGCCAAAGCAAACCTCATTGATAAAAACTTACGGGTTACCTATGGTACTTCAGCAAATATCAATATTGCTACTAATGACCTCCACATCTACCCACGTTCATTACATGACAATTTTAAATTATACCATGTAATTAACAAGTAGACTTTTGTTAATATATTTTTATATTGCTTAAGTACATTATCTTCAAAGTGTAATGAAGTTCAATTAAATTTCATTCATTTTGCACTAATCAGTGTTTCCCTCTTTATCCCATAATGAATACAAATCCCGTTAAGGAGGAGGGGCAACTTGGAGCAGAGCATGTCAAATGACAAATCGGCAAATTAGAAAAAATTTGTGAACTTTTCCCACTGCATAAGAGAGAAATTTTTCGATTAGGAGACTGCGCTATTTGAAGAGTGGTGGCTCAATTCATGATTTAGCAGAGGGCTGCATGCTTTTTTTGTTTAAATGAATACTTGTGTCCAATTATGAGGAGCAGCAGCTCAATTTATTACAAATGACTGAATTTAAAATTAAATTAATTGTGATAAATTGCGTGAACAATGGAACAAAAAAGGAATAGAAAATATAGCATTTGCAATCTTTCATGGAAAGCAAGACGAAGATGCCAGTCTGTTTGTGAAGCAATTAGAGGTTATCTCCAAGTTCAAGGGTATCCCCTTTATTAATTGCATTATATTGTGCCAGGATATTAAAGGATGGAACATTGATCTGGTTTACAGAATATGTTACTATACATCAACTGTTTACATGTGCGGGCTTTGGTGTTGCATTTAAGAAGGCTTTTTCCAGAAGTCAAACGCAAGTAACTCTGCGACAAGATATTTTGGAGATTAAAAATGAAACTAAGTAGTAAATGGTTACTTAATGCAGTTTCAAAGAATTATGGCAGGAATACAAAATGCGTCATAAATCCACGAGATCCTCTGGTTAATAGAGGGATTACTTCAAGGATTGAAGGTAGCGCTACTTATGAAGCAGTTCACCCCACTAGAAGTGGCTATTTCCTATCTTGAAAAATAGAAAACAGGCTCAAGACGTGGACAGTGTAATTCTGCAGTAATTTACATAAAAACCGATAGTAGTAGAGGCAGTAGAAGTTAAATCCGGAGCAAGGAATCCTTCTCCGAATTGGCAAAGAAAATCAAATGCTTCCGCTGCGGCAAAGTACGGCTTATTCGAAATATAAAAAAAACCGAGATAAATTTTGTGGAAAAACAAACAAGAGTAGCCTTTGCGTCATACAGGGGTACATGAAAAACCGAAAGATCAATGTGTTATTAGACAGTATTTCATGGATGTGAAATTGGCAGCAGAGTTCTAAACAAGGTAGAAAGCCACTTTTATTGAAGGCCAGTATTCAGATATTCTAGAGGCCAAGCAAGTGGGACTGCAGATGGGGTCCTACCATGATACTGGAAACTTCAATATGCTACCCATCACCAATTATCAAGTTGTTCTAGGCAGAAACTGGTTCCAGCAAGCGCAGCCCAGAATGGACTGGAGACGTGATAGATCCTGCGTGCACCAAGATGTTAAAGAAGTAATATTGCCGAAACGGAAACTTCAAAATGACGAAATTGAAGAAATATCGTCTATAGATTTGCTACATATTGTCGTAAAGGAGCCAGAAACACTTGTGTATGCAGTGTTTGCAAAAACACTCATGCTCCAAGTTGGAGAAGGAGAGGCGATTGATGGAGTTAAATAAAAATTTGATTAACTAAGCCCCAGTGTTTCCCAGAATGCAGGCGTCTTTTTGAGATCTAAGAAATTGCAGATGCTAGCACTTCTTTATAATTTATACGGGGTTTGGCTCTGTCTACCCTGCTTGTGAAAATTTGTCTCAGAGTTGTCGAAGTAAACTCTAAATTTTATTTTTGCTATAAACGACCTTAGTGTAGAGTGAAGAATGTTAATCCCTGCATTGTTTTTTGGTATATATAAAAGAATGTTAAGGTTACTAGTGCTAGCACTCGAATCCCAGTCCTTTCAGCCAAAGTTCGAATGCGCTGACTGGACATATTTATTTATAAGAAACAAAGACACAAACAAAAATACATTCTTGCGACTGAAAGAACAGTAGCAATGCAGGTGCAATAGACAGTGAAATCGTCCTTAGGAACGTGATAATTCAAGTAACAAACAAAATGTGATCGCCCCAAAATAGTGTACTTGCGACCCCACATTATATTAGAAGAAAATGTTCACTCTCATCACCTCTGTCATTGCGATCTTCTATATCTTCTATCTCTATATATAAAAAAGGATGTTTGTTTGTTTGTGGGTTTGTATCTGGGTTTGTTTGTTTTTTATACAAATCTACAGTATTATTCCGATCTTGATAAAATTTCGCATATATGACCTTCAAAGCATGAGGAAGGTCAATGTCTACCTCAGATTTCGAAAATATAATAATTATTGATAAAAAATCGATATTCATGATTATGGCAGGGCAGATTATGAGAAATATCTCATGACCAACAATGCAAGACAAAATTTTTGCAACAATAACTAACAACAATGGTGTCATCACGCAATGCACCAAAAATATGCAAGGATCAACAATATATGTCTCATGACCAACAATGAAAGGCAAAGTTTGTGCAATATAGAATTCAATGCATAGAAATCCTGATATTTAGGGTTTTCTTAGAAAGGAGAATTCTTAGTACTTAACAATTTCTTGAAAATCTTTAAAAATGATCAGTAACTGGAGATAATGAGTTAGCAGACTATTGATGAAATTTTTCATACTTGACCATCAAAGCATGAGGAAGGTCACTATCTACCTCGGATTTCGAAAAAATAATAATTATTGATAAAAAAAATCGATGTTAATGGTAATAGCAGAGCTTATAAACGAGAAATATCTCATGACCAACAATGCAAGGCAAAGTTTGTTCAATATAGATAAGTTTCAATTTGTAACAATGCATAGAATTCCTGTTATTCAGGCTTTTCTTAGAAACGAGAGTTCTTTTACATAACAATTTATTTTACATCTGTAAAAATGATCAGTAACTGGAGATAATTGAGATTAGCAGACTATTGAGAGAGAGTGGTAAGACGACAGAGAAAGCACTGAGCTGTATTGAACAAATGAACAGTAGAATCGGCAACCGCTAGACTACACAAAGTGATGAATGGCCATGTTTTGCTTCAAGACATCGAGAGAAGAGTGGGAATTGCAACAACATCAAGTGTACATCTAAAGTAAGATTACGTGAGTAAGAAATTATTTAGACTAGCAGTGAGAGGTCCATCCATTGTGAGTCTCTAAAAAAATTTTTGTTCAACTTTTCATGAGGAATTTTTACTGTATTAATTCTAAGCGTTTTCATGTGTTTGCTTTTAAGATATGACAAAATTTAATCTAAAAAAAAGTCCGAGCCACGTCGGGATTATCACCTAGCTTATCTCGTAGGAAATCAGATCAAAACTTTCATAAAAATAGATTTTGACTATATTCTGTGGAAATGTGTATTTTTTGAAAAATGTTCATTCTGGTCACCTCTGTCATTGCTTACAGTTATGCACACTTATTCAGAATCACCCTGTACATACAGGGTGTTTCTAAATGGAAGGACAACAAGTACATTTTGTGATTCAATGCATCAATAAAAGCAAAATTTTCCTTATCGAAAATGTCAAAGTCTCAAAATTTAAATTGCGCCTTTACGTTATTTATGAAATTATCGCACGAGTAATTTATTAAATCTAAAAGGTGGAGGAACTTTTAACGAATTAATTAAAACAAACAAAGAAATTCAAACAATGAAACATACGTTTCAGTGACAAAAATTCTTGTGTATTCAGATCGTGGATGTACACACATGCCCCAATGAATTAGAAATCCGTGATGAATTACTCTACTTATATGTAAAGTGGGGTCACAGGTCAGAAACAATTTTGATATGCAAATGAATGCAATCATGTGAGGTACATACTCATTGCAAGCTGCAGGTACAGGGTAGGAACAAGCTGCAGCTGCTCAAAATGGGGAAAACAGCAGACCTGTCTGAGTTCCAAAGAGGAGTTACTGTGGGAGCCCACCTAGCTGGAGCTACGACTTCCAGGACAGTACTACTGACCAGTATCTCAAGAGGCCTCCAAGGTGTTCAATGCTTGGAAAGAGAATCCACAAGAGTTGTCGAAACAGCAGAATTGTGGATCAAAATAAATCAACACAGACAGGGACCGACGTTGTCTGAGACAGATTATGTGGCAAAACCGAAAGTCTACTGTGGAGCAGCTGATGGCAGACTTCAATGACAGATCACATAAGCCATCTCCTCCAGAACAATGTGCTGAGAGTTGAAGCAAATAGGGATGGGAAGTCACATGGCAGTGAGGAAGCCACTGGTGTCAGCAACAAACCAGAAAGTTAGCCTGCAGTGGTGTAAAGAATGGTGTGATTGGACAGTAGACGACTGAAAACAGATGGTGTGGTTGGACGAGTCAAATTACACATTGTTTTAAGTGATGGCCAGCAGAGAATTTGGTGGCAGCCCCATGAAGCGATGGACACCTCATGTGTTATGAACCCAGTTCAAGCTGCAGGAGAAGGTATCATGGCATGGGCCATGTTTGGTTTGTATGGCAAGTGTCCCCACATATTCCTTGACAGTCGGGTGAGCCAAAGACTACCTGAACATTGTTGCAGATCAAGTATATCCTGCATTGGTACATTTGTACCCAAATGGTGACGGGTTCTTTATGGACGACAATGCTACTGTCCATCGAGCAAGAATTGTTCAGGAATGGTTTTCTGGACATGACACTGAGTAGCAACATCTGCCGTGGTCAGCGCAAAGTCTGGATTTGAATCCGATCAAGAGTGTTTGTGACATGTTGGAATGAGACATTCCGACTACTCTGCAGGAACTGAAGGTCTCTCTGAGGAATGCATAGTTTGCGGTTAGCTCAACTGCATTGCAACACCTGGTAGAGTCCAGGACAAACCACGTATATTTTCTAATTATAGCCAACGAAGGGCCAATACCATATTAAATGAAGGTTTCTAAATCATTGGCCAGTGTGTGTATGTTTCATAACAATCACCAACAAAAATCCATAATAATCATCAAAATCCATAACAATTCATTTCGGTTCAGCCTACATTACTCATTCAGTCTACTCCACCTATCAAATAAATTGCGCCACTTGTTCAGATTAAACGACGTTTCTGCTAGGTTTTAAGCAAACTTCGTGTGATGTTTCAACTCTAACAATTTGAGTTTTGGACATTTTGCGTAACGAACTTTAAGTTTGTTATCATGCAAAGTATCACGATAGGTACTTATTGTCCTTCCATTTAGAAACACCCTGTAATCAGGGTGGACCAAAAATACTCGCGACTGAAAATTTCTATGTCCCAGGACAACAGGTTTAGCAACAATAGGTATATTCAACAGTAGGTTTATTCAACATTACATTTATTCAACAATAGGTTATTCAACAGTAGGTTTATTCAACAGCAGGTTTAATCAACAACAGGTTTAATCAATAGTAGGTGTATTCAACGATAGGTTTATTCAACAGTAGATTTAGTCAACTTTAGGTGTGCTGTGAATTGATGACAAATAACAGTTGAATAAACCTACTGTTGAATAAACCTATTGTTGAATATACGAGGGTGTTTTGAAAAGTAATGCTGCCATGACTGTAACTTTTTTATTTATTAACTGATTTTCAAAATTCTATTTATATCAGATACTTACATTTGTCCTCTATGTAATGCACTATTCACTTTTCGGCATAGTCTCTATTCCTTTCCACGCACTGTGCCAATGCGTGACTAGTCAGGTGAACCTGTCAGAGAGGAATTCCCGGGTGTTGTTGACACGAGGATTGATCTTTCACCTCGTCGTCAGAACACAACTCATATCCAATAAGGTGCTCTTTCTTCTTTGGGAAGTGGTGAAAGTCACAAGGTAAAGAGTCTTTCATTTTTAAACTGCAGTTTTTCATCTTTAAACTGAAGGCAATGCAATGCCTCTGGTGTGTGTGTGCCATTCATGTGCGAGCAGTCGTTATTGTATTGCAGAAGAGGGTCCAAAGCTGCCGTTCAATCATTGTGTTGACAACAACCCGGGAATTCCTCTCCGAGGGTTCGCCCAACTTGTCACACGTTGGGCAAATGCGTGAAAAGGAATGGGGACTATGAGGACAAAGGTAAGTATAAGATATAAAAAGAATTTGTAAAATCAGTTAATAAATAATAAAGTTACAGTCATGGAGGCATTACTTTTCAAAATGCCCTCACACTTATTGTTGCAAAACCTATTGTCTTGGGAGTTAGAAATTTTCAGTGGTGAGTTTTTTTTTGATCCACCTGTGTATATGATTTTGTATTATATAGCCTACATTATTATTGAATCTATTGACGAACTTTTAATATTTTTTAATATTATAGTGACAAATGTTTAATGTTCTATTTTATAATATCCAAGATGTTTTTATTATTTTATCATAAAAGAAATCAACAGTCTATTAAAATTTTCCATTAAACAAAAATATATACTAGAAATTTTACAATAAAAAATGAAAAATCTTCAATATAATGTAGTAAATTTTTACTAAACGAATTAGATTCAAAATAATACCAGATAAAATAGCTTAATGGTATAAACTTATAATAAAGAAAACAAATTTTTTTCAGTTGATACTATATTTTCTTTGTGCAGTATTTTTGAGCCTCAACAAAGAAAGGAGGTCAATGCCTGAGGCTGACTAGACGGACCCTTGAAGTGAAAATTAGTATAATCTATACGAATAAAAAATGAAATATGTATCAGGTATTTCAATATTTTCATGTGGATTAGAAGTTTTCAGTTATAGGTGTTGCATTTCATAGGTTTTACTGTTTTTTTGTGATATCTTTGCATTGAAAATTTCTAGGGAATATATTAAGTGTATCATTTGTCATGTGCCATTGTACTGATTTCGACCAACGTTGAAATGGTTTGTGTGATGAGCCACATTTATTGACTGGCAAAAATGGTTTTTGAAAATATTTCATAGCCTTCAAGAAGATAGAGTTAGAGATAGACAGACAGACAGATGGACAGTCAAGCAGACACACAGGCAAGTGGACAGACACATTCTTTCCAGTAATAATATTAAGCACCCTTTAGTATTTAATAATCACCATTTTATTGAAAAATATTACCTTACAGTGTTACATTAAAAATTGGTTAATCATTCATCAAGATTTTCAAAAAGTATAACGGCTTTGAATCCTGGATTAGAGTTGTATTCTGTACTGAAGTATACCAACATTTGGCTACCAGGTGATGTAATACTTTTACCAGCCATTTCTTTTCCGCAAAATCTAGAAAAATGAAAAATAATATTAGTGTTCTCGTTTTGTTATAGAATATACTAAAACAATCATGAATTTTTCAAAAATTAGAATTCAAAGAGAAGACAAATAAAAAATATCTTTCACATATATTGTAAGTACAATATAGAAAACAAAAAAGTTTTGCCACCTGGATTAGAAACAGTGACGCTAACTTTTGCTGTCGCTATTTTAACTATTTGAGCTATCGCAGATAGTGAACCGTCACACTATTACATATATGTCAGTATTTACTTCCATGGGTTAACAAATCAGCTAAATTGGCAGAGTAATTCTTCGAATAAACTAATGAAAATGTAATTTGTGACTTGCAGTCCTTTCTTGTATTATAAACTGAACAGCATACATATTCCTTTTTGCTGTGTATGTGTCTCTCTTTGTCTGTATCACCTACATTATCTTGAGAATGCTTCAACTTTTCAAATTCTGTTTTCATTGTCTGATAGAGACCTTGCCTGACCTGAATATATTTCATTACAATCGAATTAAGTGTTACGTGACCAACTCTAAAATAAGAAGAACTCAACAGATGGGGAATAATGTAAGTAAGCCGTGGTGAGTACATATTAGAGAAATTGAAGCTCTTGTAGCTGTTTGCCTCCACCAAGAGCTATTCCCACTCCACTATTTTCAAGCTATTACTCGCCAAAATCATCCCTTACACCTTTTATTCCTCCCTACTACAAAATTTCCACTCCATCACTTTCCTCAGCCCTTACAGCTACCGCCTTTCCAAGGTCCTCATTCCCTTCAACCTAAATGTTACTTTTCATACCCCTTAATCCTGTCAATATTTTGTGAACCCACCTTTACCTTTTGCTGCTTACACATATACAGAGTTGCTAGATTATTATGATCACTGCATCAGTAATTCACTTACCACCTCTTGCCTTCAATATTGCGGCAAATCTTATCGGCTTCGACACCACAAGATGTTGAAAGGTGATACGAGAAATATGACATATTGCATGAGTAATATGACGCAATGTCCAGTTGCATGAATTGGATGGTTTTGGAACCAGCAGCCTGGTGGCTCTTTCAACATCGTCCCACAAGTGCTCAATTAAACTGAGCTCCGGTGATTGTGGTGGCCACCTGAGCAAGGTAATGTCTCCCTCTTGTATTTGAAACCACTTCTGCATAATACGAGCATTGTGGCATGACACATTGTTTTTTTGGAATAAGCCATATCCATTGAGATATGCCATGAACATGATAAGAAGAACTTGACCAGCAAAGACACTTAGGTATGCTATGCTATGAGATGTTGTTCCACACGAATTAAAGAGTCCAATTCATGCAAGGAAAACATGTTCCAAACCATAACACTGCCCCCACCAGCTTGCAAGGTTGTACTCATTATTCTGTGGTCAATGCTTTCATGCATGTAGCATCCCAGGCCCTCGTAAAAAAAGAGAATTTAGAAAATACTAGCCAATGTTGGTGGTCCCTGGGAGTACCTTCCACGTATATAAACATGGGATTTTTTCAGGATTATTTCTTAGATAGTGGCAGCTGATGGATCATATCCACTACCCAATAATCGCCTTTGGCTTTTGAGCTAAGGGTTACATCAGATTCAGGCTCATAATTAATTTATCATGATATTCAAATAAGGTAAATGGAGAAGGAGACATATGTGTATATAAATAAACATTTTATTCTTTAAAAACCCAAGATTAAGGACAAAGTGTTTAAATAGGAACTTACTTAAAGGGATTTAATAATTTAGTGATGGATAAAAAATCTCTCCATTACTTGGTAGTAATTTAAAAGTTCATTAAATCCAGATAATTAATGATATTGTTCCAACTCCAGCTTTTACTTCATTACTTTAACATTAACTATTGAAACATTTTAATTTTCTCTTAAAACAATTCAAGAATATTTCAGACTCTAGATTAGGAATTTATATAACGTTAGGCAAGAGACTAAGTACGCCATTACCCATCTTCATGCTGTTCCAGCACCATGTTGGAAGCTGGAGGAGGAGTGGGATCTTCAATGTTGGGCTTTGCGATTGTTGCTGTTTTTATCTAACTCTCCGAAACAAATCATAATATTAACAATAATAATAATAATAATAATAATAATAATAATAATAATAATAATAATAATAATAGAAGTTTTATTGGGGTTCAACACAAATAAACTGATATACTATTTCTAAGTTCTTGTGAAAGGCATCACACTTTCTACTCCGACATTTTCTATTTATGTTGGTTTTCCATTATCTTTTCTTGCTCAGACCTCATTTCTCCTAAATCTCTTGGTCCCAACTTTCAATCATGTCGAACTCTCTGATCCAATTCCAAACTCTCTCATTCTATCTTCTCAGATCCAACTGATTCTCATAATTCTTCTCTGAAAAGTTGTAAATTGATGCCAATTGATCTTAACTGGCTAGCATCATTGGAAGGTGATCAATAGCTGATAGAACAGGGTTCACAGTCCAAGCAGGAGAAACAAGAGGGGGGAGCAAGTGTCTCCACTTGACAGAGCTCACTGTGAAACAACACCGCTGTCAAACAACTTCATATGTAAATAGTACCTCGGTCCAATGACAGGAAATCTCAAATAGAGTTTCCATCTCCGATTAAATGTCCAACTTTATAATAATAATTTAGAAAATGGACTGGCATGCTAAAGTTGATAGAAGAATAGAGATGTTTCTTTTAGGTATTGCCTGATGATTAAAACTGGAATTTTAACGTTGAATGATGGTGTCTAAACTGTTTTTTTATTTTGAAATAATGTCCAAAATATTATATAAATCTTCTAAAAAGTGCGGGATCGCACATTACTCCACAAGAAAATAAAATTTGCTTTTCCGCATGATGAAAAATTTTCAAAATACAACAAAAGGGGGTGGGTCTCTAAGATTTTCACATCCCAAAATCTTCTGAGCCATACCTGATCCAGAGACACTAGTTGTTGTTTCGGATGCCTTCCTCCGATGGAGCATGAACATACACAATCACTTACCCGTGCATATCACCTTGATCCATCGTCACCTTTACACAGCCAAGCAGACAGTTTATACAAAATCTACAAATTTTTAAAATAAAACATTCCAGAAATCAAGTAAATAAATAATAATGTTAGAAAAGGTTAACAAGAAGGAGAATTCTAATTTCTCTTTTCACAAAAATTCTCCAAAGTGGAGGGACGATTTTTCACCTGCAATGAACGAAGTCGCTCTGAAGTAGGGGCGATTCTTCCAGATCCAATGGTCCGATGTCATCACGATGCCTCCATGTCAATAAATTATCATTGTCTCATAATGTCAGGGAATAGAAAAAAAAAGTGAGAGGGGAGGGAAGATGCCTTCTTCGTTTCTCTTGATAAAGTTCAATTACATCATCACGAAAGTTCTTAAATAATAGTGCACCACATTTCACCTTAACAAATTTTTGGTCACCATAATTTCTAAAACATTTAATTTACTATCCATAAAGAAACAACCGAAACACCCTTTAAAATTTCGTATATAAACAAACCATGTAATACATCAGCGTTCTGATATTGAAAGTCACACTCCATTAATTTAAATAAATTTAGAATAAATAGATAATAATCATTTACTTATCATAAAGAAATCTTATAATTTTATTCTCCAACATCTAATAATAATTTTCAGTAAAAGCAATTTCTATTTTCACTTTTAAACTTTACTTCCTGGAATAGAGACTTCTTTCAGATTCACAGTAATTCCCTAGTAATATCATGACATTTATCAAGTTTCATCAAAGATATTCAGTTAAGACAAATTCCTTGTTTTTATTATTTCTCATCTCATTACTCCAAATTAATTAACTATCATTTAAAATCGTATTATAATTTTAACTAATGTATTCTCTTATCATTCGTTGGGGGGGGGGGGGGGGAATCCGGATAATTAGGCTTTGTGTTTATTACCTAAATTCTTTAAGAAAATTGCTAAACTTATATGAATATGTTCATAAAATTTTAGTACCATATTTAATTTTTGTACCTCTAAAAAAGCTATTTAAATAGTTATTTAAAATAGTTAATTTAAACATAAAATCTTTTTAAGTCTTGAACACAACTCTTGCATTAACGATGTTTACAATCGAAAATGGCAATCACCTCTCCTTAGTGATAAGAACATATAACTGGTTAAAAGTTAATGGTCAATAATGCTTAAAAGTCACTCTAAGACATGTAGTTTAATTGTTGGTCATTGTAAAGAATTAATAATACAATTTAGGGTAAATCAAAGTGCTTCTTATTTATTATTGGTAGAATTAAGATTTAAACGCGACTCCATCTTAAAAGTGCATTGACTATTTGATGAGCATGAGGAAAATGTGCTTGTGGTTGAGGAGAGGGAGAGGTCTCCAACTTCAACTCCTCTCTCGGGTTCCTGGAGCTTTTCCACTCTCATGGCTTGATACAGGAATATCTGCTCTATCCTTTCTATTCTCTCATTTACCTCCTCTCTTCGCATACTTATTGCTACTATTTCCTTGCTGGGGGTGTTAATTGAGTCACCTGGTTGATTTTCCTGCTTCTCTGGTGCAATTAATGACTAGAGAATCACAGGGAGAGGATCTTACCTACGGCCGTTCTCCTATGGCTCCCTTGCTCCCTAAATCATAATTAGCAAGGAGTGAGCCAGTTCCTCCTATCTTGCTGGCTGCACTGGAAGTGGAGGGACGATATTATTCCCTAGTATCTGCCAATCTCTATGCCACTAATTACATGTAGTGTTCTCTATCAATGGGTGCTCTGGTTCTGGTCTGCTTTCAGACCCAATATCAGGAGAAGATGTAATCTCCATTTGTCCTTTCCCACCATATGCTGGTTTAACCCTTTTACTGCGTAAAGCGGATATATCCACAAAAATTACATTAGCTCTCTTTGATTCATCTCACAGGTTTTAAAAAACTTCTTTATATGCTGCTAAAAATGGATAATTCCATCTTCTCAAGAATGAAAATAAAATGTAATCAGCCTATTGGCATGAATCAATTGTTTAGCACTCCCACCAATCCCCTGTATAATAAAATTCACTTCTTGAGATAGTTGTTTCACTATCTCGTAAGGCCCTTTATAATTGCCTGCCATTTTTTTGGTCAAGCCCTTTTTGATTAAAAGTGCATGTAGGTACACCTGATCAACAACCTTAAATGGTCGCTGCTAAAGGTCATGAAAAGCTTTTTGTTTCATCTGCTGTTCTTCATTAGCTTTACTAGCTATCTCGTAAGCGACTTGTAGTCTCAATTCAACTTTCTGAGCGTCATTATCATTTATGTCATAAGTTACTCATCTGGGGGTCATTAATATGTCCATTGGCAAAGTCGGTTGTTTTCCAGGAGTTTCTTTCACCATACCTTGGAGGGTGAAATTATATGCACAATTACCATAAGGGACAGCATTGTCCCAAACGCATTCCTGCTTATCTACATTGTGTTTCAACATTGAAACTAACGTGTGAATAAAACTCCGTTAAAGTAGGGTGATAAGCTGTAATGAATAAATTTTTTATTTTTAAGAGCTGGAATAACTCCTTCATTAACACTGACGTAAAATTTGCTCCATGATCCATAAGCAGTTGCAAAGGGATCGAATAATGGGCAAACACTGTCTCCATTAGTGCCTTTGCCACCGTTTCAGCTTTCTGATCACGAAGAGCAATGGCCTCTAAATATTGTGCCCTGAGGCGTGGGTGGAGTGGAGCCAGAAGGTACCTCAGAACCTCAGTAACCACCCACGCGAACAGGTGCGGGTTTTTCTGGAACTTGCACGGGTGATATGATGGTGATATAAGGAGTAGGTGAGAGGGAATCATAAAATCCAATTTTATTCCTTTAAAAATAATCATAGCTTTAAGCATTAAATAATTAGTCATCTAATTATAGCTTGGGGCCCCAAAATTTAAACAAATAATCTATCAAAAAGTTAAAAACTCTTGCTAAAATAACAATCTTAACTGATATTTCAACATAGACAAGTTGCTCATACTATTGTCTTCTTGGCAACGTATTGTCCCGACACCGTTAGCACAACAGATTGAATTCGAGAACGCGTCGTGCTCTCCTTTAATCAAAGTTACCCCTAAGATCCATATTCAGTACCCTAGGTTCGAAAATCGGGGATAGAGCATTAACCCCGCTACAACTAATGTGAAATACCACCTATGGCAATTAAGACGCAATTAAGATGCTATTAATCCACCCTCTGTGTGCTAATATACGTTCAGAGACACAATTATCTTGCCTGACAATAATTTAACAGACCTTAGCATACCATATGTGTACCTTCTGGTTAAGTTAATTCTCATACTCAGCTACTAAGTAAATAATCCTAGGTATAAATGTATTCTCGTACATAAACAGACAATAAAAACAATTCATTAATTCAAATATATAACTGTAGTCTGTTAACAACAAAAAGACACCGATCTCGGTTGGAGCTTAAAATGAAAGCTACTATTATCAGAAGAGGCTCTCTGTCTTAGCATTCCATTTACTTTCTCAATCATCGAAATTAAGCTATCAAATAACTGTTTCCCGTTTAACGTGAACATACATATGTCCGTTGATCAAAGGTCCCCCGTTAAAACAAATGGACTGACTACGCGAAATCAATTAAAAAAAAACAGAACGCTCTCTCCAGTCTGCAGAGCTTCAATACGAGGGTTCTTCTCAACTTAGCAGGACACCTCGGGCAAACGTTCCATACGCACAATTTCTCGCCTCGGCCAACCAAAGACATCATGGCTTGCAACAACGTCTATCCATCTGAACGTTTTTCGTCCGCAACGACGCTGATTCCGCTTATTGTCTCCGTTTATTTAGCTGGCATGATTTTCCGACTATGTAGCGATGTCGCCGCATCGGGGAGGGGAAGAAGGTCGAACGATCGCTGTCATGTCATCAGCTCCAGTCGCTGTCATCCAGTGCCTAACACTCGAAAAAATCAACGCGCTCCCAACAAAAGAAAAAGCAGCCGCAACTCATTAACAAGTGATTAAGCAGAAAAGTTTTAAGCGATTGTTACCCGGTAATGATCAACTCAATGGATAACAATCAACTTCTACAACGAAATATAGATTTATAAACAAAAAAAAAATAATTTTCCAGCAACATTTTGTAAATCAAACAACACAACATTCACTCTTCAAATCGCCACCAACAATCACAAACACAGCACCCACACATTTCAAACCCACTACATCCACAAACAGTACGAGCATGAAATTCATTCTACCCAGTTACAACTATCAAACAAACGAACTCTGGGGAAATAGTTTCAAAATGAACAAATTTTATATATTTCTTCTAAAACTATAAACAAAACACACTGACACCAGTCACATTCGCCCCCTCTTAGGAATGAAAGAACCAAGTTCTTCCACTCCCAAGAGCGCACAATACCAAAACAAAAACAATACACGCCTAACACATACTTCCATCTTTATGCGTCAATCACTACCATTCACACTTATATTCATTTCCATCCCTTTAAACTGGTTAGTGAACCACGACGGTAGTTTCATGTAACCGCGAACACGATTTGTCTCCAAACTATCATGGTGGGTCCCCTTCGTGTGTCCACTCATTCGCCGACCCTGACTTGGTACCTCACGCGCGATCCGCCTCCCACCATCGATGCCGTTACACCTTTCGCGATCACGAGACCTCTTATGTCTCGGATTCGTCCACTTTTTACTACCTGACTCACGTTTGTCGACAAACACTACGGTGCGTCGCGCACCACTACCCACTATACTTTCCATATCAACTCCTCTCGAAGCACAAACCTGAACTGCATTACCGACAAATCTAGCAGTGCTACTTACATCACGATCCTCCCAGTTATCAGGCACACTCTCTTCAGCATCCGACATTCCCATAACTGAACTCAAACCGACTAAAGTTCCACTGTTGCTGTCGGACTCCCCACTTACATCGGCGGGCTGAGGCAACCACGGCACCATGCCAACTAGCCGGCCCTCCACTATGGGGTCCTCGCACATGGTTCCCTCATCCACTGTTACTTTCACTTCACTTACCTCATCTGTGCCTACTGCAACGTCGATCAGATCCGTTTTGTCAGTACTTACCGCCACATTTATCATGGCACTATCATCCATCACTGTCGTAACATCTACCGTTCCAACCCGCCCTGCTTCTGCAGCGATGCCCCGCGCTACACTATTCTGCTTGGAACTGTTCTTCCATCGCAAATGGGCTGCTCTTATCCTGCTTTGGTGCACTATTAGGGTGTCGCGGAACCTCACGCCCCTCATCTTTACCCAGGAGCTAGCAACCCATCTTATCACCTTAAACGGCCCAAACACCTTTCCTGTCATACTACCCTTAACTGTTACCATTACTATGTCTCCCTTCCCGAATCGCGCACCACCATTCCCACAATACTTTAACTGGTTACTTGTCCTTGGACCTCTTATAACCCTTGTCGCGGCCTTTACCATACGATTTCCGATGGGGCCCTCCATTTCCTCACTTGAAGGCTCCTTAAGGACTGCATCTAAGCCCTGACAGACATTGACTTCCATAACATCATGATGCTTTTCAATTAAATCAGTCAGTTTCGTAATCAACATCTCCAACCTCTGGGCTAACAGCAAGCATGCATTACATGCAGCCTCCATGATACTCAACACACACAAAACATGCACCTACAATTGTCCCTCTTAATTCTGCCAACCCCACAAATTACGCTAATCACCTCCTATCATCATTCACACCACAATTATCACTCGCACAATATATCCCCACTATCGAGCGTCAACTGGATTTAACACACACACCCATTACTCCTTTTCGACCCCTAGCTCCGAAAATTAGGGCAGCAAGTCCCTGTTCGGGCACCAGTGTGCCCTGAGGCGTGGGTGGAGTGGAGCCAGAAGGCACCTCAGAACCTCAGTAACCACCCATGCGAACAGGTGCGGGTTTTTCTAGAACTTGCACGGGTGATATGATGGTGATATAAGGAGTAGGTGAGAGGGAATCATAAAATCCAATTTTATTCCTTTAAAAATAATCATAGCTTTAAGCATTAAATAATTAGTCATCTAATTATAGCTTGGGGCCCCAAAATTTAAACAAATAATCTATCAAAAAGTTCAAAACTCTTGCTAAAATAACAAGTCTTAACTGATATTTCAACATAGACAAGTTGCTCATACTATTGTCTTCTTGGCAACATATTGTCCCGACACCGTTAGCATTGAATTCGATTGAATTCGAATTCGCGTCGTGCTCTCCTTTAATCAAAGTTTCCCCTAAGATCCATATTCAGTACCCTAGGTTCGGAAATCGGGGAGAGAGCATTAACCCCGTTACAACTAATGTGAAATACCACCTATGGCAATTAAGACGCAATTAAGATGCTATTAATCCACCCTCTGTGTGCTAATATACGTTCAGAGACACAATTATCTTGCCTGACAATAATTTAACAGACCATAGCATACCATATGTGTACCTTCTGGTTAAGTTAATTCTCATACTCAGCTACTAAGTAAATAATCCTAGGTATAAATGTATTCTTATACATAAACAGACAAAAAAAACAATTCATTAATTCAAATATATAAATGTAGTCTGTTAACAACAAAAAGACACGGATCTCGGTTGCAGCTTAAAATGAAAGCTACTGTTATCAGAAGAGGCTCTCTGTCTTAGTATTCCATTTACTTTCTCAATCATCGAAAATAAGCTATCAAATAACTGTTTCCCGTTTAACGTTTATGTCCATATGTCCGTTCATCAAAGGTCTCGTTGCACTTTTTGTTTCGACTTGTACCAGTAGACCCCATTAAAACAAATGGACTGACTACGCGAAATCAATTAAAAAAAAACAGAACGCTCTCACCAGTCTGCAGAGCTTCAATACGAGGGTTCTTCTCAACTTAGCAGGAGACCTCGGGCAAACGTTCCATACGCACAATTTCTCGCCTCGGCCAACCAAAGACATCATGGCTTGCAACAACGTCTATCCATCTGAACGTTTTTCGTCTGCAACGACGCTGATTTCGCTTATTGTCTCCGTTTATTTAGCTGGCATGATTTTCCGACTATGTAGCGATGTCGCCGCATCGAGGAGGGGAAGAAGGTCGAACAATCGCTGTCATGTCGTCAGCTCCAGTCGCTGTCATCCAGTGCCTAACACTCGAAAAAAGAAACGTGCTCCCAACAAAGGAAAAAGCAGCCGCAACTCATTAACAAGTGATTAACCAGAAAAGTTTTAAGCGATTGTTACCCGGTAATGATCAACTCAACGGATAACAATCAATTTCTACAACGAAATATAGATTTATAAACAAAAAAAAATAATTTTCCAGCAACATTTTGTAAATCAAACAACACAACATTCACTCTTCAAATCGCCACCAACAATCACAAACACAGCGCCCACACATTTCAAACCCACTACATCCACAAACAGTAAGAGCACGAAATTCATTCTACCCAGTTACAACTATCAAACAAACGAACTCCGGGGAAATAGTTTCCAAATGAACAAATTTTATATATTTCTTCTAAAACTATAAACAAAACACACTGACACCAGTCACAATATCGACTAAAATGGTCGACAAGGACTACAATATATTTATTTCCTTGATTTGATAATGGAAAGGGACCGATCAGATTGACACCCACTCCAAAAAATGGCCATTCTGCACAGAGAACTTTTGAAAAGGTTGCTCCTTCTTTTCCACTTAGGTCTTCCTCTGACCTCTCACAATTCCAGCAAAATTCTTGATTATCTTTATTCATTCCCATTCAAAAGAATTGTTTTTTCTCATAGTTTTGGCTTTCACTTGTTCACTCATTGGAACAACGAGAAACTCTCATCAAATATTGTTTGTACTACTCAGGGACGATTAATTATTCCCATTTCTCTCTCCCAGAAACACTAACCTTTAAATTATATAGCATATCATCATCATCTAAGAAATAACCTGCAGAATCCATAGAACCATTCTGCTTCAATATCTCTATAAAAGGAATTAGAACTGAATCTGTCTTCTGCTCCTCTGCTATTAATTCTTGGAGATGTCAGGTCATACTCCGTTACTGCTCCAATAACTACTCGACTGAGACAATTAATTGAGTCTCAGAACAATAATTGAGCCCTTCTTTCTTATCTCAACACTTTCGGCCACGAACTTGTAATGGAAGAAATACTATGTAAGATTCGGTATTGGGTTTTAATATTAATTGGTAATTAGTTAATTAACATTTTTCCTGATAGTAATCAGGTGGCACAAGTCTTTTTCTAATTAATTAGATATGGTAATTAAGGTAAAGTAAACCGGACCCTTACAGGTTATTACTCATTTGTTCGGGGTAAGATGAGTTATTCACTCGGCACCAAATCTTATCTTGCCCCACACAGCACATTTTCTAACAGACACATTGATTTCCATACTACATATGATAGCAGGTTAACCCTAACTAGAAAATGAAACCTCACTTCCTGGAGTAGCAAACGAGCCCTCTTGTTGTTCTGAAGCTACAACAAATATGGAATTACGAGGGTTTACCCTGGACCTTTAGTTATATCAAAAAGGAGGAAATTTATATATTTCTTCATTACTCAGCTTAGCGAACTGCCGGCATTACGAACTCCCGGTAGCATCTCATCCTATTGTAGGTCGAATATTGTAAATGATTAAGGAGAGCTGGCAGCACTTATTTGTATTTTTAATTTAAAAAAACCGTCATGCTCCGCGTGGTCATCTTGCCCCTACTTCCCGTAATTCCATTACTAGTTTAGTCGAGATTCCATTTTCCATAACACTTTCACAATTTAGTTTCCATGCAATGTTTTCACTTTCTACCGTAAGGATTCAGCAGCGAGCCTGACTATCAGCTTGCTTTGTGTTGGTTTATGCAAGGTGTTCACATAAAACACCTATGATGCGATATGTTTGAAGTAAACTTTGAAAGTTTTCCTTTCGTAGCACGTTCTTACAATACCATCTGTTCATTAGAATTCATAGAGTACAACATAGTGACTTGCCCTGTATTTTCTTTTTTCTTTTTTGTCTTCTGCCAATGGAGATGGTATCTGGTACCCAAGATACCTATCTGGTATTTCTCTTTTTCCCTAAAAATTAGAGGTTTCACTTCAACAATGTGGGTTTGTCTATCCACATCGAATTGTAAAGAAATCCACATCATATGAGGGGTGTGCAAATGTGATGAGGCGGGATCTTAAAGTGGAAATTTATAGCCAGGAATGGGTGAATAAACACTTTTGTTATAAACAATAAAAGATTTTATTAATGACAGTAAAAAGAAACAAGAACACAAAACGTATCCTATGGTTAACAAATGCTAGAAGTTAAAAATTATATGGTAATAAAAGAAAAATATGAATTCAAGTACTCACAGTGTCTCACAGAAATATTAGTACAAAAGAATGAATAAATTACTCAGTGGAATGGGAGTACAGCTGTGGCATCTCTTGATGCAGAGTTAACAGCCTAGACGCATGGTTCTAGAGATGAAATATTTGTGTATGGAGAAACATAGCAGAGATTGTACCATCCGAATGAAAATAGGCTTCAGCCAAGCCTACACAAGGTGAAACTGAAAAAAAAAGAGCAACGGGTCGTAATAAACATTGACACACATGAAACGTGGTGACCACGTCGGCAAACTCGTAATTCAATTGTGCAGGTAAAATCTTAAGGCTGCAGCAATAAGAAAGAAATACCTGCAAAGAGAGTGCACAAAGAGAAGAAATGGAGAAGTGTGGCAGATCCAACCAGGAGACAAAAAATGGCGAGAATGAATGTTATACGCAATAAAAAAAATAGAACACTGATTGTGCAATAATTTTTTCAACAATCAGACAGTATAACAACTTGCGAACGAGTTAATTAGTTGCGAGGGAAAATCACCACACCGAACAAGAAGATGTGTCACCATTTATGACAACAATGGTTCACGTGCTACAACAATGAATTACTTAAAAAAATTACAAACTATAAATAAAAATATAATCATCCACTACGAGATTTAATGCATAAATTGCGATTTCCCAGACAAAATGAAAATGTAGGAAACAATGAATTTGACTATTCAGCTTTAGGACAACGTAGTGCGATATCTAGCGAAGAGCACATAGTAGTATCCAATTTGGTTGTGCGCTTGCACGAGCTGCTCTCACATGACACAGGAGAGATTCAGACAGTTGTGATTCCATCCAATTGAATTCCTCTTCGAATTTCTTGAGCACAGAAAAACAATTAACAGCGACTGTACTGCAAGACACCCCACAGCCTACGCAAATCCATCAACAGCAAACGGCTTGGGCTGCTCACAGAGGGAGTGAATGTGCTCCTCGATAAATCTCATCCACACGTCAACAAGGTCACAATTTTGCACTAGACGAGTTCAAGTGGGAGCTGCTTGAGCATCCGCCCTACAGTCCAGACATAATGCCTGCGATTTCCAAATTTTTGGTGCAGTAAAATGACATCTCCAAGAAGAGTGCTTTAACTAGGATGATAAACTGAAGGACACTGGGGAAAACTGGCTGTTGTTACAGCCACAGCAGTTCTGGGAACAGGAAATCCTTCGGCTCGCGAAACAGTGGATAGTTGTATTCAGGCCTACAGTGATTACTTTGAATTAAGAATTCGATTATATCCACAGAATCTTTTCATATCTTTTCACTTAAACACCTCTAGTACATCGTCTGCACAAGTACATGATCATTTATGGGTGCAATCGTTTTTAAATGTCGGGTACAGGGCTTTTTTTACGTTCAGAATCGACTCCAGCCGGCTGTCACAAGCAATTTGAGCGTTTTCTGAGTGGCTGACAGATTCCTCGTCCTGCTAAGACAATCTTTTTATATATAAAAGAAAGAATGTTTGTGGTTGTTTGTTTGATTGTTTCTTATACCAATCTAAAGTTTGATACCGATCTTAATGAAATTTTGCATACTTGACCTTCAAAGCATCAGGAAGGTCAATGTCTACCTCAGATTTCGAGAAAATAATTATTGATAAAAAGTGGATATTAATGGTAATAGCAGAGCATATAAATGAGAAATATCTCATGCGTGACCAAAAATGCAAAGCAAACTTTGTGAAACAATCTTATCAACAATGGTATCAACATGTAATTCACAAACACTCAGCATGACCAACAATATATATCTTATGATCTACAATACAAGGAAATGTATGTGCAACAATACGTATCAACAATGGAATAAACATTTTTCACACACCAAAAATATATATTTCATGACCAACACTGCACTGAAAATTTTGTGCAATATAGATAAGTTTCAATTTGTAACATTGCATAGAATTCCTGTTATTCAGTCTTTTCTTAGAAAAGAGAGTTCTTAGTACATACCAATTTCTTGAAAATCTTTAAAAAAGGATCAGTAACTGGAGATAATGGCGAGATAGCAGACTAGTGAGAAAGACTGGAAAAATGGAGGACGCACCCTTTTAGCTCCGTGCTCTATTAAGCAAATGGTAAGCAAGTAAATAGAAGACTCGGCGATCGCTAGACTACACAAAGTAATGGATGGCCAAGTTTTGCTTCCATATATCGAGTGCAAAGTGAGAATTGCGACAAAATCAAGTGTACATCTAAAGTGAGATTACGTGCTAATAAATTATATAGAATAGCAATGGCATACATGGAGAGGTCCATCCATTGTGAGTGTTTAAAGTTTTTGTTTTGAATTTTCATTAGGAATTTTTACTGTATTAATTCTAAGCGGTTTCATATGATTATATTTAAGATATTTCTAAATTTAATAGAAAAAAAAAAGAATCAGAGCCACGCTGGGATTATCACCTTGCTTATTTTGTAGCACAGCAGATCAAAACATTTCATAAAAATGATGATTTTCTGTGTGATCTTTCTGAATATATAAAAAAAATGTGTGTGGATGAGTTTGATTGCTTCTTATACAAATCTACAGTTTTATTCCGATCTTGATGATCTTTTGCATACTTGACCATCAAGTATAAGAAACGTCACTGTCTATATCAGATTTCGAAAAAATAATAATTATTGATAAATAATTGATAATAATGGTAACAGCAGGGCATATTAATAAGAAACATCTCAAGATTAACAATGCAAGGCAAAGTTTGTGCAACAATCTTATCAACAATGGTATCAACACGCAATCCACAAACACTGGGCACTACCAACAATACATATATATTATGTTCAACAATGCAAGGCAAAGTTTGTGAAATAAAGATAAACTAGCAGAGGTTGCCCGGGAATATTACACTTGTAGGTAAAGAGAACAATCTCAAAAAATTAATGTATATCTCCCAATTGGTTAAATAAGAAAAATAATTCAATGAATACAACACAGGTCAAAGGACTATCCATACGAAAAATAAGAAAAACAGGAAGTCTAGGTGATATACCTGGACTTTATCTAAACTCTTCTTGCCTCACCACTGCAGAGCATCACCAGATACTTTAGACTCAAGTTTTTCTTGCCCTTGACATAGAAGCTCATATAACCTCTTGTTCTGTTCGAAACTCCAATTGTTCACATGCTTCAAATGCCCTTATAGTTTTTTCTGTTTTAGTTGCAGAGTTTCTCTCACCGATACTCGTTCTTTCTCTTTCCTCTTCAGACATATAAATTTTTGCCAGTCGTCTGGACGTTTGATAGGGAGCTCAAGGGAGACACGCGTGCCTCCTTTTCCTCATCAATAGACACTGCTTTATTAATGTTCTGTCACTGCCTTATCATTTTATTATCAATAATTCTTGGAAATGAACGTTCAATCATCGCATTATCAGCATCTCAGTTTCCAAAATATACACATTCCCACAGAATATAATCAAAATGTATTTTTATGAAATGTTTCGATCTGCTGTGCTGCCATATAAGCTAGGTGATAACCCCAGCGTGGTTCAGACTTTTTTTTGGAATAAATTTTGTAATATTAAAAAAAACATACATGAAAACGCTAAGAATTAATAGAGTAAAAATTGTTAATGAAAATTTGAAGAAAATGTTTTTATATGCTCACAATACTTAGACCTCTCCAAAGATGCCAGTGCTAGTGTAAATAATTTTGTACTCACATATTCTTACTTTATATGTACACATGATGTTGTTGTTATTCCCATTCTTCTCACGATGTCTTGAAACAAAAACTTGGCCATTCATCTCTTTGTGTAGTCTAGCAGGCGCCGATTCTTCTAATGGGCCTTTTTCACGTTTACGAGACTTGAGAAATGGCGGCATCCATGGCAGATTGAAAACGAGGCTGTCGGGTGAAATTCACACATGGGTAAGCACTGTATGTGCTAATTTATAGATTAATAAAGACGTAACTGTTTAATCACTGGATTTTAACTCAGGATATTTCACGGATTCTCTTGATGGATTAGGATTAGTTAAGAAGGAGGCTATTTCAAATAAATTTGTGTTGCAAAATAGACCAAAACGAATGACTAAAGAAAATCACGTTACTATATTACTTTTATTTATTTATTTATTTATTATTTCGTTAATTAATATTATAATTAGATATAAATTATATTGAATATAATTCATGAAATTAACATATACCTTTTGTATATTAAATTTTAATAATTAAAATCAATTAAAATTATATTGGGATGTTATTATTTTATTTTTTTTTATTATTTGTTATATTTTTATATCAATATGGCAAGATCAATAAATCAATCAATTAATTAATTAATAATATTTTACATATTGCATATCTGTATGCAAGTAACAATGTAAATGTAAACGCACTGGCAATGATTGTTTATTGCAATTCATGCAATGAAAATAATAACACATGAAAAAAAGTTAAAAGAGGTAGTTTAAGAATCTCCTTCCAAAAACCAAGTTTAGGACGAACGTCAAGACTATCTAATATGACAATATGATATGAATAAATAAAAGCTCAAGTATTTTTGAGAATTTAACAAAACGTTCAGAGAAAAAAGCTTTTAAAACAAGAGTCAGTAAGATGAAATCGGCCTATTTCCTCACGAAAGATATCTATAAGAAGTCAGTATCATTCAACACTAAACTTTGGCACTAAACAACAGTAATACGCCCAGAAGCACATTATACAGCTAAGTGTCTGACGCTGATCAAAAAAATGTTGACTCAAGAACTGAAAGTAGCTGAAAGAAAGTCAATATTTAAGGTACGTCGCACAATGAAATATACACACATACTGAAAAAATTACTGATACTGTACCGTTAGGAAAAGGAGAATAGTTTTTTATGAAAATCTTGAATGAATAAACTCCAATAGGCTCACAGGAAAAATTTTTAACTATATGTCAAAATTGAAAATATCCAATACTTGGATAAATGAAACACAAAAGGACATAGAAGAATTACAAAGTTCACAAGCAGACATATAAAAACGTACACCACATGAAACAAGGTTGGTATAATCAAAAGGCTTTCGGAAAAAAATGAAGAATTAAAACTGCGCATTTTGCACTCAGGAAAGGAATAATAATGAGTTGAAAAGAACGTAGTCCATTGCGGGTTATTCAACAACAAAACAACAACGACGACAAAATAAACCTCATTTGTCAAATGAATTTGAAGTAATGATCATCATTGAAGAAGGAACTGAAAATTATTATATATGTCCTGAAAATTGTAATTTGCGTGCTGAAAACAATGAATGCTTTGATTTGATCAACAGTCTCCAGATTTCTCTCGATTCCTTAAGCCTTGGATCTAACAATTTCTTTTACATCCTTCAATGATATATGTGGTAGTGCATTTATAAAAAGAGATGAATAAGCATTCATTCCTTCGCAGCAAGCTGCTCTTCACCAGTCAGCCTCGTTTTCGATCAAGCATGAGCGCGGCCATAACCTCACACTTTCTCGTTTAAAAAAGGCCCAATACCATTTGCTCAATACAGCTAAAGTATTGTTTTCTCTGTCGTCTTTCCACTCTTTCTCAATAGTCTGCTAACTCTCCATTATCTCTAATTACTGATCATTTCTAAAGTTTTTCAAGAAATTGTAGAGTAAGCTACTAAAAACTCTCAATTTTAAGAAAACCCTGGATTATATTGCACAAACTTTGCCTTTCATAGTTGGTCACGAGATATATATTGTTGATCCCTCCTTAGTGTTGGTACATTGCGTGCTGACACCATTGTTGATACTTATTGTTGCACAAAGTTTTCGTTGCATTTTTGTTCATGAGATATATATTGTTTGTCCGTGCAGACTGTTTGTGAATTGCATGTTAATAATATTGTTGATAATTATTGTTGAACAAAATTTTCCTTGCATTTTTGGTGAAGAGATATATATTGTTGGTCCGTGCAGAGTGTTTGTGAAATTGCGTGTTGATATCATTGTTGATACCTATTGTTGCACAAATTTTGCCTTGCATTGTTGGTCATGAAATATTTCTCATTAATATGCCCTGCCATAACCATGAATATCGATTTTTTTTCGATAATCATTATTTTTCCGAAATCTAAGGTAGGCAGTGACCTTCCTCATGGTTTGAAGATCAAGTATGCAAAATTTCATAAAGATCAGAATAAAATTGTAGATTTCATAAGAAATAAAGAAACCCACAAACAAACAAACAAACCCACAAACAAACATCCTTCGTTATATATGTAGAAGATTTCAACTTGTAACAATACATAGAATTCCTGGTCTTCAAGCTATTCTTAGAAAAGAGCGTTCTTAGTGCTTAACAATTTCTTGAAAATCTTTAAAAAAGGATCAGTGACTGCAGATACAGGAGAGTTAGCAGTCTTTTGAGAAAGAGGACATAGAAAGCACTCCTTTAGCTCTGTGATGTATTGAGCAAATGGTAAACAAGTAAATAGAAGAATAGATAGACTACATAAAGAGATGAATGACCAAGTTTTGCTTAAAGACATCGAGAGAAGAAAGGGAATTTAAAAAACATCAAGTGTACATCTGTAGTAAGATTATGTGAGTAAGAAATTATTTAGACTGACAGTGGCATCCTTGTGAGGTCGATCTATTATCAGCCTTTAAACTTTTTTTTTCGAATTTTCATTAAAGGCTGAAAAAAGGATTTCGAATTTACTGTATTAATTCTAATCGATTTTTATATGTTCATTTTTAAGACATTTCAAAATTTAATCCCAAAAAAGTCCGAGCCACGCTGGCTTTATCACCTAGCTTATTTGGTAGCACAGCAGATCCAAACATTTCATTAAAATACATTTTTAATATATTCTGTAGGAATGTGTATACTTTGGAAACAGAGATGCTGATAATGCTATGACTGAACGTTTATTTTCAAGGATTATTGATAACGCGCATACAATAATGATGCAATGAGAGAAACTTAATAATGCAGCGTGTTCTGATGAGGTAAAAGAGTCACGTGAGTCTCTCTTCAGCTTCCTGTCACATGTCCAGACGACTGGCAAAAATCTGTGTCTGGAAAGGAAAGAGAAAGAACGAGTATTGGTCAGAGAAACGATGCAACTAAAACATATAAAGCTATGTGGGCATTTGAATCGTCTGAACAACGGGAGTTTTGAATAGCGCATAAGGATATAAGAGCTACCATGTAAATAGCAAGAAAAACTTGAGTCTAATGAATCTGGTGATGCTCCACTGTGGTGAGGCAAGTCAAGGAGAGTTTAAATAAAGTCCTGGTATATCACCTAGACTTCCTGGGATTTTTTCTTAGAGTTGATAGTCCCTTCGCTCTGTGTTGTATTGATTGAGTTATTATTTATCCAATTTGGAGTGATAAGTTAACTTCTTATAATTGTTCTGTTCACCTACAAGTGTAATTATCCCGGGCAATGCCAGATTCTCCAATAGTTATGAATATTTTGGTAACTGCGATACTGATAATGAACGTTTGTTTCCAAGAATTATTAATAATCAGCATAAAATTCGACAGGACATAAATTAGGCAATGTCTATTGAGGTGGCAAAGAAGTTAGACCGGTCTCCGTTGAGCTCCCTATCAAAAGTGCAGACAACTGGCAAAAATTTGTGGCTGGAAAGGAAAGAGAAAGAACCAGTATTGGTCAGAGAAACTCTGCAGCTAAAACAGAAAAAATGAAGTGTGGTCACCACCCGACTTTCTTATACATAAATGTCCTGGTCCAAGTACAGAAAAAAATAAAACAACCCTTAGGAGAAATGGAAAAGATGTAATAACGAGTAGAGGATTTTTTTAAGAAAAAATGATTTGGTAATAAATGTTTAATAAATCAAAAACGATGGTATTTAAAAAGGGTAGGAAAGGTTGTTAAAAGGTTGGTTGGATCGAATCCGCGTCCTTGGGCATCAGTGTAAAAGGAAAATTAAAATGATGAAATGAAAAGATTAAAATAGTGAGAAAATATAAATATTTGAACATATGGTTTACTCCAAAGAATAGTTATGGGAAACAGAAGGAAGTAATTAGTGAAAAGGCAAAAATGGCAATGAAGCAGGTATGGTCATTGGTGAAAAGAACAAAGATGAATGATGTTAAAATAACAATAAAGATGTTTGATGTATTAGTAATAAGTATAGTTGAGTATACAGCAGAAATATGGGGATGGGAAGACGATGAAAGAATAGAGAGCATACAAAATCAATTTTTTAAATGGATTTTTGAATACAGAAAAATTACACCAAATTGGGCAGTCTTGACTGAAATAGGAAGAGTAAAGTTGAAGGTTAATTTAGTGAGGAAAGCTTTAAAATATATTGAAAAGATTGAAGATATGCAGGAGATTAGATTGGTACAGATTTGTTGGGAATAAATCAATAAAATGGCTAGAGGGGGCAAGGATTATAGATGGATTGTTAAAATAAGGGATAATATACCAGAAGAATATAGAGAGGTGTGGTGGGATGTTAAGGGGATAATAAAAATAAAGTTAAATAAATGAAAAAAAATTGAGAAAATAGTTGCAAAAAAATTGGATAAAAGGATGGAAAGAACAAATAATTCTGTATCATATATAATATTTAAAAAACTTATGACAAATTGGCAAATATAAAGGTATTTAACAACAGAAAATAATATTGGAGTGAAAATACTATTTTTAAAGACTAGATGTGTATGGCAGTAAGGAGGAAAAAAGATGTAGAAGATGTAAAGTAGATTTGGAACATGTTTTATTTGACTGTAAAATGGTAGGTCAAGAAAGAAGGAAACAAGGTTTAGAAAGAAAGGAAATTGGGAAGAACTATATCTAAATGGAAATCACATTAATTAGAAAGTAATAGGTATTATAAAAGATTTTTGTAGAAAAATAGATAATTGAAAAAAGAAAGGATATTTTGTAAAAGAAAATGTAAAATTTAAAATATTGCAAAAGTATATACTTTGCAATCTCTTCAAAATTTTCATAAACGCAATGGTTAATGAGATATTTCATAATTTATATTTTGGCGCCGGATAAACTGATATTTCCGGTTCACCGAATCCACTGGAAAACTGACCTCCCGTGGAAGATTATGATCTTAAGTTTAAAGTTTGGTCTCGATAGCTTTTGCCGTTTGGATGCTATTGTGGACACACACACACAGACAGAAACGCAAACATTTTCCAAAAACTACTTTTTCGTAATCCAGGATAAGATCAGTGAAAATCTCGAGGTCGCAATTTTTCGTGATTACAATACTTCCTTACTATGTATAAGATAGTGAAAAGCTATACGGGGATTGGAAACACCTGAACAAAGAGAGTTTCGAATAGAGCAAGAGGATATAAGAGCTTCTATGTCAAGGTCAAGAAAAACTTTGGTCTAAAGTATCCAGTGATGTTTCCTGATGATGAGGCAAGTAGAGAAGGGTTTAGATAAAGTCCTGGTATATCACTTAGCTTCCTGTTGTTTTGTATTTTTCGTAGACTGGATAGTTCCTTTGCTCTGTTTTGTATTGATTGAGTATTTATTTAACCAATTTGGAGTTATAATTTAATTTTTTGAGATTGTTCTTTTTACCTACAAGTGTAATTATCCCGGGCAAGGCCGGGTACCTCTGCTAATAAGGAATAGTTACCAATCTTCCGAAATGAAATGCAGTGGCTTGTATATGAGGAAGCATTTAATTATGCCACATACAATATGTTGTTTATTATACTGTCAATCGTAATGGCTTACGTTTTCTTATAAAATATAAGCATAATATATGGTGGCATCAACAATTTCGATAATAAAATATTAGAGAATTTAAAAAGTAATAAGTAAAAATATCAATACAGAAAAAACAAATAATGATTTATTTACTGATGAAAGTAGGAAAGAAAATTCCAAATCTTGGATTCCAACCAAGAAACTTCAGCTCTTCGAAGGTTCCCGTTTCCAATGCAGCCTGTTCCTATATAAATCATTATTTTAAACATTTGAGGTTTTACGTAGGACAAACCCTCATCGAACATTCTTGAGGTATTTCTAAATATTTTATTACCTTGTTTTTAGTAAGTGTGTTAACTATTTCAACAGCAAAGTCTATCTTACTGAAATAAAAAGCAGCAATTAACCTTTTCAGTTAAAACTACTGTAATTTGCCCACACCAGTCATAAACCTCTTCTCTATTTCCACTTTTCACGGCCAGTTTAAACCTCTACGATCTTCGTTCAAACTACTAGACTTTATAACTGAACACCTTCGCTTAGCTCAACTTCTGCCAAGCAAGTGAAAACGCTTTTGGAATGAACTGTACATATTCTGCCACACTAGAAGAGATGTGAATCGTCGAATTTGTACACATAATGTAAGATTACATGATCTAAGAATGATTTACGTTAGCTGTGCTATACTTGAAAACGTTCATCCATTAGGGGAATTTGACAATTTTTTTTCGAATTTTCATTTAAATTTTTTTGTGGATTAATTCTAAACGTTTTTATGTGTTCATTTTTAATCAACAAAATGCAAGTTTTAATCAAAGAAGCATCCCAGCAACTCTGAGGATATCACCTAGCATATTTAGTGCAACAACAGATCCAAACGTTTCCTAAATAATCCCCGATACAGTTTGACTATAATCTGTGTGAATGAGAAGGTTTTGGAAAACAACGAGGCGATGACGCGATGATGTAATGACTGGACTAGTTAAGGCAGTGTCTATCGAGGAGTGACACGAGTCCACCCTTGACGACTGGCAAAAATTTGCATTTGAAAAGGAAAGCGAAAGAAAGAGTATTCATTAGAAAAACTATGCAACTAAAAGACAGAAAGCTATCTTGGAGGAGAAAGCATACATGCAAGAAGATATCACAGCAATTTCTAATTCTTAACTCTTGCTGCAAGTTTCATTATTTTCTGAACAAATCGCATTATCCATAAGTGTAAATAGTTGGAAACATCTGAACAATGGGATCTTGTCTAAAGCAGCAAGGTATAAGAGCTTTTATGTCAAGGGCAAGGGAAACTTCGATGGAAAGATAGGTTTAAGGTACCCAGTTTCACGACTTTTAACGATAAAGCAGAATAAGATTAAACAAGATGAACTTGAATGTATCGTGGAAAGAGAAAGGAGGAGTACGGAAACGTAAAATGAATTTTTTAAGAGGAATATTTAATACTATTCAAATTTAAGAGATAAGTACACATAAATTTCAAATATTACAAAAAACAAAGTCCAATGAATATTCTTCAGTCTCGTTGAGGTTGAGGGACCGTGGCGATGACAGCTTCTATGACCCTAATGATGCGGACAGCATGGAGAGCCTCTATTATTAGCCAGGTCCAACATGGGGAAACTGTCGACTGCAGATGGGCGCGTAAATTCCGAAAACGGCGACCCTCCTGGGTTTCGATTATGTTCCCGAACGACGGAATTGGAAGAAGAAATTGCAAAGATTATATAGAGTCGAGCACCAGAATTGCGGAGGTAAGTTGCTATAACAGTTTAAGTCGTACAAAGAAGCTTACATCTATGCTCAGAGAAGGATTGGCATTGATATACTTATAAATAATTTTAAAATGTCTTAACTATTTCCTTAATGCCTATGCATAAAGAACAAGCAGAAATACCACAACGTGATGTGCAGGCAGCAAAGCTTAGCTCGCATTGAGAGGTCTCGCTGCGGAGTGTGCTTCCCGTGCCTAGGGCATCTCCCTCAGTGTCGGCCAGGATACTAGTTGAGTTGCCTGAATGGATGACCTCGTCGTCAATATGAATCTGGGAGCAAGTGAAACTGGCCTCCATATTAGGCAGTAGCGGTCACTTGAATGGGCCTAATCCTCCCTTGCTGGCAGTTGGGCTGCTTGCTGTCGAGACAGGGACGAGGCATGTGATGTGTTCGCCGTCGCTATCTTGGGTCGGCAGCAGGGCAGGCATCTCTGTGTCTGCGGTGGGGCCTTTGTGTCTTGAATCGTTCACGAGAGTAGTTAAGTCCTAGGTTAATTTAATTGCTAGCACATCCTCGGCATCCGGGACCTCTAAAGACGTTCGCTGACGACCATACCTTTTTGCAGTTCCATTGTGGCCAAAGTCGTCACTGGACCAGATGGACACTCGCCTATTTGTTTATGTCTAATGACAGAATTAAGAAAAGTTCGATTAAAGTTAATTGAACGTATTTCATTTGCCTTTCGCAAAGGACGTCGTCATTGTTGAGAAGGCAGCTGGTCTGACGAAAAATTTCCCAGGCTCACTGCACTCTTGCCGGCGACCACACTTGCGCAACCAAGATCGGCAGTTGGAGTTTTCCTTCGTTGCTCACTGTGGTTCCTTCTTCCTTTTGAATAAGGGCCGTGGTAGGCTGAGTC